>CAWUFW010001327.1:1170107-1177607 GCA_963921515.1 Calotriton arnoldi | reverse complement strand
GGGACAGTTATAGTTAGTTGGACATTGCACTCGTACAAAACCCGTGATATTCCCCCGTTATAGTCAGTTCAGCTAACTATAACTCGCGCCCCCGCAATGCACTGCTGATGACGTCACATATTACATCACTCATGACATGGTCAGTGACATCACTGATGACATCACTGATGACATCTCAAATGACATCACTGATGACATCATCCAGTGAATGTGTGTTTCTGTAAAGTTTAAATATGTTTAATATATATAGGCAAAGGCGTATTGAAGAATGAGTGGGTGTATAAGTGTCTGTATGGATGATTTAGTAGGTGCGTGACTAACTCTACAAGTGAGTGATTAAACGTATCTTACTGAATGCATGGGTTAGTGACTAAACTGGGTGAATGTCTGTATCCGTCTGTCTGTTGGTGTGTAAGTGGATGCATGGATTTGCGAATAGCTACATGAGTGTCTATATGGGTTATTGATTGGTTCTCTGAGTATCTGTATGGGTGCCTGAGTGTTTGTGTGGGTGGGGTGTGTGTGACTCTGTGCATAGATGTGTGAGTGGGTGATTCACTGGGTGCATGATTTGAAGAGTGCATCTGTGATGGACTGCTTGGGTGGGTGAGTGTGTGTATGGGTGTGTTAGTGAGTGAATGTATATCTCAGTGGTACATGTGCGAGTAACTACATATGTAAAAGGCAGTATATATGTGTGTTAGAGTATTTAAATGGCTATAAGTGAGAGTGTGTTATTGTGAGAGTGGCTGTATGGATGCGTGTGTGCTTGTATCTGAAAGAGACACGTTAGTGACAGATTCCTTACCTTAGAATATCCCCAGGCGTCAGGCTGGATCCGGAAAGTTTTTTGCGTAGCAGTACCCTTGCGCGTCGGTAGGCGGCGTCGTGCGGCTCCGCGTCCGTCGTCGGCGTCGTGATCGCCGGGATGACGTCGCGGGCAGTACTTAGGCGCCGCCCCTGCGCGCTGACGTCAGTTCTTCTTTTCCGCGCCAGTAAGCGCAGATCCGGGAAGAGCAGTGCCCTAGTCACTTTTTGACTATCTTTTTGTGAAATTTTTCACTGTTCTCTTCAACGAGTCTTCACGACTCCTAAGGTGTCGTAGGGATGCCCGGCTTTAAGCCCTGCGAGGTATGTGGTCGTATGATGTCCATCACGGACCCCCACCTCGAGTGTCTCTTCTGCCTCGGCCGAGGCCACGACACGAAGTCGTGCCCTGACTGCCGGAAACTTCATCCGAAGGCTTTGCGAGAGCGGTCTCGAAAGCTCCCTGAAGTCCGGCAGTCGGCTCCGCGCCGCAGCAAGCCCCCGGTCCCGGGAGAGGTCGAGGGGCCGGACGCGGAGTCCCCGCCGTTCGTCGGAATCCAAGTCTTCGCGCTCCTCCGGTAAGTCGAAGCACAAGAAGTCTAAGCGGCGTCATCGCTCTAAGACTTCGCCTCGCCGGTCGCGCGACTCGGCTGAGGTCCCTGTCGGCACCGTCCCCGCCCCCGCGGCCCCGGACGTGCCTGTCGAGTTGCCCCCGCATTACCCGTCCTTCCCGGGTTCGGGGGCGACTCCGGCCGAAGTACAGAAATTCCTGTCGGCCATGGCCCGCCTCTTCGGGCCTCAAGGTCCCTCCGGTGCGCCTTCGGGCCCCGCGGGCCCAGATGGGGTTGCTCCGGCGCCGCCGTCGACTCCGGTCCCGGCGTCGCCTGTCCCACCAGCCTTCGTCCCGGCCTCGGCTCCGGCCCCGGCCTCGACCCCGGTTCCGGTGGTGCCGCAACCTCCATCGACGCCGGTTGACCTAACCACGCCTCCGCCGACGCCGATGTCCCCGGTGCCGTTTCCGACGCCGTCCGGGGCTCCGGGCGGCGTCGTTCCCGGTTCTCCCCGGGTCCGGACATGGAGCCGGACCGGCGCCGCCCGACGCCGGTTCCGGCGCCGATGAGGCCTTGGGTCCCTTATGTCCCTCCTCCTCCATCTTTTCAACCTGAGGAGGACCAGGAGAGCTGGGAGGGGTCTGACGACCCTCTCACACAACAGTGCGAGTTTGACCCGGACTGGGTTGAGGAACTTGGGGATGCCAGTGGGCTGGATACCTCCCCCGACTCTGGCATGCTGTCTCCTCCCGTGGCAACGGAGGAGGGGGCTAATTTTGCAACGGTGTTGCGTAGAGCTGCTGGAGCCTTAAATCTCCAGTTGCCTACAGTGGCCGTCAGGACTAACCTCCTGACTGAAGTGCTTCAGCCGGCGGCCTCCTCTTCGGAGCCTGTGCTGCCGTTCAACGATGCACTCACTGACGTTCTTTTGGGTGCCTGGTCCAAACCCACCACAGGGGCTCCTGTGGATAGGAACGTGGCCCGACGCCATCGCCCGGCTCCGGGCGACCCCCTGTTTCTCTCCCAACACCCCACCCCTGAGAGCTTGGTTGTCCAAGCCTCTGCCTCCCAAACAGCCTTCCCTACCGCCCCTCCGGATAGGGAATCCAAGCGCCTGGATCACTTTGGGAAGAAGGCTTTCTCTTCCTCCAGTGCTGGCTTGCGGTCTGTTAATACCGCTTGCCTCTTGGGCCGATACACCCACTCCCTGTGGGATTCGGTGGCTGATGTTTTGCCGCAGTGTTCTGAGGAGGTCCAGACACTGCTTACCCGCGCTATTGCGGAAGGGCGTGATGCGGCTAAGTATACCATCCGCTGTGGCCTTGATACCGCCGACTCGCTGGGCAGATCGCTTGCAACGACGGTGGCGCTGCGTCGCCACGCCTGGCTGAGAACCACTGGTTTTTCAGGGGATGTCCAGAATACTCTCATGGACATGCCCTTTGATGGAGTCGGTCTCTTTGGTTCAAAGGCGGACCATGCGCTGGAGCGTTTCAAGGATTCACGGGCTACTGCTAAGTCCCTGGGCCTTGCTGTTGTGCGCCCTCCGCAAACGTCTGCTTTTCGCCCCTTTCGTGGCCACGGAAGGGGCGCCCAGTCACGTCCACAGCCCGGCCAACGGCCCGCGCAGCAAGCGCCTTCGCGTGGCCGAGGACGTGGATACCGCCGTGGCGGTTCGGGCAACCAGCGTGCGGGTCAGGCCACCACCTCCAACCCGTCCGCGGCCTCCAAGCCCTCCTAGTCCCTCCTTTCAGGTGCACAGCACGCCAGTCGAGGGCAGGGTCCGCCATCACCTTCACCACTGGCGTCCCATCACCTCGGACAAGTGGGTCTTGGACATTGTCCGAAGGGGCTACTCCCTCCCCTTCGAGACCACCCCCCAGCCATGCCACCTCAATTCCACCGCATGTCAGGGGATCACTTGGTGCTTCTACAGAAGGAAGTCACGGCCCTCTTGGCCAAGAGGGCCATCGAGCATGTTCCGACCCCAGAAGTAGGGCGTGGTTGCTACTCCCACTACTTTCTGGTGCCCAAAAAGGACAAGGAGGACATGCGTCCTATCTTGGACCTCCGGAACGTCAATCGCTTCCTCCGGAAGGAGAAGTTCAAGATGCTCACCCTAGCTCAGGTCTTGACTGCCCTCGACCCCGGAGACTGGTTGGTAGCGTTGGACTTGCAGGACGCCTATTTCCACATCCCCGTCCTGCCGGCCCACCGGCGTTACCTTCGGTTCACGGTAGGCCTCGAGCATTTTCAGTTCACCGTGCTCCCCTTTGGCCTTACCAGTGCCCCTCGGGTGTTCACGAAAGTGATGGCGGTGGTCGCAGCTCATCTGCGCCGGGCAGGGGTTTCAGTCTTCCCCTACCTCGACGACTGGCTGCTGAAGGCGGGCTCGTCCCAGGCAGTTGTCTCCCACCTCCAGACTACGGCCGAACTCCTGCACTCGCTGGGGTTCTCCATCAATGTGCCAAAGTCGCATCTGATTCCTTCTCCACAGCTCCTTTTCATCGGAGCAGTTCTGGACACGACGCAGTTTCGGGCCTATCCTCCCGAACGGCGAGTCCGGGATATTCAGGCTATGATTCCGATCTTTCAGCCCTTATCCTGGGTTTCGGTACGGATGACCCTGAGGCTGCTGGGCCTCATGGCCTCCTGCATCCTGCTGGTCACTCATGCCAGATGGCATATGCGGGCTCTGCAGTGGGACCTGAAGTTCCAGTGGGCGCAGCACCAGGGCGACCTGTCCGATCACGTCCAGATCTCGGAGGGGACTGCAAAACAGTTGCAGTGGTGGCTCTCGAACCGGCAATGGGTCATGGGCAGATCCCTCTCCCTTCCCCAGCCAGAGCACACAGTTGTGACGGACCGCGTCCCTTCTGGGATGGGGCGGTCACATGGGAGAGGCGGAGATCAGAGGCCTCTGGTCTCCCGGCGGAGTCCCGGCTCCATATCAACCTTCTGGAGCTCCGGGCGATCCGACTTGCACTCAAGGCATTCCTTCCCTCTGTCAAAGGGAAGGTAGTGCAGGTGTTCACAGACAACACCACTGCCATGTGGTACTGCAACAAACAAGGCGGGGTGGGGTCGTGGACCCTTTGTCAGGAGGCTCTGCGCCTCTGGACATGGCTGGAACACCAGGGCATGTTCCTGGTGGTTCAACACCTGGCAGGTTCCCTGAACGCCAGGGCGGACGAACTCCAGCCGCAGGTGCATGATGGATCACGAATGGCGTCTTCACTCGGAAGTGGCGCAAGGACTCTTTCTACAGTGGGGAGAGCCTTGGTTAGATCTATTCGCCACCGAAGAGAACGCGCAATGTCATCAGTTCTGCGCGTTGGAATTTCCAAGGCGGCACTCGCTCGGCGACGCTTTTCGTCACGAGTGGAGTTGCGGTCTATTGTACGCCTTTCCGCCTATACCACTTCTACCCAGAGTGTTGAAGAAGATTCGGCACGACCGGGCCCAAGTCATTCTTGTGGCTCCGGACTGGGCTCGAAGAGTTTGGTATCCCGAGCTACTCAATATGAGCGTAGATCCCCCGATCCGTCTGCCTCTTCGGGAGGATCTTCTGTCGCAGCAGCAGGGGACGGTCCTCCACCCGAACCTGTCCAGTCTACACCTGCTTGCGTGGAGATTGAGCGGCGGCAGTTGATTCCTTTCGACTTGCCTCCCGAAGTTTGTGATGTGATTCTGGCAGCCAGGCGTCCCTCCACTAAGGTGGTATACGCCTGCAGGTGGAACAAATTTGTGGCATGGTGCACAGCAAAGGCTGTGGATCCCCTTTCTGCCCCTCTTTCTGAGGTCCTTCTGTTCCTTCTCTCTCTGGCCCAACAGGGTTCTGCCCTGGGTACCATCAAGGGTTATCTTTGTGCTATCTCGGCCTTCCTCAGGCTCCCTGATCAGCCCTCCCTTTTCAAGTCCCCTGTTGTTAACAGGTTCTTAAAGAGGCATTACTCACCTCTTCCCTCCTGTTCCGTTTGTGATGCCTCAGTGGGACTTAAACTTGGTTCTTACCTTTTTAATGTGCGCTCCCTTTGAGCCTCTACATAACTGTCCTCTTCGTCTTCTGACTCTGAAGACAGCCTTTCTGGTGGCCATCACCTCCGCTCGGCGGGTGAGTGAGCTCCAGGCTCTATCTTGCAAACCTCCCTTTCTGTCTGTTCATCCAGACAAGGTTGTTCTTCGGACGCGTCCGTCCTTCTTGCCAAAGGTGGTTACTGCTTTCCACATTGGGCAGACCATCACTTTGCCCACCTTCTTTCCGCCTCCGCATCCTTCCAGAGAGGAAGAGAGGCTCCACCGTCTGGACCCAAAACGTGCGCTCTCCTTCTATATTGACCGCACAAAACACTTCCGGGTGGATGACCAGCTCTTTATTGGCTACGTGGGCGCCAAAAAGGTCGGGCGGTGCACAAGAGGACCATCTCCCGCTGGGTTACCTTGTGCATCAAGACCTGCTATTCTTTAGCTAAAAAGGAGCCTCCTGTTGGGCTGCGTGCCCATTCCACCAGGGCAACGGCTGCTACCACGGCCTTGGGCCGCGGTGTTCCGCTGCCGGTTATCTGTCAGGCAGCTACGTGGGCCTCGCTGCACACGTTTACAAAGCATTACTGCCTTGACAGTCAGGTCCGGAGGGACGGCTTCTTTGGCCGTTCTGTCCTCCAGGACTTCCTTGTCTGATCTTTGTTCGCAGACCCACCACCGGGGTTGGTATTGCTGGGGTATCTATTCTAAGGTAAGGAATCTGTCACTAACGTGTCTCTTTCAGATGCACAAGTTACTAACTTGTGTAACGATATATCTGTAAGAGACAGTAGTTAGTGACAGATTCCCTACCGCCCACCCATCCTCCCCGTTCTGCGAACTGATTTCTAGGGTTAAGGACATCCCTTTCAGGGCCCTAGTATTTTTCAGACACCTATGTCAGCTTCTTGCATGGCTCTGCGTTCCTGGCGCGGAAAGTCGTGTACAGAACTGACGTCAGCGCGCAGGGGCGGCGCCTAAGTACTGCCCGCGACGTCATCCCGGCGATCACGACGCCGACGACGGACGCGGAGCCGCACGACGCCGCCTACCGACGCGCAAGGGTACTGCTACGCAAAAAACTTTCCGGATCCAGCCTGACGCCTGGGGATATTCTAAGGTAAGGAATCTGTCACTAACTACTGTCTCTTACAGATATATCGTTACACAAGTTAGTAACTTGTGCATCAGTTATTGTATAAGAGCGTAAGAATGTGCTAGTATTTGTATGCGTAAGTGAGTTGGTGTGTGTATAACTGTATAGGTGAGTAAATGGGTGTGTGATTAATTTTTTGCATGACTGACTAGGTGTGTGAGTACCTCTATGGATGAGTGGCGGTGTGTGAGTGTTTATATAGGTGTATGAGTGCATATGATAGTCCTGTACTGAGTGACTGTAAGTATGAGTGACTGTATGGGTGAGTGAGTAGATGTGTGTGTGTGTAGACCTAAGAATCAGTGAGTGGGTATGTAGTTATTGGTATTGGAGTGTGTATGGTTTTGAGAATGGCAGTCTGTAATTTAGGGTGGGTGTATCAAAGGTTATATTAGGGTGTGAGAAGATGCATGAAATTATCACATGGATGATGTCATCAGTGATTTCATCAGTGATGTCATTTGAGATGTCATCAGTGATGTCAGCAGTGCATTGCGGGGGCGCGAGTTATAGTTAGCTGAACTAACTATAACGGGGGAATTTCACGGGTTTTGTACGAGTGCAATGTCCAACTAACTATAACTGTCCCTAAAACCTATGGTTTTTTTCAGTGAATTTCAAAGGTTTTTTAAATGCTCATTTCTAACTATAACGTGTCTGAAACCTATGGTTTTTTCAGTGAATTTCAAAGGTTTTTTAAATGCTAATTTCTAACTATAACGTGCCCCGCCCCCTCCCTTCACCACTGTGCAAACGCGCCCCGTGGCGCGTTTTAAGTTGGGGGATTAAGTCCCCTTGAATCCTGAGGGTCCCTGGAGTCCAACTAGCCCACCATGTACCTCCAAAAAGCGCCTCTATTTGCCCCGGGGACCCCATCCCCCGGGGCATGCCCTCTTTTTTTTAAATAAAAAATATTTGGAGGGGGGCTGCATGGCCTCCCTCCTCAGGCCATTTAAGGCCCCG
>CAWUFW010001327.1:0-427507 GCA_963921515.1 Calotriton arnoldi | reverse complement strand
TAAATAAGGGATAAAGAAAAACGGGAAAATAAGGAGAAATAAGGCACAAAAGAGCAGAGATGCAGAAAAGTGCAGAAAGGTGAAAGATAAAAGAGGGTAGAAAAACAAGTGAAAACGAGTGAAAGAGCAGAGCGAGAGGAAGGGAATATGAGCAGAAATAAGGCACAAAAGAGCAGAGATGCAGAAAAGTGCAGAAAGGTGAAAGATAAAAAGGGTAGAAAAACGAGTGAAAGAGCAGAGTGAGAGGAAGGAGACATTGGTCCACTGGACCACCAGGGATGAGGCGCAGGGAAACCTGCGGGTGGAGGAGGGCCTCGAACACCAACACTCAAGAGTGCAGGGGCAGGCCTCACTTAATGGTGGAGCTGCGAGGGTGGGAGAGCAATTTCACTGACAATGAGTCAGTGGTCTTGCTCGCCTGTCCCCGCAGTGGCCGCCATTAAGTAGGGGTCGGAGAGGGCTGGACAACTGGGAGGCGGGAGCGGGGAGGGGAGCTGGATTGGGCCGGTCACGCTGGGGGAGGGGCCGCGGGGCAGCAGCGGCGGGGAAAGGTAAAGGGAGGAAATAAGGGATAAAGAAAAAAGGGAAAATAAGCAGAAATAAGGCACAAAAGAGCAGAGATGCAGAAAAGTGCAGAAAGGTGAAAGATAAAAGAGGGTAGAAAAACGAGTGAAAACGAGTGAAAGAGCAGAGCGAGAGGAAGGGAAAATGAGCAGAAATAAGGCACAAAAGAGCAGAGATGCAGAAAAGTGCAGAAAGGTGAAAGATAAAAAGGGTAGAAAAACGAGTGAAAGAGCAGAGTGAGAGGAAGGAGACAGAGGTCCACTGGACCACCAGGGATGAGGCGCAGGGAAACCTGCGGGTGGAGGAGGGCCTCAATCACCAACACTCAAGAGTGCAGGGGCAGGGGCAGGGGCAGGCCTCACTTAATGGTGGAGCTGCGAGGGTGGGAGAGCAATTTCACTGACAATGCTCGCCTGTCCCCGCAGTGGCCGCCATTAAGTAGGGGTCGGGGAGGGCTGGACAGCTGGGAGGCGGGAGGGGAGCTGGATTGGGCCGGTCGCGCTGGGGGGGAGGGGCCGCGGGGGCAGCAGCGGCGGGGAAAGGTAAAGGGAGGAAATAAGGGATAAAGAAAAAAGGGAAAATAAGCAGAAATAAGGCACAAAAGAGCAGAGATGCAGAAAAGTGAAGAAAGGTGAAAGATAAAAAGGGTAGAAAAACGAGTGAAAACGAGTGAAACAGCAGAGTGAGAGGAAGGGAAAATGAGCAGAAATAAGTCACAAAAGAGCAGAGATGCTGAAAAGTGCAGAAAGGTGAAAGATAAAAAGGGTAGAAAAACGAGTGAAAGAGCAGAGTGAGAGGAAGGAGACAGAGGTCCACTGGACCACCAGGGATGAGGCACAGGGAAACCTGCGGGTGGAGGAGGGCCTCGATCACCAACACTCAAGAGTGCAGGGGCAGGGGCAGGCCTCACTTAATGGTGGAGCTGCGAGGGTGGGAGAGCAATTTCACTGACAATGAGTCAGTGGTCTTGCTCGCCTGTCCCCGCAGTGGCCGCCATTAAGTAAGGGTCGGGGAGGGCTGGACAGCTGGGAGGCGGGAGCGGGGAGGGGAGCTGGATTGGGCCGGTCGCGCTGGGGAGGGAGGGGCCGCGGGGGCAGCAGCGGCGGGGAAAGGTAAAGGGAGGAAATAAGGGATAAAGAAAAAAGGGAAAATAAGCAGAAAAAAGGCCCAAAAGAGCAGAGATGCAGAAAAGTGCAGAAAGGTGAAAGATAAAAAGGGTAGAAAAACGAGTGAAAACGAGTGAAAGAGCAGAGTGAGAGGAAGGAGACAGAGGTCCACTGGACCACCAGGGATGAGGCGCAGGGAAACCTGCGGGTGGAGGAGGGCCTCGATCACCAACACTAAAGAGTGCAGGGGCAGGCCTCACTTAATGGTGGAGCTGCGAGGGTGGGAGAGCAATTTCACTGACAATGAGTCAATGATCTAGGATCTTTCTTTACTTCTGCTTGTCACTTCCTTCCATTTTTTTATCTGGCCCTTTTCAAGTAGATTGTCAGTCATATTTACACATCGAGCCTTCTACAAACGGGCCCCCCCTGTTCTTGATTTATGGGATCCAACATTATCACCCCCATAACCTCAGCTCCACGTCGGCACGCCGAGTTAGGTTGCCAGACATCCGGAATGTTAGGTGCGGGGTTCATCCCTTTTCAGTGTTTGGAAGCAAGGAATGGGATTTGATTCCCCACTCCCTGAAGGCCATCTCCCAGGAACACCTGTTTAAGAAGGCATTAAAAACCTATCTTTCTGCATTAGGCTAGGGCGACGCAGCCATAGACCTCTGGACATTGTCAGCGCCGGGACACTCTTCTGAGTAGCTGTGCACTTTATAAACTTATCATTCATTCCTTTTAGGACTGAGAAAAGGCAGAGTGTAACATTTAAATATCTCAATCTCAGGTCATGGACGGCAGAGCTAGAAAATCTTAAAACATGGCTACTAATCTTGTTACAGAGCCCTTGGGGGCTCAGGCAAAATACATGTTACACCCGTGTTATAGGCTCAGGAGTCAGCACACTGATAATACCAAACAATCTTTATCAACATAGAAGATAAGATGTCCCCATATAGGCCATGGAACAGCAGCCACAGTAGTACCCGTCGTCAGGTCTCCCAAACTCAGCATGAATTATCACTCAAATGTCAGCCTTGCGTATCGATTTTGAAAATAAAATCCCTTTCTCACCAAACGTAAGCTCACAATTTTTGAAAACACACACATTTTGCTACCAGCACACACATTTTTTGATACATATACTCAAATCCCTAGAACAAAAGCTTGTATTTTCAACGAAAAAAATGTTTTGCCCCCAAATACTAATACTTCTTTTTTAGTTAACACATGCTTAGTATCCAAACATCAGATTTTCATTTTCATTAAGCACATGCTTGGCATGTGTCTGTATCATTAAACCAGGGCCACCAAAATGCGGGGGTTGGGTTCTATAATGCCACGTAAGCTGACAATATACTAAGCATGGCCAACAGTATGCCAAGAGAGGGTCCTATCACGGCAAGAATGATTAACATTATGCCAGGTCCCGCATTATGCCAAGATTGGGCACTATCATGGTAAGAATGATTAACATTATGCCAGGTCCTGCATTATGCCAAGAGTGGGCACCATCATGGTAAGTATGCACACAACATTCCAAGAATAGCCATAGTTCTGTCAGGAGAACACTCACCCATCCCAGATATGGCAACAATATTATAAAATTGCCACCATTATGCCAATGCCCTCATCAAGTCATACAGTAACGACAGAGATCTTTAGTGGTTGGCCACCATCAGGTAATTGATGGGCTCCATCGTTCTAAAGATGCCCACAGTATGCCAAGAATGACCACCATTAAACCAAGGCCTGCATTATGTAAGTGGTAGGCACCATCATACAGGTATGAACACAGAAAGCCAAGAACTGCAACCATTGTGCTAGGGTGACCATTATACCAGTTCCGTGCTTCATCATGTCAGACATGCCCACAATTAAATAAGTATTCTTAATAAGGAAAATGTTTTATGTATCCTTTAATGCAGAGATATTGTCTGGCCATGGAGAGGAATTCTACTTATATAAGTTTTTTTTTTCCTTTCAAATTCAAATAATCTTTATTCGGTTTCAGATATTAAAACCATGAAAGCACATGTCAAAATATAATAATGTAATAATAATGTCTGATAAAAAAAGAAAAAAATTCTCATAGGGATCTGCCGACATTTAAAAATAAAATACCTTGTAACAGTGGAAATGCAAAGATTCAATGGCTCCAATATCACTCATACTATACCAATAAAACAATTCAATCAAGATCAATACAGTAAAACACAGCTCTGAGGATACGACATACAGAAGAGCAAGACCATATAAAATACATGATACCATAAAAGGGATAAAAGGAGCAAGCTGGTTAATCACAACTAGACCTGAGCCTGATGGTAGATTTAAAAAAGTTGAGTACATAAAAGACAATGCTACCTGTCAACATTTGTCAAAAAACATAAAAGCTGGGCGCACTTGCCTAAAATTAGCCTTTTTCAGAATCGGAATTAAGAAGGACTTTCTAGGAGTATTATAAAAACTGCAAAACATCATAAAATGAATCATGTCCTGTGGAGATTGACCATCGCAGCCACAGGATGGCAAACTTTGGCCCTTACTCTGACCCCTGGGGTGGGCAAGGAGGAGGTGAAAAAAGGTCAAACCGAAACCTCGTCAGCAGAAATCAATTGTATGAGTTTATGAATCCCAGTAGGTACGACTCTGCCATCTGGGTGGTGTTTATCATGACAAAGCGATGTACACTAGGCTTCATGAGCTCCTTTTCTTCCCTTGCCATGGCCCGCTGCACATAAAAGGCCACCTTTATAAGGTGCAAGTCTCTCTTGGTTGTCCGGTCCGGGTTGGTAAAGAGATCTCCTCTCCCCTTGCTCGTTAAGCACTCTTCGATGTACTTGAGCCACTGCACACGTGAGGTATGATCGAGAGCCGAGCAGTCTTTAAAAATGATTTTATTTAACGTTGTCCCCTTACCGGCCCAAATTTTTCCCAACCTAGACGCAAAGTTGAATATGGCTGTGGACTCTCTGGTTAGATAATTTTTCTTACAGGTAAGTTAAGGCCCCCATTTCATTTTATCATCTATCAAAACCCCCAGGTTTGAAAAGACACTCAACCTTGGGATGGGGGTGGGCCCAACCTTAAAGGTATATGGCCTACTAGGGCGGACCCCAATTTGCATGATAAAGGACTTAGAATTGTTGACCTTGAGGTGCTGCTCCCCCATGAAATGGACGAAAGAGTTTAGGAGCGTTTGTAACCCCCGTTCAGTCCTAGCGATCAATAAGGCGTCATCTGCATACAGCAAAACTGGAAGGCCACGCCGTCCTACCTGTGGAAAGTCCGGCTTGGACTCCAGGAGAGTCCTCTCCAGGTTGTTAATATATACATTAAATAAAAAGGGAGCCAATATGCAACCCTGTCGTACCCCTCTCCTGATAGGGAACAAGCGTGAGACCTTCATGTCACCCGAATATCGCACAGCCGCCCTAGTGTCTTGGTGGAGGTCTTGTAAAAAGAGGACTATATCCCTGTCCACCCCCAGGGAAAGCAGGGTCTGCCACAACCTGCATCTATTCGCGCAAACAAATGCGGAAGAGAGGTCCATGAAGGCCAGAAAGATGGTGCCGGGGCGAGCAACTGTATACTCGTTCATTATCAGGAAAAGGTTCAGGCATTGCTCTATTGTTGAGCGGCCGGAGCGGAACCCATATTGGGCATCTGACAAGATGTTGTTCTCTATAGCCCAGTTGGAAAACCTATCTAGCAAGATTCGTCCGACCGCTTTGACCACAGAGTCCAACAGGGAATGGGCCTGTAGCAATGTGTATTCTCTCTGTTCCCCTTTTTAAAAACGGGGACAATGTTGGAGGTGGCCCACGAGACCGGGGAGGCAGACCTAACAGCTGCGTTGATGACAGAGGTAAGCACCGGTGCCCAGAACTCCGTATTGGACATATAGAGGTCGGGCGGAATTCCATCCGGTCCAGGGGCCTTGTTACGCGTCATACCAGCTATTCCCCGCCTCACTTCTCCCTCCGAAACTGTCAGTGCAGACTTTTCATACGTTTTATTTTGATTGATCAGCATTACAAGAGATACCACTGAGCAGACACAAATTTTATTTGCTTGAAATAATTGATAAATAAACTACATTTCAATTGTAGTGTTTGTAAATTATATGGGATGCTTTATTACCCAACTATAGTTATTGTCTTCCCAAAACACACATACACTGACACACATATACAACACAAACACAAAGCTTTGTAACTAAAATATATTGCAAACACATTTTGGGTCTTGGAAGGCTTATTGTGTGTTATTTTATTTATTCAAAATCACAGAACAATCCTTAATTTGTGGTGTTATTTAATCTGCACTGAGGTAACAATCCATTTGATGGAGAATTCAATCGAAATGACAACAGCTCTTTGCATATTCATTTTATATTTTTCTTTCTGGGTGTCTCATTTATTTATTTTGCTTATAAGATAGGATAAATGGAATCGTATGTCAATATCACCAATATTAGCAATTAGAGAGCTTGCATCAGGACTTGTGTGATGGACCTAAAGAGAAGCAACACGTTTACAGGAACATCCGGGCGTGGATGAAGACAGGCTGTTTACATTTAAATGTTGACAACAGAGAGCCTATTTGCTGCTCCCCCGCTGGTAAATTGGCATTTTTCAGAGTTATCTCCTGCACTGCTGATTAGTTAGACAGAAATCGTATATTCTCAGAGGTAAAGAAGCTTCGTATACATCTGGACTGGAGACTTCAATGACATTCCAGGTGAACACACCAGCCTCTATTTTAAAACTGCAGAAATAAGCCATTTCCTCTCCCAGGAAAGCCCGGCTGTCGTGACTAAGACATTGTTAACACAAAGTTGGATTAATGTAGAATGAGTTTTGCATTCAGTTTGAAGGGCCTCTTCAGCCAAGCCGTCAATTCAGGCACCCATAATTGTGACTGGCAAACCCAGGAGAATGAACATCGCCTGTGGTGTGACAGCTTCATTGTCTGTCAGTACAGTCACGCATAACCTTTCCGAGGCTTTTAGTACTTGAATATGGAGTCATTTTACAGCCCGAGTGTAGGAAAAACAAGATTAGGTTCTATAAATACCCATCCTGCAATAAGGTGACTCTGATTGTGCCCAAGGTGAAGAGGATTAGAGATTGAGGGAGAGGTTTCTTTTAAAGCATAACAACTTTCCAAATTAAACTGAATGGTTTTGCAGCCTTTTAGGATGCTGTGAAGACTTGTGTGGTCTAGGTTATCTATTTTTAACTTCTGTCAACCTATGCATGCCTGCCAGCTTATTGACACAACTGGGCATTAGCTGTCATCTAAACATGGAAAGCACTATACATACAAACATTGGCAAAACAAATAGGCTTGATATTTGTAATAGCATGATATTGGCTTTATCAATGCTTCTTTGTGTACTAGGGCAGACAAAAAAATCTGAAATTGGGTGCTACAGAAAAAAACGTTGTTTTCTTTTCTGTAGCAGCTGAGTTTCATCTGCTTTGGTCAGTTCCGCTGCTCTTCTCCTCACAGACTATACACATGACCACCATCTTGGAATGGTAAAACAATAATAGAGTATATAAAATACCATTTCAACATGGCCACCAAGTTTATGCTCACTTGGCAAACAGTGTGGCAGCACTGAGGAGCGAGCAATCCTTACTTTATGTAGTAACTAGTTTTCAGATGCTTTTGTTAGTGCTCAATGTCAGTGCTACCAAGGCACGTGCTGACTAACATAATCAGCGGTGGCTCCTCCGCTAAGGCGGAGGAGCGTCGCCCCACTGCTCTGCGAGCAGTTTAAAAAGGAAAACTAAAATGATAATAACATTAGTTATTATCATTTTAGCTTTCCTTCCTGCTTAGGTACGGGGCAGGGCGGGTGGGTCTTGGCTGGCCAGAGCAGGGGCCAGGGTAGGAGTGTTAAGCACACTCTAAAGTGCGCAGGACGGTTTGGCAGGCCCTCTTGAGCCGGCCAAACCGTCTTGCGCACTTTGCATGTTCCCCACCAGGCTGCATTACACAGCCTGGTAGGAAACGTGCACAGCCTCCCTGTCCCCGTATGAGCGCCGAACCACAGCGCTCAGACCAATCATAACGCTGCTGTAAGGCAGCGTCGTGATTGGCTAGGGGATTCTGGGAGGCTGTGTACTACCTGTAGCAGCGCGGAGAAGATGAAGGAGGAGAGGCAGCGGCACCTAGGTAATGCCATTAATTTTATTTTTTATTCCCCACTTCTGCTCCCCGCCCCACCACCCCCGTTCAGTAGCATCCGCTACTGGACATAATCTTTCATGCATTACAATGGAAGTGTAAGGACACACTCCGATAAGCCAACACAAAAGCAGAGACTCTGTGCTCCTGTGTGCTGAGCCGAGGCATGATTAATAATGCATCACGCCAACGGCTGATAGTTTTAGCAAAAAAGAGGCCAATGGCTGAAAGAGGCTGACCCAAAGTCCCCTAAACTAAGTGTAGGGTATAGTCTGTTTGTCATGAATGTCAATACTGCACACTAGTATCGCTGATGCAAAGCTCCTACTGACAATGCTGGTACTTTGTGGAGTTTGTTTCTAGGGCTATACACTTTAACAAGGCCCTTAATTTAGCATTTAAACCAATAAAGTTTGAGAGTTTCTGTGATGCTGATTACAGCTGGCAGTGGCCGCTTCTCAAATGGAGAAGTAAGATATCAGCTAAAAGCCAAACCTGGTTTCATCTAAAGGGAACACTTGCTCGTTGTACATCTAAAAATACTGAAATGCAAAAGTACAAGAGTTGCCTTCATTAATATGATCACATTTACATTATGGGAAGTGCGAGTTAACTCTGCCCAAATTGAAAAGACGTGTACTTTATTTCATGCATTTTAGCAGCTCATGATTCAGGGAAAGCAGCAAAAATCACATTTGTGTGCAAATATCTATGAAATTTAAGTTTGTACATATTTAGTGGGAAAAGATAACAATTTGGCTCAACTGTGATAAACTTGTGTGAACCAAAATGATTACCCTCTTGTTAGGAATGATCACAGCTAATTACATGTTCTAAGGGGAAATAATGGCAGTCAAAGCTTAACATGGAAATGTTATAATTAGTTTAAGAGAGCAGGAAATTAAGCAACTGGCTGGAAGGAGTCAAATCGTTGAAAGCTCATTAATTGTCCTGAATACAGGATGCAGTGGATGGTTCACTACTTTACTTCAATCCACACCTACGTGTAGTGCAAGCTACAAGTGGCAAAGCTGAGCAAAGAAAACAAACAAAAGGCACCAATGGACAAAATCTGGCTTTTGTAGGGAAGACTGGTGTGTGAAAGAGTCAGTGTGGGGCATACTTTTATGTTTTAGTTTATGAACTGATCACTATATATTCTACGTAGGAAAGACAAAGGTACTAAGAGAGCCATTATGAGAATATATTTGGTGAAAAGGTGTTTTTATATAGTTGTTGTACTACCTACATTGCAGTGGAGATTTCAAGAGGAGGTATGCACATATTAGTGAAAATGCTTGTAAGGAGTGTGCAGGCCAGCGTAGTCTTCTCTGCAGTGGCGGCTCCTCCGCTAATGCGTAGGAACGTCTCCCCACTGCTTTGCAACAGTGAAATAAAATAAAAATAAAATGATAACTCGAGGTTATTATCATTTTAGATTGTCCTGCTGCGGCAGCTTTGCAGGGCGGGGCAGGGCTGCTCTGATGACAGGAGCAGGGGACTGGTGAGCACACATTGTAAGTGTGCATGAATGTTTGGCCGGCCGTCTCGGGCTGGCCAAACATTCATGCGCACTTTGCATGTTCTCCACCCAGGCTGCAGTACAGCCTGGGTGGAGAACATGCCCAGGCTCCCATTCCCTGGCTGAGCGCCAAACCACAGCACTCAGACCAATCACAACGCTGCATTGCAGCATTGTGATTGGCTTAGGGGAGCGTGGATGTGCTTCCTGTTCCGGCGGTGCGAAGGGACGAGGAGGAGACACGGTGGTAATGTAAGTGTTTTTTTTCTTATTTTAGATCCCCTTAAACCCCCCCTCACCCTTGCCCGCCACTCCCGATCAGTGCCAGCCGCCACTGCTTATCTGCACAGGCAGTGCTGGCTACATTTGTCATGAACTCTTAGGGTCTCATAACGAGGTTCCTGAACTTTGACCCGTTCATTCCGCCCCCTGGACTCCATAGATACCAATAATGGGCATACCAGTAACTAGAGGAGGCAGATTAATGGGGAATACAGGTGGAGCTCTGAGAGTCCCAAGAGAAATGAGGAAACACCTGTTGGGAAAATTGGTAATTTGAAGTCTGATTTCACCCGGTTGCAGAGGGAGACAGTGGAGCCCAGCATAAAGCATCATTACTCAGTGATGTGCAAGATGACTTTTGCTGCAAAGTCAGGAGTGTGGTATCACAATCAAGTACAAAAGTAAAGTGAGAAGATTTTTCAAAAAGATGTCAAATTGTGTACTAAGTGTGCTTTAATATGCAACATTGCCCTTGGTGCCACATTAGCAGGAGCGTTTATTTTTTTAAACATGTTTTTTTGCGGTTTTATATAGCGCGCACCCGACCCAAAGGTATCCGACTGCTTTACATGAGCACGAGTTACCTATACGAGGTTACAGTTTTTTTTTTATAGGTACAGGGGGCCTGATTCACAGAACTAACTTACGTCAAAACGTAAAGTTAGTACTTTTGGTATTCACAGAATACACTTACTCATTTTGGTATTCACAGAATGAACTTACTCATTTCGGTATTCACAGAAGTTAGTAGTCCTAACTTTAGGACTCCTAAATGCCTTCTGTGAATACCGAAAGTCTTAGGAACTTTACTACTCCTAAACTGAGAAAAATCCTAACTTTAAGACTTTCGGTATTCACAGAAGGCATTTAGGAGTCCTAAAGTTAGGACTACTAACTTCTGTGAATACCGAAATGAGTAAGTTCATTCTGTGAATACCAAAATGAGTAAGTGTATTCTGTGAATACCAAAAAGTACTAACTTTACGTTTTTGACGTAAGTTAGTTCTGTGAATCAGGCCCAGGGAGATTAAGTGATTTGCCCAGAATCACAGGATATTGAGCTGCCGCCGCGACTCGAACTGGTCCCCCAGTTCCAAAGTCGGCATATCTGGTCATAACGGGCATCCTCTCCCCAGGTTGGAGTTCACATGTACGGGGGCACAATTACTCAAATCACTTTTAGGTGCAAAGTAACTCCTACTGCACCATCAGCAGAAAAACACAACACTTCTAGGAACCCATGTCACATTTAAGAGAAAAAACACATTTAGCGGCCAAATAACCATTGGGGAAACATCAAGAGTAGATTGAAATCACATTTAGGTGCAGAAACATATTTAGGTGCAAAATCTTCCTTGGTACAAGGTCAGCAGGAGGATAGGCATCATAATTAGGTGAACATTTCAGCATAGAGAGAAAATACTAAACTACGATTTCCCTTATGGTGTGAAAGTTAAGCATCAATATGCCATCAAATCTGGTTAACAGCACAGTAAAATTCAAAATCAGTAGGACTTTGGAAAACAACTAGGAGCAAAAATCATGTTTAGGTGCCAACTCACTTTTGGCTACAAAACCATTTAATCACTTTTAGGTGCAATGTGAGGAACTTGATATCACAATTTGGAGTAAAATCATGTTTAGGTACAAAATCACTTTAAGGTGCAAAAGCACAGTTGGTGCAATATCGGCACCAAGACTGTTACAAGCGCACGTCACACTTAGGAGCAAAAACAGATTTCGGTGCAAAATAACATTGAGGTACAAACGTTTGGGCGCGCAAACATTGTTAATGCGCACAAATGGGCCTTCTTTGGAGTTCAGGGGGGCTTGGCTTTACTGCCCATGCACTGGAATGGAAGCACTCTTTGTGAAGGAGGACTAGCACCCCTGAAAAGCAATAGCTAACAGTAAGACTGAAATGATTCTCTGGACTGATGCAAAATGTGAATGACACTTTCTTCGAGTGATGGCTGAAGAGGGCAGACCCAAAAATGCCACTGACTGAAGGGGGCTGAAGCAAAGCTCATCTGTGTATGTTTTTGAAGTTGATGACATCTTCTGTGACAGACAGGTAAGCTGCCTGTAGCCGAACCTAATACAAATGTATCCTCACAAAAATTTTCTTTCCTTTAAATCCTTTTAGTGTTTTCATTTCTGGTTGTATTTGGGTCCTGTGGTAAACCATATTATAAGTATACTGAAGAGTGGCTCTGTAAATATTAACATTTCAAACATTTAAGAAAAGGTCCTGGAAGGAAGCATTGCGAACTGCTCCGTATGGAAGCGTTGACATTTTTATAACATTCCTTAATTATTTTCACATTTTCTACAAACAGATGCATCAAGGTGTTTTTGCCCAAAAAAGTATATACTGGTTCATCTACACCGAGCAGAGAAAGAAATAGAACACAAGCACTAACTACAAAGAAGCAAAGCTGGAGACAGCCATGCGTGACCCGTATGACGTAATCACGCAGGAAAAGCGCAGACTTAACTTTTGTAGGAGTTTTATCTGCCTCCAGATTTAGTACCATGGGTTAAAGAATAGGAATCCCTATTACTTTACTGTTTGAGGTGTAAAAATTTATAAAATTTAATAATTTATTAGCATTTTTGAATGCCTTATTCCTAGAGGAACTTATCCAGATATTTATTGGAACCAATCACTGGGTGACCCTAGAATGCAGCATAATGTGATGGGTTATTTGCCCTAGGATGCACTACATTGTATTAGTGTATTGGGTTAGTGAGCTTAGGATGCACTGCAGTGATAATGTCTCTAGGATGAGGAGTGGTGGAAATGATGAGAAGTATCCCTAGCATGCATTGCATTGGGATGATTTAGTGCACGTATGGGGCTGTATCACATGAAGTGAGCACTGTAAGGGCAAATGTAAGACACTAACGATCAGATCACAAAACATTCCCACAATGAAGCAACAAGGACTGTCAACAGAAGCGTGCCAGCTAACATTTAGTCATGTTATGTGGACACTTCTAAATACTTCTACGATAATCAACATGCCAACTTCCCTACCGTGATGGAACCAGGGAAAATCAAATCCAGCACTTGCTTCCCCGACACAATACAAGGATGCCTCACTCTGTGCTAACACAGAACTATAATCAGATTAAAGAACGTGGTATTCCCAAAGATATTACAACTGTAAATGCACCAGCAACCCTCACTCACCAGAGAACTATCCATCGACAAAACCTACTCAGCCTCCCATTGGAAACAGAGGACCAAAAACACATGCTCATCACTGCAAGACCCATATAAAAATGTATTATATACACATTGCCTAATCCTTAATATGTTAACTAGACCGGGAGCATAAAAAGCAGTATTTGTCATGGACAAGGAATCCCAAGATACCTTGCAGAACACCCCTATTCTGTATCTGTGGAGTTGTCCTGGGTTCCATGCTACCCCATTATCTTCAATCACGAGGCACTTGATGCTCAACTCCCAGATAAAAGCATCAAGATTGACAAATATGCTGATCATACCCAACTGATGATACTTGAAAGCATTCTCTGCTTCGGGCATCCAATGTCTCAAACACTGCCTCCACGTCATCCAGACCTGGATGTCCACCACCTACCTGAAGCGGACGCCAAGAACAGCAAATAAACAGTACAAACCTGGCTCAATATATGAACCTTGATGGCTTCGAACCCCAACTTGCACTGAATGCCAACTAACGTGGATTTACCCTGGACATGACACCAACTTCACCCTCATGTAATACATTGTCAAAAAAACAAAGAAAAGAAAGTGAAACTGTTTCTTCCAAAAAGCGACTTCAGAACTGCTGTTTATCACTCGTGCTCTCTCATCTGGATGATGACAATGCCCTGCACAATGGCCTCCCAGATTTGACTCTGGCACCCCTTATGGGCATCCTGCATCCTGAAGCACACCTTATCTAGGGCCTGAAGAATTATGATCACAATACCCCCATCATGATGGAACTCCATCGGCTCCACTTGCCAGCCCACACCACCTTCAAAACCAGCAGCATCATTTGCAAAGGCATCACATGCAGCATGTCTGCTTATCTTGCAAACTAGCTCACTATCTCTCGTGGTTCTTAGAACACCCGCAGCCAGGACACCATCATACAGCAGACTAAGAAGTTAAAAAAAAAAAAGGTAGCAGGCCTTTCCATCTATGCACCCAGGATCTGGAACATGTCTGTATCCATCAGGACTGCACCAACGCTAATCTAATTTGGAAACTGCTGAAGGCACACCTTTTTAAAGAACACTATCACAATGCATTAACAGTCTACAAACCAGCTGTCCTATCACTCACTGACTTTATACTTGTCTTTGACCGCTTACAGCGCTCCGCTAGATTTCCTCCTTATATATTTGGAACTACATCATCTCCCTACTGTTGGAACTGGCACTTTCTGGCTGGCTAAGGCAGTACCGCAGCCAGGCAGAACCTACCACTCCTGTCAGGGGCGGGTGATCACACACACTGTATAACCTGCTCTCACCCTTGGGTAGCTTGGCACGGAGCAGTCAGGCTTACCACAGAGGCAATGTGTAAAGCATTGGCACAGCACTCACTCACGATAAATACCTCGAGTGTCACAAAAGAGACTTCACACATGATGTATGTAAATAACGTTTGTATTCAGCACAAATAATTATCAACACAACATAAGCATCATGTATTTCTGGGCAAAAATCACAGTGGGAATTATTACTAGCAGTACTAGGTCCAGTCGTGTTCAAATTACATCAGTAATATGCACACTTGGGAAAGATCTTAATCTACACTCCCCCACCCCCAGCACCCTTATGTTGTGCAATACGTTGCCCACCTCAGGCCCACCCTAGCAATTCTTATAACTCAATACCACACAGCTATAGGGTGCCCCCTGGGTCACAACGATATCAGAAATATGTACATACCACAAATTATAAGCAGCACCACGGGCTGAGGCCGCGCGGGCAAAACCAATGTTACACATAATGTTATTCGGGCAAGATGTCAATGTATCAAGCGAACCGCCGTATAGTGTTGTGAATGACGGGCGGTTCCCCACTGTCACTCCCACACACACACACTCACTCAGTGGATATCAGACAAGACCGTACAGAAGCACTCGCACACATACTGCCTGATGTTCGCCATCAGGCACAATCTGGAGGCTTGCCAATCTGGAGGTTGCCCTGCTGCTGCCGTCCCTTATCCCGGGAACTGCCTGAGCCCTGCGATCTACACCGGGCCCGAGATCGGCCCTTGCTGTGTTCTCCGGGCACTCCCGTTCGCTGCGCGCACCGACGCCATTGCCATCAGGACCCAAGAACTACGTGAAGCTGACTGGGGAGCCCTGCCCCTCTGCCTCTGTGAGTCCGCCTCTGTGAGTTTGAAATGCGACGGCGCCAGGTTATTGCGCGCCGCGTTTCCTATTAAATATTAATAAATGCAGGGACCGACAGCTGCCTGGACCTAAAATGGCGGCGCCGCGGTAAAAACGGGGATCATTGTTCTTCCCTGATTTGCTCATGGGATCATCATTCAAGATGAGCAGTTAGCGTTTTTGGAAATCTATACTGTTTATAACCATCAGAGGCGTGATTTATTGTCGGTATCTCCACAGTAGCCATATATCTGGCAGACTGTTCATTGCCTGGCCCTAAAATGGTGACAGTATGAAGACACTACAATCACCTTCCATTGCCTGACCTCAAAATGGCGGAACTCCTAAGACAACCTGATTATCCTCACCCTCACTAGTTATTCCTCGAGAGCTGCCAACCAATTATCCTCATCCTCGCTAGATATTCTTTCGAGAGCTACCAACCAGGCTCTTACACTAATAGTGCGCTCTCCCGTGATACTGACACATTACAATCCTGGTTCCCGCACGGTGGGCAGCCCACTCTGCTGCATAACTGTCCCTATTGACCCTCGAGTAGCCCACCGAGCCATCATGGCAAGTCCTGGCCTATCCGCTACAGGGGTAAACTCTTACACTTTGGTCTACCCCCCCAACCTCTCCAAAACCGCCGCAAAATCCTTCAAGCACTCCACCTCGAAAAGGCACCCTGAGACACAGATCTCTGACCTACGCTACAGCGCGGACAACGGCACAGTCCTTAATGACCTCATTTTCTACTCTAGAAGAACCTCTGCCTGGCGCAAAACTTTTGTCCACCTCCTCAATGTACGTGCAACAAAGAACATTCCATACGGCACTAAGCTAACAATAGCACCCTCTCCAACCCTGCGAGCTGACCTCACCATCACTCTTTACAAAAATGGCATCATCTTGATCCAAGCCTCAACCAAAAACCTGGATAAATTTGCAGACCTTTTTACCCTCCTCAGAAACCACGTGCACGACACTGGCAGGGTAACCAACTCCCGCCCCGATGAGTCCTCATCCAGCCTATCCAGCGTAGCTAGCCACTCACAAACCCCTCTAAGGTCTTCCAACACAGATCCCCCTAACCTCTCCAGCACGGCGCCCGGCCTTGCCAACAGAATCACCCCCAGACCTTTGGTCCCTTCCCCACTAGCCCCCCAAGTAGACTATGCCACCGGTACACCCCCAAAGACCTACGATACAGGTCGTGCTTGCCCTTCCAGCCCTCAACCCAACCCGCAAAGGGGCTCCAGCATAGATCCAACGACCTACAATGCAGGCCGTGCTAGTCCTTCCTCCCTATCACCTATACATGCCGACAGAACGACTCCCGAACCACTGCCCCCCCGCCCTCTAACGCCTCCACCTGATAGGGACATGGTTTCTCTGCACTCCAGAGCTGCCAAACTAACCCAGAGCATTCATATTTCCATCTTGGAACTAATGAACCTCCTTCACCTCGCTGAACTCTCCCTCGCCAACCTCATGCCCCTGCCAAACTCCACCCCCGCATTTGACAGAGCTGCCTAAACAACCTCTTCCGCTAGCCTTGAGACATCTTCGCCCCGTAAGCAACCATGCCACTTCTCAGAAGAAGAAACCCTTGTTCTTGTCCTCTCCTACAATTCTACCCTTGCCACTCCAAGTCCACTAGACCTCACTGAAATGGAAATCCTTGCCATCCTCAGGGACTACAACTCTACCCCAGCTACCCCTTATCCTTTCGACATGAATGCCGAACATGCCATCCGCACGGTCAACCCCAACAGGCCAGCTACCCTCCGCAACAGAACTGTGGTCAAGAGTAATCTAGCACCTGTTCACCTGTCCGCCCTGACTCCAGAAACTCCGTCCAAATCTTCTCTGTCTGGTCTGTTAATCAATTGCCGATCGGCAGCTAAGCACGCCGCAGATATTGCTGATCTTATCCTTTGCAAAAACTCTGACTTAGCAATCCTAACAGAATCATGGCTCAATGAATCCTCATCTCCATGCCTGGACCTCCTAGTCCCTCCTAACTACAACATCGCAAGGCTGGACAGACAATCTAACAAGAAAGGAGGAGGCATCGCCTGCATCTACCGCTCTAACCTTCTTGTCACGGAACTTTTGGCGGACAACACCGAATCCTGTGAATACCTCGCCCTCGCTGTTTGCAGCAACTCCACCCAACTGTGCAACCTGCACATCTTTTACCACCCCCAAGGCATGAACAACTCCTTCACCGACCACCTCATGGAAATCATCACAGCTAAGATTCCCACCAATGCCAAAGATATTTTCCTAGGTGATTTTAACTTGCACTGGAACGATCCCAAGGATTCACATGTCAACGCCATCAAAGACCTCCTGGCTGATCAAGCCCTGACCCAAGCCTGCTCACTACCAACTCATTCAAAAGGGGCCACTCTTGACTGGATCATCTCCAAAGAATCAACAGTCAAGCTTATCTCTATTGACCCATGCGACTGGTCTGACCATCATGCCATCACCTTCCATCTACCTGGCACCCACAAGACAAGAGCACCGCAACCGGCGATTCCTAAACGCTGGATCAGAGACACCAAGAACCTGGACCGCAGTGAACTTGAGGCTCGCTGCAAATCCGACCTATCCCCCCCATCGCATATCACAACAGTCAGTGGCCTCAACGATCACTACTCTGCGACTATATTGAACATCCTGGATGATCTAGCCCCACTAAAACTGAAAAGAACCCAAATCAAAGACAGAAACCCCTGGTTCATGGGATTCCTTAATAATGAGAGGAGAGCCCTCCGGCAAGCTGAAAGATCCTGGAGGCAGCACCCCTCTGCCGCACATCTAAAACTCCTCCGCCAGGCCAGAAATGTCTACAACAGGAACATACTCAATTCAAAACAAGCATTTGCAATGCAATAGGTCTCGCATTTGCGAGAGTTTGAACTATTAGCATTGTAAATGACAATGCCTTTTATTTATGTTTTAAAAACCAAAACATAAATAAAAGGCATTATAATTAACAATGCCAATAGCTCAAACTCGCTTAAATGCGAGACCTATTGCATTGCAAATGCTTGTTAATGTCATCCTGTTATCCACCCCGCAACCCACCCATTTGATTGCCAGAATTATGCCAGGAATCTAACTACCATTAACACGAGGGGACAATAGAACGTTTCATGAATAGATGTAAGAAAACTGTACACTTTCACAAAAAAAAAAAAGAAAACATCCCGATCACAGAATTCTAAACATCCATGCAGTTCTCTCGGCTTCAGCAGCCCTTAACCTCCGAGCCAAAAACACTGCTCCACCAAGGGCCACCCCTCCAGGGACCATAAGACTTACCAAATTAAACCCATCCTTAAAGCAGCACAATTCTAAATTTGGTGAATTCCTGGTTATACATTTTTCAGTAAAGCAATCCTAATCAAGCAATTTAGAGGTTTGATTGCCACGCATTCTTGGGCACCACTGGAACCTTATACCCTCTTTAACAGAGCTTCACTATGTTTTCATAATAATTTAGCGAGGACCAAAAATATTTTTGGAAAGCCCAGTTTAAAACATTTGAAAGTTCGAAGCTATAGACTGTTAGACAAAAGAAAATCTGCAGACGGCATAGAAAACTAAGAACTTTACCACAGAGTTTAATGCCAAGGGATATTTGAGCATACATATTATTCGTAACAAATCATTTATCCCACGCAGATACTGTATGGTAATTCACATCTGTGTATGCACCGCAAACAACTAATTACAAGTTTAAATAAACATGTTATGTTTGTAGTGGTAACACCAATATAATTTAAATTCCGCATTCTGGGAAGAGCAATAATGTGTCATACTCATGGAACTCTCACACTATGTTATACGGGAACGGTGCATTCGAAAAGTATATCCCTGTAATATGAAATCCAAGGGCTCCCAAAATTCAACATATTCACATCAGAGACAGTAAAAGCAAGAGGATCCCCCAACATTATAGTGATAGCGCTAGCTAATCAATTCGGTTTCATATACACCGACTGGCGCTCTCCCAAGCATGAACCCGCACAAGTTGCTCATCATTAAATATTGTAGCCCACTGGTGCATGCATTAACTGCTATTAATTACCCACTGTACAATGATGTACCTGAGCAGAAGTCAAAAAGCACGTAATGACTGAAAAGAGCAGCAGACATCTGTTAACACTCCAAGCAGGGACCTCTCAGCTTTCTACGCAGCTTCAGACATTCACTGGACATAGATTGCACACAAACATCAGTTCCTGGCAGCATTCAGGCCCTTCTTATTATTTGAAACCATGTCAACACTTCTCAGATGATTCTATTATTCCTACTGTTCTGTATAAGAAGTTGAATGAATTACTTTATAGAACACCCAGTAGAGATAATGATGATGAGTTCCCTCCATTTTATACAATGACTCCTTACTGGCCTCTTTGTTCATCCATAATCAAATCTGAGCTGATTGTGCTCGTTTTATCACTTTAATGGAAACTCCACCAAATGTAAGATGTTTTTAAAAAATTTTTATTCTGCTTTGCATCTCTGTAACACTGCAGGCCGGGAGAGGGGTCACCACAGTCACCAGCAACTTGTAGGTTAAGTGCCAACTGTGCAGTACTTAAACTCTTAATTAAAGCTGCCCCAGAAAACACATGCATGGGTGCTGGGTGCCAGGCAAAGATCAATAGAAAGTTTAGATTGGATTCCTTTTACCGCACCTGAAATTGAGAGTCTGTCTTCCATCGATATTAATGATAAACAATAACCTTTTAAAAAAAAAAAAAAAAGTTGAGAATCCGTCTTCGTTACTGTTAAGGCCTTCACTATCATCCAATTTTTTTATCTAATTTCCCCGCGTTTTTCATCCATCACTCCGTGTCCGGTCCCCTTTTTTTATTTGCAGATTTATACAGCGCGAACTCGACCCGAAAGTATTGGAGCGCTTTACATGAGCACCATTTCCGTTACACAAGGACACATCTTTTTAGGTCTCGCCTACGCAGCGCGCATGCGCTGCATAGGCAAAAAGACCTTTGCCATCGATTCGGCTTTTCAGCCTAAAACGTGCACGCGTTCCATTGCCTTCAATGGCAACGCGTGCACGTTGGCATTCACTTGCGGGAGCGAGCGGCGCCATATGGTAGCAATTATCGCTCCTGGCGCCGCTCGCTCCCGCAAGTGAATCGTGCAGGCTCCCTCCTCTCCCCCCTCCTGCCGTGCGAAGCGCGCGTGCTTGTTTCAAAAGACGCAATGTTAAACTTTCATCCAATCAGGGCACATTCAAACAAAACTATAATACACACCTGCAACCCAAACTGCAATGTGAATTTTCAACTCTCACCCACTACAAAGGCCACAGTCTAGACCTTATCCTCTACAGAAACATCTCTACACAGCTGGAATATTTCACACTTGATGGACCCCCCCTCATCTTCCGCTCCCCCACCCTTCTGCCCCCCTTGCTTACAAAACCCTGCCCACCTCCTCATATTACCCTTTCCGACACTCTGCCACCTGCATAGCGATAGCTTTAATACTCTCACTCAAAGGCTTGTCTCTGTCTTTCCACCATGAACATTCTTTCACCACTACGACTCTCTGGACACCACGTGGTCCCTCGTGACGTCAAGCAACCCATCATTCGTCCTTCCACCCCTCACTCCCCTAGTAACCGTAACTCCACTTCCCCACTCTCGGTAACTGCCACCATGCCGAGGTCTTTCAGGAAGGAGTCCAAAGCAAAGCGTAGGGGCGGTGCTGAATATTTATTTGAGCGTTGAACTGAGGCCACCAATACTTCGACTACTTGAATTTCTTTTGAGCGCTGAAGTTTCCATCTTGGCCGTATATCTGAAAGTAGCAGCCCTCTTAATCGAATCTTGACGTTAAACAGATGTGAAATATTTACCAATTTATCAAAACACTGCTGTCTTGCAGTATATTACTGCTATGCAAGGTCAGCAGTCGGTAGTTCATTGCCTTCCCCTCTTAAGTTCATTTTTTTTCTTGTTTCTTCCTGTTTTAATCCATTCCAGGAGGCTTTGGTATTTGTTGGGTCGCGTCCTGGTGCACGACGAGAGCTGGCCAGGGAGAGACACGTGGTTGTCTGTGGATGTGTAAATTGTGTAAGTTGTACTTTGTGAAACTTGTTGGTCACTAATGTTGTGGTTGCTCAGGTACTACGGCAATAAGCAGGTCACTCATAAGACTGTCATATTTGTAGACTGCATGGCCACTCCGAAGTGACTCTTGGCGCTATTGACAGTTAACAGATGTTTATTGTTACCCAGCCCATTGATACTCACGTTATCATCCTCGAAAAGATGAAAGCCTGTGTGGACCAGCCAGGAATTGAACCTATAAACATGGACTCAAAGGTAGCAAATATCCACTGAACCACCAGATGCTAAGGCTTGATGCGCAAATTGTTAAATAAATAAATTAATAACAAATTTTGCAACACATTGAGCGCTGAAACTTAGGCCCTATAATGCAGTTAAAAGAGGTGAGTTGTGAAAACATGTAGGGCAATCTGACAGCGTAGTTATGCACAGCACCTGCCGCAGGCCTCGAAAATTGAATGTCAGGTGAAATTTCTAGAAAATGATTAATTGACTTAATATGAAAGTTAATTGAACCTGTCCAAATCCATGATCAGTATTGAAAGCCCCGCCTTCGAAGTTAATACTTTTGAGGTGTAATATCTCATCTTGGGTATATTTTCCTAACCAGGTAAGCCGGCAGTGGCTCAATGAGCAGGAAGGTTCACTGCTGAGTGATCTGAATGTCAGGAGTTCCGATTCTGGTAAGGGCGGCTCAGACTTCCATGCCCTCGAGGTTGGTAAAATGAGCGCCATAAACTGGGTAAAAATAATATCTATTACTTACAGCATGCAGAAATGGCAGTAGTACACTATGACTGTGTACAAACAACCTATTATTAGTGTATTTCACTGTAGTAATTACATATCTCTTTATACTTCTTAAGGAGTCCTGGGATCTCTTTTTGAGCTGGGTGTTGGTTTCAGTCTGTCCAAACTGGGCTGTTTTCCACTTATTTGGTTTTTCTTTTGTTGGCGCTGGTGTTTGGCTAGACCTAGGACCGACACTTTGGGTATTTTTGTTGGTGCTGGTGTTTGGCCAGACCTAGGACCGACACTTTGGGTATTTATGTTGGTGCTGGTGTTTGGCCAGACCTAGGACCGACACTTTGGGTATTTTTGTTGGCGCTGGTGTTTGGCCAGACCTAGGACCGACACTTTGGGTATTTTTTGTTGGTGCTGGTGTTTGACCAGACCTAGGACCAACACATTACTTGGGTATTTTTTGTTGGCGCTGGTGTTTGGCCAGACCTAGGACAGACACTTTGTTTTAGTAACAGTGTACTTTATGAAACCTATATTCATGCATGCCAATTCAGTAAGGGTGCAGAATGCAGTGTGTGTTGTAGGTGGCGGAGCCAGGCGTCAGACTTAGTCAATCCGGTCATTTATATAGACCTCGACCGAGGTCAACAAAGTACAAAAAAAGATTTATCATGATATACATTATCATAAATGTATAAGAGCCTTCAAGGACGTTAAAAATACAATAGTAAAGTGAGAAATAAAGATTGTTATACTATACATTAATATATATTTAAGAAGCTTTTTAAAAATGTAAATATACAGTAACCGATATGTTGATTGAGAAGAGACAATATTTATGTGTAGACATCACTTGATGATTTTACTGCACATTTCATAAACTGTGGATATAAAAACCTACATGGCTGCGTTTTTAATCTCGGGTAAATAATATGCGATGAAGGTTATACACACCTCCCTTGCAGCGATGACAAATCAGCCGGTCTCGGGTTTTGGCCACCAGACCCCTATTGAAGCTTGTAATAGTGATCTAACTGTTCTCAACAAAAATATAATTCTACCCTTGTGTTCAAGAGAAATTGATATAGGATTGCATCATATTGACCGAGGCTGAGTAAGCTAAGATCTTTTTCACTTAAATTTCATGCAGTCAAGCAGTGTTCCCTATCTAATAGGTAAATAGTCCGTGGGATGGCTCTTTTCAAGGACAATTTTAATTGGCTGGTGAACTATCTGTTAGATCCTTTGAAGTCAATTAAAAACTCAGTAGTGCTTCATTGAAATGCCTAGAAAAAACCCAATGTTACGAATGATTTGAAGTTAAGTCTTGTTTTAAAACTAACTTCAGCGAGCCCTCCTTTGAGTGCATCTGTTGGTGCCCGCAGTGGATAACCGCAGCCAGGGCTAGGTGAGGATGCTTGATGAACCAAAATCAAGCTGCAGAACCTGCACTGGGACAGCGATCCCCACTGAGCAAAGTGAGTTCAGGATTGTTGTACCTAGCCCTCTGTCGGGTCACCCCCAATCTTTTGCCTTCACCCCATCTGTTTTCTGAACCAGTTTTTGTTGGCTTTTAGGACTCTGAGCAGTTTACCACTGCTATACTGTGATAAAGTGTTTGTGCTCTCTCATTTAAGCATGGTAAAATTGGCTTATACCCAATTGCAGTATTTAATTTACTTGTAAGTCCTAGTAAAGTGGTACTACATGTACCCCGGGCCTGTAAATTAAATGTTACTAATGGGCCTGCAGCATTTATTGTGCCACCCACTGAAGTAGCCTTTTTAAACCCCATCTCAGATCGGCCATTGCAGCCAGTGTGTGCAGTTTTAAACTGCCATTTCAGCCTGACAAAATAAACCTTTTGCCAGGCCTAAACCTCCCTTTGTAATATATATGTCACCCGTAGGGTAAGCCCTAAACAACCCATAGGGCAGGATGCGTTGTATTTAAAAAATTGGATATGCACTTGGAACTTTTACATGTCTCTCAAGTTTGTTCATCCTGACTTGATGAGAGGTGCAGAGCAGTTACCTTTCACACTTGCACTTTAAAGACAGCCGCAGCTTACACACAAAGGACTTCACACTAGCCAATTGTGCCTGCAGACAGCCTGGGACCAAGGCAGGGAGACAGAAAATTCCAGACATTTCTGTGGGGGGAAGACTCCAGAAGTTTTTTCCACTTCAAAGTGGACACAGGTATAACAAGCATTGGCATAGCCAATAGGTCTCGCCTTTGGGTCCTTATAAGTGTTTAGCCATGCAACAGTTGATGTTGTTGCAACAAGGATATTGTGCTGGATAACTAAACACTTATAAGGTCCCAAAGGCGAGACCTATTGGCTATGCCAATGCTTGTTTTTGGTAGGCACAGGGATATTAAGTGATTTGCCCAGGATGTGGACGCGACCCCGAGGCTCGAACCTTGGTTTCCAGCACCAAAGTCGGCAGCTCTAGCCGTCAGACCACATCTCTTTCCTATTGTTGAATCGCCATTTCTTTCCCCTCATCTGTTATAGGTCAAGTACCTAGCATGGCCTTTCATTAAGCTTAATGGTTCTCCTGTTTCCCCTTAATAAAATAACGTTTTATATAATGCAGTGTTTCCTGGTGGTGTTTGTCACTGCCTCTTACTCTGCTGTCTGACTTCACACCTTGTAGATACTCTGTTCTCCAAGACATCCTCTTAGTGCCACTCTGCAGTTTCTATTTCTGAAATTGTCTTTGATAGATAAGTGGCCTTTCCCTCACATGTCATGGCCTGATTATAAAGCCGCTCGTAAATACGGCACTATTGGCTGTGGCAAATATGGCAGTACCAGCAGCCATTACAACGATACCAGAGGTTGCATGCTAATCTTGGGGCATATCTGATGGCAAGTTTGTATTTTTGGTCGTTTCTGCAATTTCACTCTGGCACCCTTTTGCTGCCAGAACCATTTGTGAACATTAGTTGTGTTTGTGGTGTATTATCGTCTCAACTCAAAGTAATTTCCACACACAACTGTTGAGAAGAAAACGTGTTCGCGAACCTTTCTAGAAGATTTTTATCCACTCTGCTGCATAAATGGTTTAATGATCCCGCTACATGTTTTTGCTTCCCTTTGTGAAACCCAACCTTTAATTTCGGTGTGCTTTAAGTCCTCTAAATTAATGGCTGTGTAGATGTGATATGAATCTTCCTTTCTGCTAAATTGTTCTATTTGGCGCATTTGTGGCATGCACTTCATAAATAAACCACCACAATTCCGTCTTCAAACTTTAACACTAGGGACTAGGTCTACCCACGAGCTAGCTTAACTAGTAAACCACGTTTTCGTCTGTTATAAAAGAAGAAAAAAATTGCAACTTATTTTGTAGGTAATTTGACATGAGAGCGTAAACCCACTGTATATGCATTGTAGAAGTACAGATCGACCTATCAAAAAAAAAAATTCAAATTTTATTTATTTATTTGATTTAGTTCTCTACAGAGAACAACAAATAAGATGATAAAATGATAAAATTACATTTATAAGTAGCAAAATTGTAAACACTTATCCTAATACAAGTTTTAAAAAGTTTTTAAAAATTTAAACAGATTATAGCATACAAATTCATTGGGAGGTGACTTAAGAATGGAGATCAAACTCTGTACACTTATAGAGTTACACTTTGTTTGAATTGGTTTTAAAAATCTCTTTCGAGCGTCAACTACTGTGGAGTTAGGACAAATAAACAAAATATGCGTCAGATCTTGAACTCCTCCTTTACAGAGGTCACATAAGCTACTGGCATTATTGTTATTTGTCCATTTACAAGTAAAGGAATTAAGAGGAAGGATCCAAAAACCGAAGTAAAACCATACAACGCCGGACACCATGTCTTAGAGTAAAAGTAAGATATTGTTGCCTTTGTTTAAATTCAATTGACTCAGCATATTGTTTATAACATTGCAGTTTTGTACAGTGCTGAAGGTCAAGATCATAACTTATCCTTGGAGTCAAGTGTTTTAAAAAGAGTTTCAAGTGTGCCGGGGTCCAGGTTTTCAACAGATCAACTGTACATTCTGACAACTTCAGTGCGAACATTAAGTTTCGATAAAAGACGTATTTTGAGGATCCTTCTTCAAAAATTTCCAGTTTTAATAGAGCTCTTCGAGAACCTGTTCGGCATGTAAGATGTTATACGCCCATCGAATGATACTAGTAATTCCTCTAGCGTATGTACTTGTTAGAGAAAACTCGAGGCGCAGGGCTTGCACAGGTACTGCTTGAGACATTTTAGTTAATTTCCGAAGAATCTTACTTTCTTTGAGTTGTATTGAATGCCATTGATTTATGGGAATGTGCTCAAGAGCATATGAAAGAACTGGAGGGATCTTGATGCTAAAGACCTGTAAAAGGGTTTGAAAAATGGCGATGCCCAGTAGAAGAATATAATCTTTGAAGCGCCCCGGCATGAACATCAGCTTTGTAGGCCAGGTGCTGAAGAGGGGAATAATTTTTAAGGTTTGTGAAAAAATACGACCTAAATAGATGTATTCATTCACTATTTCTAACAATTGTCCTCCTAAGGTCCAGTTATAGTTTACGTATCTTTTACTACCTCGAAAAGGGACTATTTTTGTCTTTGTTATATTAGGGACCAATACATTTTGTTCTGCATATGACGCAAGTGCATGCAAGTTCCTCTGGAGGCCGAACGGAGTAAGGTCAAAGATAATCACATCATCTGCGTACATCAAAGTATGAATTTTATGTAATGATATTTTCGGTGGGAAATTAGTTATCTGCTTAAAACAATCTGGGAGATCACTTAGGTAAAGGGAAAATAATAAAGGAGCTAAAAGACACCCTTGTCTTAGGCCATTCAATGTTTTAATTGGGGATGTGAGGCCCTTCTCTTTCCCCAATAAAACTTGGCACCAGGTTTCGGAGTGGAGTGACACAATTATATGTAATAAGTTAACCGGAATTCCCAATTTTTTTAGCTTACACCAAAGTGTTGGTCTGTCCACTCTGTCAAATGCTGTTGAAAAATCAACAAAGACACAGTAGACGACCTGTGATTTCGAGACCACATATTTATCAATTATTGTTTGTAACATCGCGATATTGTCAGTTACAGACCTATCGATATTGTGGAATATGAGAAACACCGACTGATCCAGTTAAAATGCACTTCAAATCGACGTTTAATTAGAGTGACTTTAATATAGAGACTCTTGGCTATGTGCTTTCATTCTGAGGGGGGCTACAGGGTACTCGTCTCCCTGATTGTGTTATATTTATTGATTCTAGGGGAGAATGGAGGGGGATTAACAACAAAGGTTACATTCAAGGACGTTGCTTGGGATGGGGGGGGTGTTAATCCCCCCATTAAATGAATTTTCAGATGAATAGTTCGGTACAGGTGCCTTCAGTCGGGTATGGTGAGGTGTCTACCGGATTTCACCTCAGATATTTGTATAAACACCTGACAAAAACGCACTCGCTCTCTCATCTCTGTATTGAAAGCCCAAAACATGTTTGACTAAATAGTGTTTCTCTCATTTATTACTTCTAATAATGGATATTCCTCTCCCTTTCCACTGCCTCTTTAGCCCATCTCGTGCGCTCTGCTCGTCATATAATGTATTTTAACTTTATATACTAGCGTGATGGTCGGGATATCTGATGCTTAGCCCCCAACCAAGCTACACTCCCGGTTACATTACTTAAGTTATACGGTGTAACACTGGAGTTCCTGCCAGGAGCTATGCTGATACTGTTACAGTCAAAGTTGCTCCCTGTGGTGTCTCCTGTGTCAAACACTGCCTTGGTCTGGCTCAGCCGCGACAGTGGAGTGAGCCCTTCCTTTTAATAATTACTTCGTTCGCAGTGTGGATACATTCACAGACCTGCTCCCCGAGTTTATCTGTAATATGGAAAGTCAGGGGAACTGCAGAACAGAAGCTGCAGAGTCCTATTTGACAGCAGTGCAGGCGCCTTTGAGGGGATTTGGCTCGGAGAGATACCACCACCCTCTGTCATCAATCCATCATACTGTGTTTACTGCGTTGCCACAGTGGGCTGCAACCATAAACTGAATGTTGTAAACAACAGAACCATGCACGGACCTCCCGGGCACTTTGGAGACGTTGCTCTTCCAGAATTGCTCGCCATTTTCCCTGTGCATCACTCAGCCCACACCTCTCCGGCTGTTCCTGTGGTACTGCCCAGCTCTAAGCAACCCTTTCCTCCCCCTCCCAGAAGCAAGAGGCGGCCGCCATAGTGGGGTAGGCTGTCACAAGGGACAGTGGCGGCCGTTGGCTGACCGAGCCAGTGGGTTGGGCTACGCAGCCAATGGTGAGTCACGTTACTTTTAGTTGCTTTCAGGGAAGAGGTAGGGAGTTTCGATTATGGGAACTCGGCAGCCAGAGTGTCATTGCGGCTTCCCAGACTGTCAGTTGGAGTAAAATAAATGAGACTGAACACTTAAACACTCACTCAGTGTCACGGTGCTTGATTCTGACACTCAGCCTCCTTTTACTCGAGCTGGTTTCAGTACAGCAACGCTCAAGACTGTCACATTTTGAGTATTATTTTCACCTAGGTTGAGATCTTGTATGTGTTACCATTACTGCAGCATTAGTATTTCTCTCACATGGGAAAATACGGTATGCATTTTTTTGGCAGTTTTACAAAGCGCGAACTCGTTGAGCACCAGTTGCATTATGGACGGTCTGGACACATTGTATCACCTTAGGGCACGCGGCGACAGTTCGTAATTGCCTCAATTTGAACCAGATATAATTTGGTATGTCGGGCCTTGGCTAATGGTTTTTAAGGAATGTATAAGATTGTGTTTTAAACGCATATGATTTAAATTAAAGTTAATCGCGTGAAAAAGTATTTGTCGGTTAAAAAAAGTACGAATGCAACAATTGCAATGTATGCATAAGAAGCGTGTTAACAGGCAACATTGACTCCTGTTAAAACGAGCGCGGTCCCGAAAGTGAAAATTGGTGTCTATTACGCGCACCAAGTGCGTAATAGACACCAATAGGCCATGGGCGGAGCAATGCGCCCGCCTTTGGCCAATTGCGTGCAGTCTTTTATAAAAAGACACACGAAAAGGCCAATGGGGTAGCACAAAAGGAATCGCAAACGCACAAGCGTGTGCGATTCCTAGGTCAGTGCTGAATCCCCGTTTTTCAGCTACTAAATGTCTCGCGCTGCGCGAGCACTGCTGCACAGTGCAACGCTAGGCGCGAGACCTAAAAAGACTTCTTCAGAACTGAACTAGAGAAAGCCAAGAACAGACCCCACAAGCTCTTCGAACTGGTCAAACACCAATCTAATAAACTGGCCAAAACATCGAAAGAAACCCCCAAGTCTCTTATATCCTCAGAGGAATCCTCCTCTTTCTTCGCTGACAAAATGTCAGCCCTCGGAAACGAACTCAGCTCCATCACACACCCTCAACCCCTTCCTGACCCGCCTCCTCCCACCACGACGCACCCACAGGCTCCTCCCAAAAATCATGCTCACTGGTCTGTCTTCAAAGACTATGACGAAGACTCCATCTCTAAAATCCTATCTACCTTAAACCCGAACAACCATTTTAATGACCCGCTCCCTGCCAACTGCCTAGCTGCCGTCGCCCAATCCATTATTCCTAGTTGGACTACAATAATCAACGCCTCCCTCCAGCAGGGAACGATGCCTGACTCCCTAAAAGCCGGCCAAGTCCTCCCCATTCTGAAAAAGCCGTCGCTGGATCCAGCCTCCCCCGACAACTTCAGACCCATCTCCAACATCCCCATCTTAGCCAAAGTGCTGGAGAAATGTGTGCAACAGCAGCTAAGTCAACACATCAACAACTTCTACCTGCTCAATGACTTCCAATCCGGATTTAGACCAGGGCACAGCACCGAAACCACCATGCTCCACATCGTGGATGATGCCCTCCAAGCCCTTGACCAAGGCAAAACCTGTCTCCTAATTCTCCTGGACCTATCCTTGGCCTTCGACACGGTCAACCATGAAAAACTACTCGAACGCCTCAAACTCAGGATGGGATTGGATGGCACTGTTCTAGAATGGTTTAGGTCCTTCCTCCAAAACCGGTCACAGAGATTCCTAATCAACGGCAACCTATCATCACCATCCCCGGTCACGGTTGGAGTCCCTCAAGGATCAACCCTGTTCCCCACCCTTTTCAACCTTTACCTGGAACCGCTTACCGAAGTATTACGCGCTGCTAATATCTCCTATCATATGTACGCTGATGACACTCAGATCTACATCAAAACCTCATCTCTCGAAGAGATTCTCTCCCTGAACGAAGCCCTGAAACTCACCGTCCAATGGCTCGCATCCAATCAACTCAAACTCAATGCAAAGAAAACAGAATTTCTCCTGGTCTCCCCTCCCAATACCAACCTTGAGATTCAATCATGGATTAAGGCTATCACAGCCTTAAATTGCCCACCGACCATTGTGGACTCGGCCAAATCCCTGGGAATTACCCTCGACAGCAACCTGAACATGCGGGACCACATCAACTCGATGGCCAAAACAGCCAGATTCCACCTGAGCTACCTTAGGAAATTGAAACCCTTCCTCGATGCTCCCGACCTAAAAATGGCAGTCCAAGCACTTGTTATCTCTAGACTGGAATATGGCTGTTCTACCCTCTCGGGTTTACCCAAGATCTCCCTGGCACCTCTTAAAGCCTGCCTCAATGCGGCCGCCAGACTACTTACCGGCACAAGGAAATACGATCATATTTCCCCACACCTGAAAGCTCTCAACTGGCTTCCCCTGGAGGCTAGAATACAGCTCAAGCTAGCATGCATCACGCACAAAGCTTTATACTCTAACTCCCCTGCATATCTGGCACAGAAACTTGTGATCTCCGGAGGAATCAGAAACTCCCGATCTGCCAGAAACCTCTTGCTCCAACCTGCACGCTTTCGGAAGAAAAAAAATTACAATCGGGCCTTCTCTGGGGCTGCTCCAAGAATATGGAACTCTCTCCCACCCGACATCAGAAGAATCCCCTCTCTAACTCGCTTCAAAAAGGATGCCAAAACCTTCCTTATGGGTAAATTTCTCGTTTAAATTTTGCCTCAACCACCACTATGGCCCTGATCCATGGCCGTCCACTGCCTCCCTTCGGACTACCTAGTCACCCCATCAGAAACTTGGGACCTTGTCTTGAACAATTGTAAACGTAATCTGTAAATATGTCATCTCGTCTTGAGTATTTGGTTATGTAAACTGTAAATACGTGCCCTTCTTTCCCTTATATATCCGGCACCCTGCCCCCCTACTACTCGATCTGTTATTGGTTGATTCTAAGCCTGTCTGTATATTGCTTTGCTCTCCTGTAAAGCGCTCTGATACCCTAACGGTTCAAGTTCGTGCTCTATAAAACACATAAATAAATAAATAAATAAATATGCACTGATCACTCCAATGCAGTGCACTGATGCCGAGCAGGTCAATTGGTTACACACTACAGACTTCGAGGCCGCAAGCTTCCCTCTGCCCTCCAATGCACTTCGACTATCCTACACCCAAAGATTAGATACACACCGCCCTCCCTCCCGGGCACTAGGCCACAAGCGGCTGAAGTCACTCTTAGTTAGGGTCTCAGGAAGCAGGTGGGAGTAGGCAGCAACGTCAATTAGGAGGCAGTCGGCAAGAGGGGTTTGGCAATCCCATGAGAAGTTCACCCACAGGATGCGGAGAAGACTCGGGCCGAGGGCAATAGACGGTCACACCAAAGGGGTCCTCAAGGCCCTTTTAGCACCATCCCACTTCTGAAAAGCACAGGGGGGGTCATGCAGTCACTTGACCCCGCTTCCGATCGTTCTCAGAAGCGTTCCTCCAACCTAGTCAGTCACTCTCACCACCTAGGCCTGAGCCGGGCAGTACTACCTGGCAACATGGCATTGTCGGGGGATGCCGGGTGAGGAGAGGGCAGAAGGTTCGCCGTGCTGAGGGCCAAATAAGGGAACAGTAGATGAATGGAGAATGAAGCGGGGGACCTCTGGGAAGGAGGAGGCAGCTCTTCAGGTACATGTTGATCAGAGTTGGACCCAGGCAATCCGGGCACAATGTCGGGTGCGCAATGATACAGGTCGCATCAGACCATTCCAGTCACACACAATGAAGAGTTGCAAAATCCATACCTCCTTGGAAAGGAGGCACAACATCTGGTGCACATCGGTGTTAGTCACACCAAACAACTCCGGTCACACACACAATGAAGAGTTGCAAATTCCATGCCTCCCTGGAAATGAGACACAATGTCCGGTGCACGTCGATATTGGTCACACCAGACAGTTTTGGTCACACAGGCACAAGTTCAGCAATGCTTCATGAGGTAGAATGAGGCCCTACTACAGTTACACCAGCACATTCGAAGGTCGTAACCTTTGAATCGAACACCGCACACAATGAGCATGCAGTCGGCAAGTCGCACGAGAGAGACGTGGCACAATCGACGAACCGGGCCACTTGGGTCCACCAACCGGTGAATCCGCTCACCACCCACAGGATGCTTATGTGTGCCGAGATTCCCACATTGCTACACACCTTCGATGGGAGCAGACTTTGAGCTCCGCTAATGGCAAACTGGTCTCCAGATACAGTTCTTAGTCCCACGCCGCACAACCAGTTGGAATTCAGCAGGCGATGTGGGCACTTGAGAGGGCACTGTGCTTCAGGTGTCACAGGTAGACTTGTGGGTCCCTCTTAGGAGATCTTTAATGTTTCTGAGATCTCCGAAAGAACAGAGGGCAAGCTCAACAAGCCCTTGGAGAGCACACACCAGAAGGTAGTCAGCCCAGGGCAGCCACTATTCAGGAAGGGCACGCAGTACCTTTCAATGGCAGTAATCCTCATTGTGCACAACAAAGTCCTCTGGCAATGTGCACCACGTAGTCCAGGTTCTCCAGTCCTACGTCCTCATAAGCGTATCTCACCCCATGCTGAAGTATGGCACCAGTAGTTATACTGGAGTGTGCCTTTGAATTTGGGGGTGGTTCAAAGGGTTGCCCTTTGAACCACAGATGTCTCACCTAAATTTAATTCCTGCCTGCCATGAGGATGCGGAATGTAGATCTTTATCTTTAGTGGGGCCATGATCTGGCTCCAGAGGCCAGGTGTCAAAACCTCTTCCACCAATCTCTCCAGCCGGCCCACAAATGGCAGAGGTCTGTCGTTCCAGTTGCATGGCCAGTGTTTTATAGCTATCGCTGGGGAATGCCCAGATGTGGTCCCCCAATCTCCAGTGTGGACTGGAGTCAAGCACCAAAGCACACAAAGAGTTTAGTGCACAGAAATGCCCACTCTCTAGTAGTGGCATTTCTGTGCGAATTACCACAAAGCCACTGGCAAGGGGTTGCAAGGAATATGAAACATCATGAGGCTGCTCCACTGCATCCACTATTACAGTCTGAAGTGATTTCCACCATTTCCCCATGTTAGCATATGGGAAGAGCAAACCTCATAGGCAGTGTAAACACGCATGGGTATTCCTCACTACCTGGACAGGGGGACACATGTGTACCTGCCCTACCCTTAACCTTCCACTCACTGCACCCCTTAAGAATTACCCTGGGGGTTCTTGGATGGAGGTGAAAGGTCCTCTCAGGATGGCTAGTGACAAACAGGGCAGTCTAAGCAAATGCACCATTGCGCACATCAGCCTGCAATGGCAGGCTGGACACATACGTGCAACCCTAGGTAAGCACCACTTCCTAATATGTGTAGGAAGGGTGCGCGCACTTTCGCACTGCATTTACAGTGAGAAAGTGCCCCAGGCCCTAAGGCCTTAACAAGAGAATCAGCAAAACCCGGGAGGGAAAAGCAAAAAGTTTGGGGAAACGCTACCTGAAGGGTTCAGGTATAACACCTACCATCATGCACTTGCAAACGCTACTACCGGGGACCAACGTCCCCCAAGGCCCAAGGCGGATACAGAGGCTAGTTGTATGCCTACTTGTGGTTTCAACTAATTTTCAACTGATTTGCTTTGCTTGCGTAGTTTTACTCTAATGCGTATCTAATGTTCTTTTTAAATAGCGTGTTTTAATTCGTGTACCTTTTTAACTGCACCCTTCCTCAGTTCAGCTGCTCCTTCGCTCACACTCTGGTCCCCCGCGGGTCCACTCCCATTTGAGAGGAGAGTACGAGCAGTCTAGTTTTTCTGTTTCTCCCCCACTTCCCGCTACGCCATTTCCGGTCACGGCATTCCTGGGCTGGCGGTTATTTGACATCAGCCTGTCTATTTAATGAACAGGATCCCGCGGACGTGCAACGGATACAGAGGCTAGTTGTATGCCTACTTGTGGTTTCAACTAATTTTCAACTGATTTGCTTTGCACACGAAGGGGCATATTAGCAAGAACATCGTTAAAATTATCGCCGTTTTAGCGGCAGGAAACTGCCGCTAAAACGGCGATAATGAGCTTGGTAATATGCGCTATAGAATTCAATAGAAGCCCAGGTTAGATGTGCAGGACATCTAACCTGGGCTTCTATTGAATTCCATACGCATATTAGCAAGCCCATTATCGCCGTTTTAGCGGCAGTTTCCTGCCGCTAAAACGGCGATAATTTTAACGAGGTTCTTGCTAATATGCCCCGTAGTTTTACTCTAATGCGTATCTAATGTTCTTTTTAAATATTGTGTTTTAATTTGTTTACCTTTTTAACTGCACCCTTCCTCAGTTCAGCTTCTCCTTTGCTCGCACTCCGGTCCCCCGCGGGTTCACTCCCCTTTGAGAGGAGAGTGCGAGCAGTCTAGTTTTTCTGTTTCTCCCCCACTTCCAGCTACGCCATTTCCGGTCACGGCGTTCCTGGGCTGGTGGGTTAATTGACATCACCCTGTCTATTTAATGAACAGGATCCCGCGGACGCGCAGCAGACGTGTGCAGCGGGCGCGCCGCTGGTGCGCCAACGGCAAGCCTGTCTGCGCCCGTCATCGCCGGGACGGCGCCAGGCGCCAGGACCTCTGCTCATATGACCATATACTCTGGGAGAGAACTTATGGACTTACGCCAAACGGAAAAAGCAGCCACTGTCACCCGCATGACTGGTGCGTTAACACAGACAGATATAGGTGTTGAATGTGTAATTTCGCCTCCAAGATAGTCGGTCGGTTGCGGCCTGCCGCCTCTACAACCTCCACCAGAGAGGCAACAGACAGGCAAAGGGCAGCGAATATGCACTCCTGTATGCTGCTCAATTCACAGTCTCTTATTAAAAACAAATACGAATTTGCAGACCTTATGTCCCAACATGTCCCAACATGACCCAAACATTACTTTTCTCACTGAGACCTGGGCGGATTGTTCCTCAGACCCTGACATTAAGATCGCCATCCCAAACGGCTTTAATATTGAAAGGCTAGATAGAACGGGAAAGAGAGGTGGGGGTTTATCGATTATTTATCGCAACTCAATTGAGGCCAGCTTTACACCATTATTTCATTTAGACTGTGAAGCTCTTAGCTTTAGTATTAAATTGAACAAATCATACACATTTCAGGGAATCGTGATCTATCGTCCACCTGGCCCAAGAGCCAGTTTTATTAATAAAATACAGTCCTTTATGGAATCTTGCACAAACTACTCGAGCTTCACGATGGTAGGGGATTTCAATTTTCATCTTGAGCTGTCTTCCAATGTGGACACAGATCACCTAGTGGATACTCTTAAGTGTTTTAACCTACACCAACTGATTGAATTACCCACTCATGTGGCTAATCATACGTTGGATGGAGTTTTCACAAACAACTCTGAGTTGGAAATAGATAAACTCCTGCCACTTCCATGGTCAGATCATAAGGCAATCTTTTTCTCAATCACAACTCTCTGCAACAAGACAGCACGGAACAGTACAGTTAGAACTATCAAATACAGGCCATGGAAAAACCTTAATGTGGAGGTTCTGCAGGACACTCTGTCTAAATCAATTCCTGCTCCCGACAATAATGTCAATAACGCAGCAATCAGCTACACTCACTGGTTAGATGGGGATTGTCACAAAGTGGTGCCGGAAAAAACATTGAAGAGCTACAGGAAAAATCTATCTGCACCATGGTTCTCGCAGGAACTAAAAGCTGCACAACTGAAGTACAGACTTCAGGAGCGCAAATGGAGGAAATATTATTCTCTAGACGAAAAAATCAAATATAAAAAATTACTTTCGGAGTATAAAGAGTTAATCAATACAGAAAAGACTAAATATTTCTCTAGAAAAATTGGACTAGCTACAAACTCTTCCAGGGAACTTTTTAAAACTGTCAAAGACCTGTCCAAATGGAATAACAACAACACCTTTATTCCTGATGAATCCTTTTGCAATCAGCTGGCTGATTTTTTTCAATTCAAAGTCAACTCTATTTTTCAAGTGTTCTCTTTGGACACACCAAGTATTGACGCAATTCCAAATCAGGAAGGGGGCCTGAACTCAGCACCAACCTCTGGGCCTTGTGAAACACCCATTTTCGAGAGGTTTTCACCTCTTGCATGGGAAAAAACGATCAGTCTCATAAGCTCTATTAAATCCGGCGCCCCCTCGGACCCCTGTCCACCACTGGTCATCAATCTGGTGGCCAGCAAGGTGGCGGGTCCCCTCAAGGATCTACTAAATAATGCATTTAGTTTGGGGCAGTACCCAACTTTTTGGAAAAGAGCTTCCATTCTAAGCAGGTGGAAAGCTACAGACCCATCTCCTGTCTTCCATTTCCTGCCAAGGTTTTAGAGAAGGCAATGAATGAAGAAATTCTAACTTTTCTGGACACCAATCAGTTGCCTGATTCCTCTCAATACGGTTTCAGAGCAAACCATTGTACTGTGTCAGCACTGATGGCTGCATCTGAGGAAATAAAAGGAGTAGTGGACAAGGGCGGCAGAGCTGCATTAATCCTATTGGATCTCTCCGCCGCCTTTGATATGATTCACCACGTACTTCTTATTAAACGACTTCATTCACTCGGTTTTAGGAACACTGCATTAACATTGCTGAGCTCGTTTCTTGACGGTAGACAACAGTGGGTAGAGATGGGAGGTGTAAGGTCTAGATCTTTCTCCCTTCCCTGTGGGGTACTGCAGGGCTCTGCGCTTAGCCCACCCTATTCAATGTGTATGTCACCCCTCTGGTCAATCTTATTCATAGGTTTGGCCTGGCCTTATTCTCCTATGCGGATGACGCACAGATAGTGGTATCTATTTCGTCACAGGTGGAAAAAGATGCAAACAATTTCTGCAGTTGCATGGCCCAGGTTGAGACCTCCTTCTTGGATGTATCCTGGTGGCACTCGGAGCTGGGCACTCTACCTAAGCCAGTGCAGAAGGCAAGAAACTTGGGAGTCATCTTTGACACCAAATTATGTTTCTCTGCCCAAATTAATGCGGCGATCTCAGCAGGGTTTGTTATGCTGAGGGTTCTCAAGAAAATTCTCCTGTTCATTCCTTTTGAGTTACAGAAAACAGTAATGATGGCACTCATCTTCTCGAAGAGGGACTATTGCAATGCCCTCTATTTAGGTACCTCCAAACACTTGATAAAAAAACTACAGTCCCTACAGAACGTGGTAGCAAGAACTCTACTGAAGGTCCCCAAGTTCAAACCAATCTCTCATTTAATGTATGGCCTTCACTGGTTGCCGGTGGAGAAGAGGATCTCCTTTAAGGCTCTGTGTGTAATCCACAAGGCCCTATACAGAGCTGGGCCATCTTTTTTTCAAGATCGCTTCTCCTGGTACATTCCCAGCAGGAACCTCAGATCGAACTCCGCACGAATGGTCATGATCCCAAGAATTACCAGTGCAAAATGGGGCGGAAGAATGCTTACGTACTGTGGTGGGAAGCTATGGAATTCCCTGCCTCTTGCTTTTCGCTCACAACCCATCGTGCAGCAATTCAGAAAACAGTTGAAGACCTGGTTATTTCTACAATAAGTCAATGAGCGATGCCAATGGTATCCCTTTAGGCTGCTGGCCGTCTTGGTTTTTGATCCGTCTAGCGCTAAGACACCTTCGGGTATTGCGCGCTTTATAAAAATATTTCATTCATTCATTCATCTACTGCAATGCTTTGCACGGACTGATTCAAGGCTTTGGTCTTACTTTTAACAACTGCAAACGGTTCATCTTCAAATTCAAGAACATCAGTGGCATCATGACATGCACATTTGTACAATGCCTGGTCATGGTGAAAGACTGATTGACCTTCAGTCATCTTAAGCTGCAGCCTGACAAATCCAAAATACTCAGATGTTGAAGCGGGCCACAAACACAAGAGATCCAGGCCTGTCCTGTAAACCTCAGAGAAACACTCAACAAAAGCCTTAGGAAGGTTTCAAGATGTAGACCTTACTTTGGAATTTCAAGTTCACGTTATAGGAAGATCCTCAACAAATATATTCATCATTTTAAGATGGATTCTCCCCTGAGTAGGCCTCCCCCATGGTGTTCAAACCACAGTCAGGGGGTACTCCTCTCTTGTCAGGATGGCCTGGTTGCTGTGCCCAGCCCCTTCCTGAGCTTCAAGGGATGCCGCTCCTCAGCAAACTGCTGTCATCAAGCCAGACTTCGGATCCAGCTTGCAGCTTGCCATGCCAATTACTCGAACACCACTTTTTCTCCATCAAAGTTTCGAAGTAACATAACAAAAAAAAATTGTTAAGTGCACATTCACCCAAGGGTATCTTGGCACTGAATAACAACAGATGTTTATTGTTACCCAACTCAATGGTACTCATTTCATCGACCTCAGAAGGATAAAAGGCTGAGTGGACCCGCCGGGATTTGAACCTGTGACCATGAGATTGAACACAGGCCCTTATAGTGACGCATTAGGCTACTAAGCCACCAGAACCTGCTAAGTCAGAATGTAAACTTTCCACTAGGACAAACCTAGTCCCTGTTCTTGACCCACGCTACATCCTGATTGGCCTTAACTTTTGACTTTGACCCAGATTAGCACGACAAGATACCCATGGTTGGAACTTTGTCCTTTTTAGAGCTATTTTTAATATAAACTTTAACAATTCATATCTAAGTTTCAAATTTTTAGGAGTTTTGTTGATTTGGTTTAATTTTATTTATTCAAATATTCTCTATGTATCTAAATTGGTTTGGGATTTTTCTTGAGTTTTGTTTTCACTTCATGACTGTTTGAGTACTACATGTACTTAAGACATTGCCTCTAAGTTAAGCCTGTCTGTTTTGTGACAAGCTACCAGAGGCTTAAATACAGGGTTGTTTAGTGACTTTAGTGGTTGACCCTGACCAGGATTATGAATATTATTTGATGTGGTTCTCAGCCCCCCTCAACTAATACTCCAATTTCTTACACCAAGTACATCCGTTTAGCACTTAATTCTCAAGGTCTGAACGCAGAATAGTGCAAGGCTTACTCTGGTAGGTGATGTGGGGTTATAAACCCAAGACTCATCAGCTCAAAAACAATGAGTGCTTAGACGTAAAGAAAAGTACATTATTCTACTTCAAAGCGCAATACTGCACAATTCATCTAACAGACTGAGGTATCTACACAGCTCAGTGGGCAATCAGAAGTCTACTGCTAAGGGTAGCGGAGTAGTCCAAATAATGTGACTGTTCCCCCTGCTGCTGTGTATGCAGGCCACAAAGTCACTTCAGGTTTTTCTGTTAAGCAGCCCAGGGCATCCTGGGACTTGTAGTCCATTAACAGTACTCCTCCCGGGATAGGGACCACACCGACTGTAGATGTCCACCCCTATACTGTGCAGGTGGATTTCTGCTTTGGAATACTTTAGAGTTTGTGCAGAATCTTTCAGATCTCACCCATCCTTGGAGGCACCAGATCTTGGCACTTTCGACCACAGACAATCAGCTGGCTTTGTCACTCAGACATGTGCACACAAGCCAATTGGGTTGTTGTGCAATGGAGTGATCTTGCAGCAGCAGGCAAGTACAGCTCAGCATTGCTGGTTGTATGCTGGTTATGGCTCTCTTGTTCTTCAGGTTCAGGAAATCTTTGGTATGCAGCTTAGGGAGGTCATGTAGGCCCAACAAAACCTGCCAATCAAAATGGACAAATGAACCCACCAGAAAATCAGGTTTCCAAAGTCAAGAAGATGCAGGGAATCTACATGTTTATTGGGAGACTAGAGTTGATGCCTGTTGCCCGTGCACCCAGCTCCTTGAGTTGTGGGAGTGTTCATACTAAGGTACAAAGGGGGGTTGACTAGACTATGCGTATGATCGCTTCAGATACTCTTTCACAGTTGCTTAGGGTTTCTTCAGCACCACAAAGGTTTGGGACAATGCAGTCAGCACAATGAAAATCAATTCTCGCTGAACTTCTCACACCAAGGCTTCTCCACTCAGGCTAATGAGACCCAAGTTAGACCAGAGACCACAAGAGTAACAAGTTAGCAGAGCACTAGTGGGACAGGAGGAGTCTCCTCACCTCAGCTGTGGGCACTGCTCTGTCCCAGAACTCTCAGTGCTTTACTTATGTCACTCAGTATTTTGCCACACAGCTTCCTATATGTTCAGGGAGCTGGGATGCAGGCCTCTCTTCTTGGCAGCTCCACGGTGTAGGCATAGCTCCAGTATTCCTTTCTTCTCAGTGATACCGCCTTAATTCAAGTCCTTCCAAGCAGCACGTCTAGCTGGTATGTTACAGGCCTTTAGGTGTTTTCCTCATCGGAGAAAGAAACTGGCTGCCAAAGACACCAGTCCTGAAATTCAGAAGGTTTCTCCAGCATCTGCTGTGCATGGCATAGACAGCAGTCAATGAGAAGTCCCTGGAACTCTAGTATAGAGCTTATACCTCATATTTGTACCCGCCAAGCAGACTAAAATGTAGATTGCAGAGCTCTACTCTGCCCTGAGTTTTCTGTAATCTCGGGAGGTCAACATCCCCTCCAACACCAGCTCAGCCATGCAGCTTTTTTTTTTTTTAATTTCTTTTTATTGGTTACAACAAACAACAGTATAGATTTCACAGGTAAAGCTGCATTTAAGTCACCATAATCATTGACGCGGAACACATGAGTCAATTTCAATAAATAGCCCCTCCCTTGGTTAGATTGCTCTTGCATTTCTAGATTATGGTTCGTCTGAGGAGGCCTGCGACGGTAATCTGGGCAGTACACATATATCCCCCCTGTATGCATTCCATTTACCCCATATTTGCATCCACTTTCTAGGGCACCCCCTGGATACATATACTGTTTTCTCCTGGAACATGCACCAGTCCATATCATTTTCCCATTCCATCACTGTCGGTACATCCTGCGCCCCCCATTTCCTTGCTATGTTTCTCTTAGCAACATCTCACCCAGCGACACCCATGTTCTCTCCTTGCTACTCAAATCTGTTGGTTCCCATATGTTTAGCAAACAGCGTTTGACCTCGGGTGCTAGTCTCTCTCCCAGTACTTACACCATGCATCGGTCGACAGCACTCCAGTACCTACTAATGTATGGGCATTCCCATATGATATGTAAGAACGTGCCCTCCCGGCCACATTGTCTTCTGCAATTCGGGTCTTCTCTATATCCCATCTTGACCAGAGCTGGCCCCGTGACATATATTCTGTGCAATATTTCCAATTGCACTAATTTCAGTTTAGAGGATATTGCTACCTCCTTTTCAGCCATGCAGCTTTTGATCTGGGGATCTGGCAGGAAGCAGTGAGGAGCAAGTGGGTGAGCCCTGACTTGGCAATAGCAAAGGCACAAGGCAAGAGAACTTCCATATCTGTCCAATAATCATCTCTGTCTGCACCCCACCTCTTGGGGAGAGAAGAAGTGGACTGGAGCTATCTTGCACAACAAAGGACTATTTGATCCTCGTTAGTCCTTCAGTAAAGCCTGGTCCATTTTAAAAAAGACCACAGGAATGTTCTTGGGGACTCCCTCCATCCCTGTCTGGTCTGGTTTAGCTGTGGTCTTCATCCTGTTGGCCACTTGCACACAGGAGGATTACTGTCTCCAGTCAAACACACATACACATACTATTAGTTCTATCACACGTATGCAGAAAATACATGCTCTCATCATCCATGTTCTGCACTAATGTAGGAAGGACTCAGGCGAAAAGTCACTGACAAACCAATTTAAACAGTAGAGGCTAGTATGCACTCTGCCATGGAAGGTAACATGAAAATGCCTGACTTTCCACATGTGATCAATGCTGCTGCCCCCACTGCCAGCCTTTTCCAGCCAAGTAAAATGACAACAGTCACCCCCACAAAGGAGGGGCATTCTTTGGGGGCCTCTCCGGATCACAGAGTCCTGCACTGGGTCTCAAGTCCTACTACATCGAGTGCCTGCAGTGAACATGACTGTCAACCATGTAGCAGTGAAAAGTCAAACTCCACAGAGAATTACTGCAAAAGCGAAAGACAGAGCACCTTCCTGTCCTATAGCAACTACTTTCCTAAATCCAATGCAATGATTTAGAAATATTGTTACTGTAAGTGTAATCAGACACGCATACAGATTCACACATTTTACCATTTTTACTTGGTTTCCTTTGCTCATAAAAGATGTCAGATTGGGAGCACTGGCAAACTATAGTGCCCATCGAGACAAAGCTTAGCTGCAGTATGGGCAACACAGTGCAGGCCTCCCGTCACTACCCTTGACCACGCCATCTAGTGCCAGATTCTAGAGGGACTCCTACTCCTCATCTCATCATTCTGTACAGTTTATTCCTCTTTGGTGTTTATGTCTCCACCAGAGGCTACTCTCCTTGCAAGACAGGGTCCCACTTTCCTCGTTTCCCCTTCAGCTTTTCTCAGCTGTGTATTCCCAATTGCTCAAGTTGCCCTCCCTAAATATCACATCCTTCAATCTCCAGCCCTGCAAGTGATATTATAAGCCTGGGGCTGGATTACTTGCATTGTAACCATGACTGAGCAAGTCCGCACTGGTTAGTCGGGGAAAAAATACCTGTTGACTAATGATAATTTATAGGGCATTGGGCCCTGAATGTAATCTGACCCTGAAGCCCTATTATTGTATCGCCCCATGCCATAGTGGGTGTTTGCACAAACATTTTAGGAAGGTCTGCAAACACTTTCACAGCCCCTTAATACCCATCGAGCAGAGGTACTTTTCTCTCCTCTGCAAATTAGGGAATATTTTGGTGTTTGCATCATGTTACTGATGCCTGCATAGAGCGGAGAGGACTTAAGGGCTTATTTATGAGAGCCCTGCATCACGTTTGCACCACGTAAAGTGGTACATGCGTGACGCAGGCCTCTCAAAGATTTATGAAGCCACCCTGCGTGGCTTTGAGTGGCCTCATAAATTATGAGTAAGGCGATGCAGCGCAAATTGCTGCGTCGCCTTACTCTGCGCCCGGGAGGCGTTCCATGGCAGTTGCGGTGGGTTTTCCCACGCAACACCCATGGAATTTGATGCTGCCGCAGATTTACAAAGTGATGTAAACCTGGGGAAGTGCCAAATCCGTACGCCTCCCGAGAAAATATGTTAATTTCTCCTTGTTTTTTCCTCTCTCCATTTGTGCTGCATTCTGCAGCACATATAAAGAGGAAAACGCCTCGTAGGATTGTTTTTGTGCAGGAAGGTGCCCCTTCATGCACAAAAACAATCCTGCCTGCAACGGAGGCACCCTTGCACCATGGTGCAAGGGTGCCTACGTTGGCGCTAGCAGCAAAAACGGCACCAGTGCAGGCAGAAAGGACAGGAATGCACCATATTGCTTAAATACGGTGCATTCCTGCCCTTTCACTTTGGCATAGGGCAGCGCAGCAAGGTGTCTAGCTGCCCTGCCCTACACCAAAATGCCACAAATGAGGCCCAAATTTTGCAGCGCAGAGGAAGTGGCGCACAGTTAGTCCACCACCCAAGGACATACTTTGGGCTGGTGCATGGAGGATGTCAGTCACACTGACCCTCCGTACACCCTCTCAAGGAAGGCTTAAAGCAGGGCAGTCCACAGGCAGTGAATGCTGAAGCAGAAGTTTGAGACCTGCCACTTTGTTTTACGCTGCTCTCTTCAGAACAGGCACAAACTTTCTAGGGCCCTGATTATGAGTGCAGTGAAGTAGAATCCAGGGGGATACTGCTCTGCCAGATCACAAGTGGTCTGGTGTTCCTACAACTAAAGTTCTAGGTGTGAGAACAGCAGTCCTGATTCTAATGGGTACGGATGCACACTAGAGAAAACCATGGGTAACAAGTCTTGCCAAATTTCTCCTCTGAATTGGGGAACACCACCAGAAAAGGACCTAAGAAATTCTGGGGCATATTTAAAGGGGATTGCGCACCAGAACGTCACTTTTTTTGACGTTCCATGGTGCAGTTCCCTGCACCATATTTACAAAGTGGTGTTAAGCCACTTTGCGTGCTTAAAGCCACTTTGTAAATATGGTACCCTTTCACGCAGGTATCTGCGTCAAAGGGGCATGCAATGGGTGTTGCTGTGGGTGTTCCACATCAACACCCATTGCTTTTTGACACTGCCCCAGATTTACAAGGAGGTGTAAATCTGAGGCAGCGCCAAAAACTAATGCCATGCAATAGCACAGAAACAAACGCCCAGTCTACCCTGCCTACCACACCACCGGGAGGACAGAAGGCCCACGCCCAAATGAAGGACAAGGGCCAGTCGCAACGAAAGGCCCAAGGGGCCCTCCCATCCCCAAAACTCACCGCGACGGACACCACTCGGTCCCAGGAACGCGACGACGTGACACAACCCAAACGGCGTCGAGGGCAGCGGCAGAGAGGCCGCCAGGTGTGTGGGGAGAGGCCCTTATACCTCATCCCCGCCCACCCCCTACCGGAAGTGACGCTGCGCGCGGTCCCCTCAAGGGGGGGGTCCCACACACTAGACTGTCTCGTGTGCCCTCAAGTGGCACTAAGGCGGCCGCCCCCTTATGAGGGTCCCCTTCGTGGACCACGGGCAGCCCACAAATGCCATGCAATAGCAGGCGTTAGAATGGTGCAACGAGCAGAAATACTTTTATTTCTCCTCGTTTTTGCTTATTCTATGTGCGCTGCATTCTGCAGCACACACAGAAAGAGCAAAATGCCATTAATAACTATGTGTAGGAAGGTGTTCCTTCCTGCACATAAACAATCATTAAATAATGGCGATTTGCTACTTCTATGTGTGCTGCACACATAGAAGTAACAAATCGCCATTATTGATTGTTCATTATTGATTGTTCATGTGCAGAAAGGGACACTTTCCTCCACATAAACAATCATTCCCTGCAGCATAGGCACCCTTGCACTATGGCGCAAGGGTGTCTGCGTTGGCGCTAGGCAACTATTTTTAGCACCAGCACTAGGGAAAACACAGGGGTGCGCTGTATTGCTGTAAATACGGTGCATCCCTCCGTTTTGGAAATGACGGAGTGTGGCGCTGCAAAACTTGCAGCAGCTCCGTGCTCCATCTTTTCCTTGTAAATTGTGTGTAATGGTCGGATTTTGACGGGGGAAATACCGGCTGAATTTGTTTATTTCAGCCCTGGCATTGCCACGTTATATATCTGTTAAAATTGCAATGAGAGCCTAAATTGGCAGCTGCGCAGGACAGAGTACTTTTATTGTAATTGGATGCACGGCCCTGGTTTGCACCAGGCACATCCAATTAGGATCTCAGTGATGCAGATCAAGACCATGCACCCGTTTTCATAAAATGGCGCTTGTTATTTATTTAGAGTTTCTACAAATTCAGAGAGTAACCGACCATGGATCAAGCAGACTCAGAAATGAAGTTTGCTTAACACATTTTTGAATTCAGATATACTTTTCATTTTATTTGACGACTTCTTCTTGGCTATACCTATATTTTGAAATTAAAAAGCTTTTCATTTGAACATTTTCACTGCATTATGTAAAAATTCGATAAGTTGCATGCCTTTGCAAGTGAAATTGTTAATTTGCAGTCTGATGCGGGGGATAGGTGGAATATATAGGAGTTTTTAATAATGGAGGCTTAGGGGGCAGCCGACACGGGAAGTATGCCCCCAGGTTAATTTAGGCGATTGGTGCAGTCCAGGAGGAGTGACGTCACATTGGGCTATTTTGATAGGAGGGGGAAGGGGTTAGATTTTTAGATTTTAGAAGGGGTTAAATAGGCCAGGGTTTGGGCTACCAGCCACAATTTTGTGTAGAGGTGTAATACGGTGTCTGGTAGCTGGTAGGCGAGGGCGAAAATGTATTTTGGCGCGCCCTCCCACCCTCTTATTAGAAAGAGGTTTGGAAGGGTACATTTTCTTGGAGAATGAAGGCCCTAATTGAACCAAATGCACACGGAAGGTTTGTTGTTATTAAGTTTCGTCGCTGTGAAGCAGGTGCAAAGGTTGCGTTTGACGAGAGTTTTTCATGGTTTCAGTCGGTTTCTATTGCTGTTAAGGGGGGAGAGAAAGCAGTCGAAGAGGGGGGGTAACTACTTAATACTTGCGGAAGGCAGGAAGTTAAAGGTTTCCAGTTGGAAGAAGCAAAGTTAGTTCAGTAAGTTCACAATGTAGAGTGCAGGGACAGATGGTCTAGTTTAGCGGGGAGTGTTGGGGGGTAAAAATCAGGGGTGGGGTGTAGGATAAGCAGTAGTTGTATTCATGTATAGTGAGGTGTTTAGTTTTGGAAGGCACTTTGCCTAGGGCTTTGTAACTTTTGTGATATGCACCTGCTTCAATAAAGTGGCTTTTTTCACACTACAAATTGTCAATGGTACACCCCGCGCCCTCTCACCCAAACGCTGCTTTCTCGCAGAGCTCAACCTTCTCCTGTATGCGGAAGGTATTACATCTTTTTCATACTGAGGATACTTGTTTTTATTACATTGAATAATTGTACCTGTATCATACCAATTTTACAAACCCTTTGTCTGACTACAGTTATTCATTACCAGATTTAGTCTAGAAAATGACTGAAAGGAGATTAATTTATAGTGACTGCAGCTTTGATTACAAGCGGCCCAGTGGGGAATCTGATATTTACAGCTCCTGGTAAAATCCGATACCGCGGGGATCAGAAATTATCGGATGCGATAAGCAACATCTCTTTAGAGTTTCACCTAAAAATGGGAAATAAGATGCAGATTTTTGTGCTTTCTACATCAAAATTCGCATCTTGTAATATCTACTGGCCTTTTCAATCTATTAAATTGGTTTGACCTGCCGAAATGTAGCCAGGGGATGCGGACATTATCGCACCCAGTAATTACTGGATGGAGTCAACTACGACCCACTCATATTTGCGGCTGCTGCGCAAATGGTAATTTGCACAGAGGTCATTAATTACCGGGGCACAAAAAATTGTGGCCTATATGATCTCTTCGGAAATGCTGAGATTCTTGTCCATACATGGAAAGAGAGAGCATCGCTGTCACACAGATCGCACATATCAGAAAACAAGAATAAAACAGTGGCGTAACGAAACTTGAGGGGGCCCCCGCAAAATACATGGACGGGGAACCCACGGTCCAGACCCAGTCAGGAGCTCTCAGACCAGGGGACTGCCGCTCGTGCATAGTGCTCGCAGAGGCCGTGGAGCTCGGGGCCACCCGCACCGCTGGAGCTATTATTAAGCCACTGGAAAAAAATCCGCTTCGCTGGATTACTCCACTAGGTTATTGGCCCAAGAAAAATTGCTGCTAAATTTTCAGTGGTAATTTCATTAGTGCTGCCAATCTGTACTACAGGGAAAATACTAGTGCTAGGGCTGGTGGAAATGACTGCCCAAAATAAGATCACTTTTAAACTGATCTTGAAATGGATAAGACTCATGACAAGCATGAGGATTTGTGCCTGTGCTAAACACCTAAGTAACGTCACAAGAGTGTTTTATCCTGGAGAGTCCCTATCTCTGCCCTAAAAACTAAATGAATTTTCTGTCTGGCATTCTTTTTACAACCTGGTAGTTAATTCCCCCCCTCCCCCCCGGTCTTTGTATAGCTGCCACAAGCATAGAAACTAGTTTTTTCTGGCTTCAGATTTTTACCACTGACAGTACTTACTCCTAGTGTGAGCAATCCTTCTAGTTTTTTTTTTTTTCCCAGCGTTATATAGCACGGACTCGACCCGAAGGGATTTGCGCGCTTTACCTGAGCACCAGTTAGATTAAAGAGAGATACATTCATCTTTTTAAAAAAAAGTTTTAAACATGAGCAGATTAAGGGCTCGATTACGAGTCTGGCAGTCCATGGACTGCCAGACTCGCAGGGGCGCTGCGGTCTTCCAACCGCCCTATTACAATTAGGGCGGTTGGACCACCATTGCCCCACCGCAGCCGCCAGGGAACTGCTGTTCCCTGGCGGTGGTACGGGGGTGTAGAGGCAGCAATATGCCAAGCATATTACAAGTTTCCTCTCCGCCACGGTTTTCATGGCGGTTCCTCCTCCATGAAAACTGTGGCGGAGAGGAAACAAGGGGGCTCTGTAGGGTCCCCTGTTGCCTCTGCACCATGGGGTGCATGCAGGGGGGCACAACATGTGGGCGGCCCGATCACAGGTTTGGCGGTGCGGCAGCTGGACGGACCCGGCGCTGCACCGACAAACTCGAAATCAGGCCATAAGTGATTGGCCTGGCATCACAGGATGTTGAGCCGATAGAGACTGGTTCCACAGTTCCAAAGTAGGCAGCTCTGCCCATTAGGCCATATCCTTTCCACTTTTGATTATTTCTAACAGTAATATGTAATTTCAGTACCTTAGGGCGGTAAACCTGCTTTAGTGTTAATCTCGATCAGATTGGTAGTTTACCACAGGTGGTACTTTTTTGCATAATGAAGATGGCCATGTTGTCTACTCACTTCATCAAGGTCATGCCGTCTGTTTTCAAACTGCGCTTGAAAAACATTGTTCAGTACTCTGAAAAAAGAAACAGACACAATCAACATTATGAAACAAAACAATAATTATTTAAAAAAAATCGCAGTGCCTATTACCTAATAGGATCTCTTTTAATCTATGCGAGTTAGGACAAGATACAGCCTTCCATTTCCCGCTTCTCTGGCCTGTTTGTCTCCCAGTGGCCCTGACAGCTTCCAGGCCACTGGAGGTTAACCACATTGATTTACGTCTACCAGCAGAACACATGCCTCTCCTGGATTAAAGCCACGATCAAAGAGTAAAAACCCCATCCACACTGGAGGCTGAGCAGGGTCGGATTGGGATCACAATTAGGCCCGGGCACCCCCAAAAAAGTGGCCCACATTCCTGGATCACGCCCGTTCACGAAGCAGCATTTGGCTAGTCTCATCAGGCTCCTTTTTAGAGAAATGTTTGATAAACTATGTATTTTAAAGCTTATAGAGCCAGAAACATTGGTGAAAACTAGAAGCACTACATTTTGGCGGGGCGGGCAAAAGGAAATAAAGTGGCCCAAAGGCCACAACTCCTGACAAGGCTATGTTTGCCACCTGGCCGTTTTTTTTTAACCAGCATTACCAGTTTTTTAATGCCCTTGCCAGTACGAAAATGAAGAAAAACACCTAAAGCTGGTATTTTCTCCCCTGATCGATATGTACTTTAAAGTTTGAACTGTAAACGTAAGGTGAAAGCAGTTTAAAATGTGGTCTAAAGCTTCTTTAATGATCCGTGACTGATAGTTAAAACTAAACAAAGGAAGAAAAGCCATGTTAAGAAGGAATACAGACTTTTTATTATTGAATAAAGAATACTCTCTCATTATTAAGTTCCAGCCTTTGCAGATTCTTAAAAAATGAGTATTGTAGTTTTATATAACGTAAACTCGGCCAAAGGGCGCAATTATATGAGCACGAGTTACATTACAGAAAATCAAATTCATTTTTATTTTAGGCCTTGCGCAATTAAGTCATTTGCCCAGAATCACAGGATGTTGAGGTGAGGCTGGGACTCGAACTTATTTCCATTGCTCCACATTCGGCAGCTCTGACCCTAACATTACATTATCTAAATGTTCCGCTCTGGGAAAGGTGCTTCACAGCGAGGTTTATGCAAACATACATCCCACTCCCCCACCACCACCAAGGCCTAAAAGACACTGTAGCCGAGGTGCCAACGACAGGCCCTCAGCAAGGCCATTCACTTACTCACCCCGGCCCAGCCAACTGTAGCCTCGGGGTGATGGCCTGGAAGGGGAGGGTGAAGAAAAGCACAGAGCTGCTGCTGCTCCAGGGGAGCCGAGGTGATAATGGCCCACAGCAGGGGAGTGGGACATTGCTTCTGGGCGTCTGCGCGGGCCCCACGGGGGGCCAAGATAAAGTCTGCAACGGACAGAACAATATTGTCCTAGTGACCCTGCTGAAAGCAACCCCCTCAGAGCCTCCTTGCTCATGATGCTGCCCCCCACTTACAGTGACCTGGTGGGGAACACAATAAAGCTCTGTGGGCCGGCTGGTGACCCTTAGGCACCAGCCCATCGGCCAATGCCCGACTGCCCGCCTTCCCAATCCGATGCTGAGGCCGAGCTAGTCAAGATGCATTTGTAGTCATTGGTGGTGCAGCTACAGCTACTACAGACTGAAAAGGTCTCTAGTTGACCTAGAAAAAAAATGCCTTCAAAGCACTTTAAAATTCTGTATTGTTGGGAATTTGTGTATTTCTAGGGAATATCATTCGACCATTTGACTGCTGTTGACGAAAGGAGTTCAACCACAAAACAGGCTTTTGGAATTTTGGGGCCCTGTGCAGAAAAGGAATGTGAGAGGCCCCTCTAATTTGCATATGACCTGACATCAAATGAAATTACACCACAGGGAGTTCCATTAATTAACCTCTGGCATTGTTGTAATGTCTTTGCAGGAAGCAACTGTCCTGATTCGGATATCAGTAAAGCAATAAAAACAAACTATAGCCCAAACAAATATAAGTTCATATATTTTAAAGGTGTATTAGATGTAAATTCCTTATATTACTCACATTCGGTCGCAAAGCTTGGCTCAGGTTTCTTCAAAACTTATATCTTTACTTCAATGATAACATTTTTTTCCCAGGTTAGTATGGTATCATCTAAGCTACTGGAATTATGCGGCAGCGAGGACCAAATTATGTGGCAGGAGAGGACCAAATTATTCTGCGACAGAAAGCAAACATGCAGCATAGTGTCGCACATTTTGTGATAGTATTACCTCATTATTTGGCCATTTCTACACATTAACACTAACTAGGCGAAGGTTTCACCTCCTTACTACCAGTTTGACACCCAGATACAGCAACAAGCAACAGAAAGATGACCAGCCAACCTAGGGGCTGCAGCAGCTGACCATGTAACATGGGGAACCAGGTACGAAAATAGACATGTAACATAGTCTGTGTCAGTTGTGAAGGCTCTTGTGTCCCTGTGCAAGTTTTGCGCTGTATAAACCTTTCTAAACTAAAATATGGATTCAGCCAGTCACCCACGCTCTAATTTCATCCTGCAAGAATTAAGGACAAAGCATTATTATTTGATGTCAGAAAGAGATTCCCATCTAGTGACTGAATTGCACAGGGTGAAACTGGAAAATCCTGGATCAATCCCGGCTTCTCTACTTGACCAAATTGTGTGATCTAATGCAAATACTTTATTTCACCGAGCCTACTTTTTCATTATCACGTGAGAGAACCTTCAAATACATGCATTCACCGTTTTTTTTTTGGATTTAATAATCTATCATTTTGTTTATGTATAATAGGAATCTAGCCCACATGAGGGTACACATGGCTCCTGACTTGCACGTTAGTTCACTACTATGATCAGGAAAGTTTCTCAGTTCATGGTTAAAATGTGTCACTTTTAATAAATACTTCTCCTTGCAGAGCTGTAATCTGATGTACTATTGTGAAATACGTGCCAAATTGTTTTAAGGCACAGCTCGTGCACAGGCGCTTAGAGCCAGAGCCTACCCATGGCTCAGTTCTGGATCGGCTCTTCCTGTTAATTTCTTCATTTGCCCACCTTTAGCACAAGGCAATAATGCTGACATCTGCTCAGGGCAGTAGTACGGATGGGCGAGCCACTAAGAGCTCGAGCTAGCTGCCCAGGTCTGGCTCTGCCTAAGGTCCTCGTGCACCATCAAGCCCAAAATGATCTGAATTTTTATGTCTTAATTGTGCCTCCTGCGCTCCATCCTTGTGCACCAAGAATCAAAAACAACAGAATAACTTTTATTGTAAAACAAGAGAGGGGAAGACATACCCATCTCGTGGCTGAACTGCGCAACCAAAATCCAGACAACCTGGGATAAATTCCCCACTTGACAAAAGTGTGTGACTCATGGCAAGTATTTTCTTTCACTGTATCTTCTTTTTCCCTAATTATCATGTAAGAGCACCTTGAAATTCGTGATTTCAGGATGTGAGCTGTACAAATACCTTTCTTGTGTTTGATACAATAGCCCAATAATGTTGCTGCATAGTTAACAGAATCTAGGCCAAATATAGGGTGTATATGACAACTGACTTGCCTCTTAGTTCACTAATGGCAGTGGCAAGGGGGCATGATTGTTTCTAAATTAATGTTTAAAAACTATCACTTTTAATAAATGCCTTTCTGGTGCACTAAGGTGAAACACTTCTGCAAATAAAAGAAATACACTTTTTTGAATTCTGAAGAGCATCCACCCCTCTGCGTTTCACAGCCATGGCGTAGAGCTGCAAGGCATAGCGGAGGGGTACCCACTCTCCTCTGGCTCACAGCCATGGTCCAGTACTGAGAGGCCCAGGGAATGGGGTCCCCCTCTACTAGACCTCGCAGCACTACACCATGACTGCAAGGCCCAGGAGACAGTGAACGCTCCCCTGGCCCTCGCAGCACTCGCAGTCATGGTGTAGTGCTGTGAGGCCTAGAAGAGGGGGACCCATTCCCTGGGCCTTCAGTGCTAGATTATGGCTGCGAGGCCCAGGGGAGTAGGGGGCGCCTTCTTTGGGCCTCACATCTACAGTAGCCAAGACAACAATATGAAAAATAGGAGCTAGAAAGCAATGCTCCACCTCTGACCTTCTGAGCAAATTGTTGGCCAATCACCCCCTCCAATTCCCCTGAAAAGCCAACATGCCCTTGAAAGTGTAAGACACAGGCTGAGACACACCTCATACCCAAAAATGGATGGATGGGGGAGGAGCAAGCAGCAAGGCAGAGATACATCAGAGAAACTGGGGGCTGTGACGTGGGGCCCCTGTTGGTAAGATGAGCGTGGGGCCCTGGGCAGCTGCCCACACTTCACATGCCTTGCGCTAGCCCTGCTAAACCTCCTCCCTTCCCTGACACCCATGTCAGTCCATGTCCTGAAATCTCAGCAGCCTGCTCCAGATGTAGGAATTTACCCTGGGTTGGTGGAGAATCTTTAAAGATCATAACCAGGACAAAGAATTTTACCCTATTTGTAATTGGAAGCCAGTTAAGCATTTGCAGTAATGTAGCCCAATTACCACTCATACTGCATGGTCCTGAATCTTTTGCAGGTGACCCAAGGTTTTCTTAGTGGTGCCTTCAACAATAGTTTTCCAATTGTTAACTCTACAGCCAAACATAGCCCTTGCTATTGTGGTTCTATTCTCCACTAAAATAGGCAAGATTTTGCCAAGTAAAAACATATAATGAAAGCAGGATTTCGCCAGTTGATTGACCTGCCCCTCCATAGTCATCAAGCTCTTGAAAAAATCTCCAGGGTTTTTATATATGAGTGGTGCCAAATGGGACAATTCTGGATGACCATTAAGTTGTACAGATAACTTCTTGAAACTCTCAGATTTGATTTTGGCGCACCTGGCCCACCCTATTTTGATATAGCACTGGACATTGTAAGCCAAAGGGTAGCGAAACTGCACTCCATGTGTATAATAATGTATCAATGCAGACAAAATATTAAACCACACTGACTTTCCCTATGAGTGTACGCTAATATTATAAGACCTACCTCAGGTCAATGTCTAATCCTGCAGAGTTCCCTTTGCTCCAGGCTACCTATTCACAGTTACTGAGCTGCGCACAATGGTAGTCTCACACGCGGAGCTCTCACACATGTGTTCCAGTGTAACCAGCTAAGTGTCCCTTACCCTAGCTGCGTCACAGCGGCCTGATCTTAAAAGGTAGACATTGGTGGTTAACATGCACAGTCCATTTGCTATGTGACTACCGTGGGTGAGACATGTAGTGAGACTCACGCACGGTAAAACGTCCAAAACCAGGTGATCCAAAAATCCTGTCGTATTAAATGGAGAGAACCCAATTGCAATACTTACCACTATAAGCCTTGTCTCGGTGGTGTTTTTTTAGGAAGACAGCTTTCACACATCGGATCACTGTACTAAGAAAGCGAGAGGTTTTGCATCACAAACGTTAGCTCCATTCAAAGGATATATCAACTGCATGTCATGATAATAGATGCAATATTCTACCCATGTAATTCCAGCAAATTGTGAAATCGGCTCATGTTTATATTAAAAAACATCGGGAAAAGTGGGCAGGAGGAGCCCTCGTGCACACCACAATTTATCTTCAGTAGTGGGGCTGTAACCGCATTTTTCACCCATTGTGATGCTTAAACCAATTAAACGACTCAAATCAGAGTCAAAGAAGAGCTGACTGCAGGTGCTTCAATAGAATAGCAAGACCAGAGATATCAAAAGCTGTGGAGAGATATACCCATATCAAAAGTGCAGCTGAAACCTAATTTTCAGTCTTATATGGCCTCTCTCGGACATCTGTCAGGCTGATAGCAGTACTGTGGGCAGGGCTGAAGCCTGACTGCAGATCGCCCGGCAAATCCCATGCCTCCAAATGCATGTCAGCTGCAATAGTGGCTGGTGATCTCTGAAAGTGCCTGGGATTAATCCTTGCCCTGAATTCAGGGTGGGTGGATAATGAGAGCAAGCCTGACTTCTAGGAGAGTTTTGGGAGGGTGCAAGGGGGTTTTCCTCAAGGAAAGTTTTGAAAAAATGAGGTCAAGTATTGCATTAGGGAGCACAATTCTCATATAAATTTGTTAAAAAGCTGTCGATTCTGAAAGGACACTCATTAAATATTCAAGTACTTTCATGATGTGACCTTGAAAACGGACACTGCTACGAGGGTGACCCAATTTGTAGGTCGAGCCTGGGCAGCACATGCGCAGCTCTGCAAGGCATGCTGTATTAGAGTATGGACTTGAAGCTCAGCCCATATTTTTCATTGGCCTGTGTCATTATCCTTTGTAAATGCTGGCTTCTGATGCGTTAATAGACTTGTTAGTCCCTCCTTAGTACCGCCTTGTCTTCATTTGTAACCTCCCATGAGGACTGGCCCTTTTACTTCTGTTGTTACACAGTATGTGTTATTTAGTCTGTAAGCACTAATTTCTTTAATGAGTTTCTCCTACTGCAGGCACGACATGCTTTCCTGCAACATTCAGCGGGCCATGCGCGCTTTCACTTTCCAAGCAGCCCGGGACAATGGCAGCTGTAAATAGGTCTCGTATTTACAAGAGTTTGAGCTATTGGCATTGTAAATGACAATGTCTTTTATTTATGTGTTAATTGGCAAAACAGATATATAAAAGGCATTGTCATTTACAATGCCAATAGATTAAACTCTCACAAATGTGAGACCTATTGCATTGCAAATGCTTGTTTCGAAAATTGTCAGGGGTGCTTCCCCATGTCAATAATTACCATCAGTGTGTTAAGGAAAGCATTTTGTCATGGGTGCCCTCCTAATGCCAAGAATTATGTACAATATGCCAGGGCCATATTTTTGCCATTGATGAATGTTATATCTCATGGATGACCCATGTCAAAAATGACCTCCAGTATGTCAGGGCCAGCATTTTATCATATCTGCCAACCCTCCACCCTCATATGGCATTGGTTTGCTCCTTATGCCAATGATTATCAGCACAATGCAAGGGACTGTCTGTCACCCATCCCCTTATTGGCACCCAGACTTGAAACAGCTGGAATATTTACTGGTCCACTGAGCTGGCACCTAAGTTACAGTGACCTGAAGCGCAGTTCCACTTGTTTACCAGATCCACCATTTACCTGAGACTTTTCGGTTTCGCCTTGCCAAGCAGTAACCCATTTACAGTGTTTTTGAGACACACAGTTTACTTTTTCAGCAGTATGTTTTTGGGTTTGGTGCATCTGCCATAGTTTCAGTGAGGGCAACTGAGCTATTTCTGTTGAATCTCAGATGCCTGAGAAATGAGGGCATAGAGAATCTGTATAATGGCCTGATGAGATCAATTTTAACTCCCTCCTTGGCATCAGATTTCATTGACTACAGCGTGGGACTCAAATCTTATATTGAAACCCAAGAGAATGAACAGGGTCTGAGATTGCCAAGTTTTTGCAGTCTTCATTCCATGGAACTACGTTGCTCTTTGAGTTCAATGAGCCATAGTGCCCTTTAGTGCAAGCACTAGGGCACCATTTTGGTTTGTATCTCAGCCCTAGTAAATGCTTCTTCTTGCCTTTGGTATGACCTGTGGTATCCTGTGTGTCCCCATTCCCTTTATGTCAGAGCAGGTGTCTGGAATACTGAGAGTGAATGATGTAATAGGATGTTGTTGTGTGGTCTGGGGTGAAACTATGAGATAGGGACAGTTTGAGGGAGGATGGTGCCCTGACAGAATCTACCTGCTGTAGCCTAAGGCCGTAAGAAATAAAGAACTTACCTTCTACCTCAGTGGCTTCGGACTCTAACTTCCATAGTCTTACAGTCTATACCTTTTCTAACTATATGTTGCTTTATTGGCTGCTGACATATTGTGTGTGTACAGTCTGCTGCATTTAAGTTCCAAACCTACTACCGCCTCTTGGACTAAGATACAGTGGTGCAGGGCGGCGGCCGCAGGAATCGCCAGCACCCATTGCCCCCCCTCGCCACTCTCCCCCCACACCGCTCTTCCAGTCGCCCACTGCGGGCGGCAAACGCAGGGGCCGCCACGGGCGGCATAAGGCCTAGCTAGGCCACATAGCAAGCATTCCGTGCCTTGAGAGCAGTGTTTAATTTGTAAAAATTTAAATTTAGAGACCCCCGGAGACTAGGCAGGCACTGCGGAACACTAGGGTTTCCGAATACCAAGCTTTCCTTATCTTGAGTTCCTATCATCCCTCTTTCTTCCACTCTTAATCCAACACTTGCATGTTCATTTTCATCCCTACGTTCTCTCTTGGTCACTGTTTCCTATTGTTTTGTCGCTTTTGGGAGTATAAAAAGGAACCTTTACTTCACGTTCTATGCCTCTGCCCTTGAAAAGTAGGAGGTACCTTCGAAGTTAAAGGAACACAGCTCGAATAAGAAATTGTAATAACGCAGTAAAATATTGTTTAAGTTTTAAAAAGACTTTATTGATCCCACTTATATAAAACATAAGATAATAAACATTCTGTAATGAAAACCGAATTATGCTATGAAATAGAAAGGAAATACTGTTTATGTGTCACAATTCGAATGATGATCAGCATACTTCTGAAATTTACGGATTAGGTTTTAAATGGTGCTTGTGGTATTTGTGCATGTTTTAAATAGGTGACATACCGCGATAATTAAAGGTTTTACATTTTATGTTTAGGTGCTGCACCTATCTTTTTATGTATAAAAATAATACAATTTAATTATTCTGAGATTAAAGTTACAATAGAATTTGAAAAAGGCCCGTTCCCTAAAAATGGGTGCCGGTGCCTTCCTTGCAACCACCGGCAGAAATTAAGCACTGCCTGAGACATCTAAGATAAATGACAGTACCAACCAGTCAAGCTGCCAACCAACGCTTGCTGTCCCAGGATTCACAGGAAAAGCCTTACAACGCATTGCACAGAGATTATTTATTCTACAGCACTCCTGTTGTACTCCATTGAGAATCAATCAACAGACTTGTTATGGCACATTACCAGGGCTCTATACCAATAATTTGTTTTATTTCTTCATAATGCACTGCAAACACATGATACATGACATGATTTGTTTGCAGTTTTTCATTGCCCAGACTTGTTCGAAGGGCATTAGAGTGCCAAACAACAAAACCAGACTAATTTACACATTTTGTTTGTTCTCAGGCACAGGGAGATTAAGTAATTTGCTGAGAATCACAGGATGTTCAGCCAAAGCTGGAATCCGATCCTAGCTCCCCATGGTCCAAAGTAGGCAGCTCTAGCCGCTAGGGCACATCTCCTTCCTATGAATAATATGACTCGTGTCTTCAGTTTGCAAACCATAGCATTTCCCATACGGTGTTGCAGCTTCTGGAGAGCATATGGCAAGGGAACGACTGTACATTCGTACTCCGAGGCTGGAATGAATTAATTCCCTGAGCAAGAAATGTCACAGACCGTATATAATTGAATAAAATAGGTTGAGGGAGCGAGGTCGTGGGACTTGCCGGATCCATCTGGCCCTATACATTCAGAAACGAGTCGCCCTCATTTTGAGAGCTGAGATAAATGCAGTCTGGCAAGAGACTGGCGGTGATTGACAGATGTCACCTGACTGCAGCAGCTTATAGAGGCAAAGCACATTACTACAAATTATCATCAGAAATTAGCTGAGATAGGAACGAGAAGTGTAGGAGAGAAACTACATTGGCTGTGAATAATAACAACATGAATTATCCCATTTCTTGTATTGCTGTAAAAAACTAGGCAAACGTAAACTCTGCAGATGCAGCGTTTGTATATATAACATATTGCCTTCACATTACATATTCTGTCACTATATATTACGGGTCCGATTTTCAAAAGCATGTATGAGTAACGTAAGTAGTATGAAAGCAGTACTTTTGTATGTACTTATACATACCTTTGTGCTTCAACCTCGAAACGTCTAACATCCTAGTAGCACAAGTGAAAAGAGGGCATTTGAATATGAATATTCCCTAAGCATCCTCATTTTATTTTGATTATAGATGTTTTGGGACCAATTCACAAAGTTATGTAAGAGTAAGCAAAAGAGTACTACTTTACAGACTCCTGAATTCTTTTGTGAATTTCTCTCTCCCTATGTATATATTTTACCGAGTGGCGGTCACCACTAGGTAGTTATAGTTAGGTCAACTGTTCCATAGGAAAAGCGTTTTTTGTGTTGCTAATAACTTTGGCTCCATTTGACGAATCTCCATGAATCATTCTAAAACGGTGCAACCTTTTGACTAGTTTGTGCATTGAAAGTTTCGGAGTAATCCGTCAAGAGGGGGCTGAGAAAAAAGAGGGATCCCAAAACGCAAAATCCCCATGCATTTGCCATAGACTTCTTTAGGCAGGGCTACAGCAAAAAATGCTGAACGGAATTACACCAAATTTGGCAGGAAGCTAGATCTTGGTCCGCAGTTTGTGCTTTTTGTGATTAGGTGTAAATCCATTAAGTAATTTTTGAGAAATTAAGGTTGAAACATTATTGTATGTCTGGACAGTTGGGTCCACAAGAGTCTCAAATGCAGCAATCCTGCAGGACTTCCACGGGATTAAAAAACACAAAAGCACAAAATTGCAGCCGGGCCACATTCACTATGTTTATGCCCCGTGGCTGGATTCATAAAGGGGAGAAGGACTGCGTGGCCCCCCTCCCTAAGCCTTCAGAAGCCCTGGGGAGCCCAGCCTCAGGTCCGAAATTACTCTATATAGGGGTGGTGCTCGGACCCCTACCTCGAGCAAATCAGAGGCCCCGGAGAGCCCATCCCCAGGGGCCGAAATTACTTTATATGGTGGGCGGCGAGCCTCAAAAGGCCTCGGGGAGCACACCCGGACCAAAATTACTTTATATGGGAAGGAGGGCCATGCCGCCCCCCCCTCCCCAAGCCTCAAAAGACCCCGGGAAGCACACGCCCGGGGTCGTAAATGTAACAAAATGGAGAGGGGGACCAAGATGTCCCCCTTTCTGTGCCATTAAAGGCCCTAGGAACTCAATCCCCCGGGACCGGCTCAGAAGCTATGTCTCATGAAGCCCTCCCCCAGGACATAGCACTTTCCCTGCCTGCACAGGCAGGGAAACCTGTGTTTGCTTTAAAAATGCTTCTACCCACTGGGAGTGAACGTTAGATATGTTTCCCTGCCCGCACTGAAGCGGGCAGGGAAACGGATCAAAAGATTGCTCCTACCAGGAGGGAGCAGCATCAGTAGCTGCTCCCTCCAGGTGGGAGCAATGCCGGCTCCCCCTGCAAGCGGGAAGCCGGCTGGGGCCGAGGGGGCCTTGGAGCTCTCCCCGCAGCCCCCAATGAGATTATGGTGGGTGACCTTGGTGGGCACCAGTGCACCCACCTTTAAGTGATAAGGGACAAAGGGATGGGGCTCCCTTGGCCGATAAAGGCCCCCTCCCCTTTATTTAAAAAAAATGGCCCTCGGGGATGGGGTCCCCAGGGCCTAACAAGGCTCGGGGAGGGGGGTGCTGCACGGCCCTCCTCCCTTTATATAAATAAGTGGCTCTGGGGTATGGAGTCCCCAGGTCCTATACCGGCTCAGGGAGGGGGACATGCAGCCCCCAGGGGTCCACAGGGCCTAAAGAGTCTCAGGAAGGTTAATAAAAAAAAGGCCTTGGGGTCCACAGGGCACGGCCCTATGGCCAACCCCTCGAAGCGCAGAGCCGAAGGCCGGATGCAGTGTGGGGTTGGCTGCCTTTTGAGGGTCTGGCCACAGGGCCTGGCCAGGCCATGTGGGCAACCCCCTGCTGCGTGCAGCCGAAGGCTGTGCGCAGCGTAGGGTTGGCGGCATGAGAAGGGTTGGCTGCAGGCCAGGCCCTCAAAAGGCAGCCTTCGGCCCTGTGCAGTGTGGGGTTGGCTGCCTTTACAGAGGTTGGCCACAGGGCCTGCCCGCAGACTAGGCCTTGTGGCCAACCTCCGACTGCACACGGCCAAAGGCTGCGAGCAGCGTTGGGTTGGCTGCAGGGACTGGCCACGAGCCTCGCCTTGTGGCCAACCCCTGCCATGCATGACTGAAAGCCCTGCTCAGTGTGGGGTTGGCTGCCTTTATGGGGTTTGGCCACACGCTTGTGGCCAACTCCTCACTGCACACGGCCAAAGGCCACGCATAGCGTGGGGTTGGCTGCATGCCCTGCAGCCAACACCGCACCGCACACGGCCTCTAGCCGTGCGCTTAAGGGGGTTGAATTTACGTTTGGTAATTAAATATTACTTTATGTTTTAAAAAAACCTAGAAATTCACAAAAATACACAAAGGTTAAAGTAACGTTACAGTTAGGTGTCATAAAAAGATAAGTTTAAAAAAAAAAAAACCTTAGAAATTCACTGAAAAAAACAAAGGTTAAAGTAACATTATAGTTAGGTGAATATGTCAAAGACAACATTAACGTTTTGAACTAAAGAAAAAGCAGAAATTTAGCAGTTATAGTTAGCAGAGCTAAAGGTGCTAAAGACTATACTACCTGCAGCCTTCATACTGTGGTGAAAACTTTACAGACAGCCCATCTTCTGAAGCAAAACAAGCAAATGTACATAGCTTTAAGACCTGGTGGAAACAGTCTTCTATGTTAAGTAGAAATTGTTATGCTGAGACGATTCTGTCTAACTATTCAAGGCTGCGTACAATACTTAGTATGTAGTACGTAGAATCTTTCCCCTGCTGGAAACTTTATCTGCAGTACCAAAAAAACGTGTGTGGAACATAGTGAACATAAATCGTCAACTGTCACCTACACACAAAGTCACTCTCCAATAGAAAGATTTATAACGTGTTCAATACCTCTTCCCACCTATGATGCATTAAGAGCACATGCGTTTTGTAAGCACTTACACCCATTAGCTGGACGCAGGCTGTATAAAGTTAGGTAGAAAAGTACTATGGTAGTTGCCTGCCAATATGTAAACTATAAATCAAACTAGCACACTCATTGGATGATGTCATCAGTGATGTTATCAATGATACCATTTGAGATGTCATCAGTGATGTCATAAATGATGCCATAGAACTTGTCATGAGTGATGTAATATGTGAGGTCATAAGCATTGTATGGCTGGGCTGCAGGTTATAGTTGAGTTCAAAATGTTAATGTTGCCACTGACATATTCACCTAACTATAACGTTACTTTAACTTTTGATTTTTTTCATGGAATATATATATATATATATATATACATACACACGCACACACACACACACACACACATTACAGAGTGGAGGTAGCCACTCTGTAGTTATAGTTATGATTCCCAGAGATAGGAATTCTTTGGATTTTTGATCGGTAATAACTTTGAGCCCGTTTGACGAACCTCCACTAAACTTTTGCATTTCTACATTGCCGGATAATGCAAAGTTCTGTTATGATTAGTTAAGGGGGTGCAAAAAAAAAAAGGAGTGGTCCCAAAACGCATTTTTCCACCAGTCCATTTTCTAATGACTTTTTAGTCAGACGTAGCGGCAAAATGGCTTAACGAATTTTCACAAAATTTGGAGGGAATATGGATTATGGTCCGGAAAAGATCCTTTTTGCTATTTAATGAACATCCGTTCAGTAGTTTTGCATTTATAAGGCACAGATACTTAGTGAAATCTCAGGCTGTGGTATACCATGATAATTTTTTGGTATACCGCGGTACTTGCTGATGACAAGGCAGTATATGATTGGCTAATGACTGCCTTTACAAAAGTGAAAGGTAGCCATCTTGTTTAGACCCAATTTTGGCTGTGTTCTAGGCTAGGGCCTTAGATCTAGGTAAGTAATAGGTTTTATTGTTGATCCCTACTTATTACCAGTTTATTAAAGTGGTAATAGGTAAGAAACATTATTTATATTTGTATTTATATTTTTAAAAAGGTAAAGGAGTACCACAGTACTATTTAAGAAGTACCGTGGTACTTACATTTTTTTAAGGTAAATATGTAAAAATATGTAAAAAGCTACTACATTAGGAAAACTATAATGTAGTACCATTTAAAAAAACCATTTTACATAGTTATTTTTTATATTTTACACTTAGTCTGCATTTTGGGTTTTAAGGGGAAATATAGTGTAGTACAGTGTACTTAAAAAATATGTAACAAAAAATGAAATATGTACAACATTTTAAAAACCAGTGTATTACACTCTATTCCCCTTAAAACCCAGAATGCCAACTAAGTGTTGTCTAAACTATATTTTGCAATTTAAATTTTGGAAGGGCAAAATACTGTTTAGCTCACACTTAGTCTGTGTTCTGGCTTTTAAGGGGAAATATAGTGTAGTCAAGTGCAGTTAAAAAAATAATTCAAAAATCTACTACACTATATTTACCATTAAAACCCAGAACGCATACTAAGTGTAGTCGAAACAATATGGTACTACTGCAATACTCTGCAAACCTTTTCTAAAATACATAAAGTAATAAAACAACTTTTACTTACCTTTATACACTTATATAAACTGACTCATCCCTTCCTATTCACTTATAAAATTGTAGGATACTATATTTACACTTAAAAGCCAGAACACAGCTAAAGTGTGGTCTAAAAAATATGGCTGCCTTTTACTTCTTAGCCAATCACATACTCTTTTGCCATCAGCATGTACAGCGTCCAAGGCACTCCACTCTACACCACTCTACTCTTTGCCGCTTGACTCTATGCTGCTTGACTCTATGGTATTCCACTCTACACCACTCCACTCTATGCCACTCCAAACCAATCTATGTCACTCCACATATAAACATCTTTTTCCACTCCCACCTTCAGTCATCTAGGTAGATTTCTAACATTAGACGGGGAGAGTGATATGAAATTGTAGTGTCAGTCCTCTAACATTTGAACTTGGAGCTTGGAAAGAAACATTATTATGGTCCTTTGGCTCATGGATAGAGAATTAAGCCTTACACTATATCTTACTGCTATTAGTTAAGAAAACTCCCGGCTTGCATTAAACATGTATGTCACAAAAAGGCCAAACAATTCTTTATTCACCATTCTACACTACTTGAATGCAGGCAGTTACCATTCGTGATCCAGTCGTATTGTCAAGGAGCGCGAGGAATCAGCAAGGGTGGTCATTTCTAAATTTGCCATCATATCTGGGCGCAGAGGGAAGAACGATGCCGCACTGTATATGAAACTAAACCAGGATTTAACCTTCTTTTTTAAGCAGTCTTTCTTTGCTTGCTGCCCTTTACTAGATGTGTGTAGGAAACAGTGTGCCCAGGGACACTGACCTCCTTCAACCATGTTTTCAACTTGACAGTGAAAACATCCCCTGCCACCCAGGAACAAGCAGTAAAACAGGTTTACTGCAGGAATATCATCAGAGACCCCCTGGTTGGCTGCTACGAATAGGACCCTTGTCAACTGTGGGTTTTTATCCATATTAAAGTCCTAAACACAACTAATACTTCTGGACTTGATGTACAAAGATTTCATCCACAAACAATGGCCAGAAATTGCGCACAGACTTTTTGCGAATGCAATCTGATTTTACAAACCGACCTCTGTAGTGATAGGTAATTTCACATAATACTGAATCACAGTGTGTGGCAGAACAACCTGCCTTAATATTAGGCATTGGGCAGGCCACAATTTGGGACTCTCAGTGATTGGCTACAATCTTGGATGGTGGCCACCAAAGGAGGACAGCAGGCCACCATCCAAGTGATTGCTTTCCAAAATGAAAACCTTTTTGTTTTTGTTTAAAGCAGCCCAAGTACCTTAAAGGAACCAAACAAAAAGACTTCCATTTTGGAAAACTTCAGTGTCAGCAGGCAGCCGTCTTGCGGACCACAGTGTACTCCCCCTGAAGCTGCCGCCAGTGCTCTCAAGGTGAGAGGTACCATAGGTTATTTATGTCACCAATAAATCCGTACGTCAGGTAGGAATGTGAAAAGATCGCGTCCAAAATTAGTGGGAAAGAAGCTTCCCCATTAAGTAAAAAAGTTTAAATGCTGCAAATGCACTTTTTCGAAGTATTAACACACGCTACATTTACTCATGCACAAGTGCTTAGAGAGTACTCCCGGAAAACTGCAACTGTTGTTTTTTTCTCAGAAATACTATTTGACTTTTTTTTTTTAAATTCCAACAAAATTGTAGTTACAGTCTACTGTAGTAAAATTATGATTGTTTTGTGACTCGCGAAGTGTGTCTTAATTGTGCTATGGAATCGTACATGCCTGTAGATCTCTGCTCGCCAAGGCAGAACATCTTAACATTTTGTGTTTTTCTGACCTTTTTTCCCTGGTAAAGGCCCAATATAGAGGGGCGGAAGGAGGAGGACTTTGCTAATGGCATATTAAATTTGACATGAGAGAAAATTGATGGTGGTCAAAAGAGTGAGTCTAGGTGACCTTTTATGCTGTATCATCCAGCCATTCATTAATAATATAATCATCCTCTATTCAGATTCTTATAGGGCTCTCTAGGGATTTTCAGGTTCTGTTGATGCCTTATCTGTGTCAGATAGTTGTGTTGTGCAAACATTTTTTCATCAGGTCCAAAAACAGTGCAGCAGTTAAGAGTAACCATATTGTGTTATTCATACTTGTGAAAAACATTTTACTGTGATGTTGGAGGTACAGTGGGTCCCTCCGCCATTGCTTTTTTAATGACTGATGGGTGTAATGCCGTTTTGAAGAGATCAGCAGCCATTTTGGGACACAGCACAGATTGGACTATAAAAGTGGCACAGCATCCATATCACATGCTTGCTGTCTGTTGTTGCTATGTGAGAATTGTTTGTGTTTGCTCCAGGGCTGAGGCTCTGGTTCTAGTGGCCCGCATTACCTCCTCGTCAGTCTTCCCGTCCCTTTCCTTAACAGTGAGCAGCTCATCTGGAACGGGAAGACCAGGACCCGGAGTAATGAATATTACCAGAGAGTAACCGGGCATGTTTCATAATCCCTAAAAGGACCCAGGAATTTTTCTAAAGATGATAAATTTGCAGACCTAAGAAAATATTCAAGCTTCGCTTATGTTTATGGTATTTAACTACATTTTCACCTGCTTCCTATACCCCCTCCCTCTTGTCCTCCACCCCCTCCCGATTTCTCCTCTTCCCTCCCTGTAAGAAATTTGGTTGTTGGTTGACTGGGGTGTAAGCCCTGGCCAAGCAGCAACCACAAACCTAGTCAGGGTAAGAGGCAGGCAAACCCTATAGTAACCTGTTCTCGACCCTCTGGCAGCTTGGCACAGAGCAGTCCAGCTTAACTTTAGAGGCAGTGTGTAAAGTATTTGTGCAACAGTGAAAACACCACACAAAATTAGTTAGAAAAACAGATCTGAGTTTAATAAATAAAACAATTCCAAAACAACAAAAATTCAGTTATTAGATCCGGAGATATTTACTTTTAAAGGTGAGAGTGAAAAATAGCGCCAAAAGCATAAAACGCTATTGGGGATATCTGGTTGCGCTGAACGAGGCCAAGATCACAAGTTCAGGCTGACCGAAATAAAGCACGGACCGGCTATAGAGACCCAGGTAGGCCTGCTGAACAAAGTACCTTAAATCCTGGTTGCAGAGAGTTGCGTGGATCCGCGTCGAAGACGTGTCATGCAACAGAGGCAATGCGTCGGTTCCGAGAGCAGGAAGGCTGCAGTGTGAGGTCCTGTTGCGTCAACGATCCTGTCGACGGGGCTTGCAATGCCAAATCCGGTGTTGAGGATGCGAGATGCAGCATAGGTGATGCCTCAATTCCGATGAGCGGTGAAGCTGCGATGCAGAGTTTCAACGTCGCGGCTGCCGTTGATAAGGGATGGAAGGTGCTTACACTGGGAAAAGCGTTGAGCAGCGGCTGTTCCATAGGGGATGTATCTATCCCAAGATGCAGGAGGTGGCAGCGATGCGAGCCTTTTGCGATGGGTCTAATCCATGCAGCAGTGGCGATGCGTCGGTTCTGCTCGGGGATGCGTCGCTCAGCATAGAAGAGGTGTTGGTTCTGCTGGCAAGCACCTTAGGTCCACTTCCAAGGGTACAGGACTGGGGTGGCACCACTTGGCAGGGTAGACTCGCAGATGGCATAGACCAGGTGCAGGGGTTGAAAACCTGTTATGTCCCTGAGGCTTTAGATCAGGAGGTCAGCCAGCTAATCCTGTGATGTAAAACAGTCAAATCCTGTGCACATGCGTTCGTGTGGTCTGGAAAATCTGATCCAGAGTAGAAAGCCAAAAAAGTCTAGTCTCAATACAAATGTTCTTTTGTTCCTTTTATTTATTTCGGAAACATCACAGAGTCCAGCTAACACGTGTTTCGTCTTTGGGGTGTAAACCCTAGACTTCTTCAGGGCTGTATGTCTATCCAAGTAGTGCTTCTGGTTCAGAACGACTCGCCGGAGCGCAGCGTGGATCAGCGTACTCGCTGAAGGTCTCGGGGCTTATCTCGCCCGGTGTCTTGCCTATAGAAACACACTCGTTTCAGGCTTTCAAGACACATGCTGTTTTTGGATTATGCCACAAAAATGTACCTATTTCTTATGAATTGAGAATTTTTAAACTTTCATGAGATTAATATTCTTTTGGAACACGAGACGCATGAGTTGGACAGACCTAGCCGGGTCGGAATTAAAACCGGATACTAGGCGTAGAACTGCACTACTTGGACTCTGATTAGCTAATCCTTTGAGTCACTCTGAGTTCTGGGATCAAGTGATGCATGTGCAGTCCTTCTCACCCAGGGGAGTCCATCAGAGTGTAGTCCAGCAGAGTGGCAATCCTTCAGCAGCACAGCAGTCTTTCTTCCTGGCAGAGTATCAACAGGTCCAGAAGTGTACTGAAGTGGTGGTGTCTGAGGTCCAGTACTTATATCCATCGGTGCCTCGGAAGTGGGGGAGACTTCAAAGACATGCCTTTGAAGTGCACAGATGTCCTCCATACCTGCCCTAGCTCCAGACTAACTACTGGAGGTTATGCAGACCTTTGTGTATGGACAGGACACAGCCTATTCAAGTGTAAATGAGATGGTCCATTGAGACACACTTAAGCTCCCATTGTGACTGACTAGGAGGAATACACAAAGCCCAACTGCCAACAACGCCCAGTCATGTGATCAGAGACAGGCTACAGGCATCACATGGCTAAAACAAGAAAATGCTAATACTAATGAAAATTGTGATGGAATGCATTCCAAATGTCAACATGAAATAATCAAACTTCACTTTTTTATATATATATATAAACAAATCAATTAAATCTTTAGTGTGCAACACTGGTGTGTGCTCTGCCCAGGACACGCATGTGAGACAATTGTTGAAAGATGGTGACCTTGAGGTCAACCAGACCCAGGGCATACAACCTTCAAGTTTCTGGCTTCCAAAATGTAAACAAAATCAACACTGTTGAAACAATTAGTCAAAACAAAACCATGTTGTCCAATGCTTTAATTGCTTTATTGAAGTCTGGTTGACCACTAGGTCACCAGCTATCAACAATTAAAATAAGAAAATGTAATCTTTCTAAATGTGGCATTTTTAGAATTGCAATTTAAAATCCAACTTCACCACAAGTTTGGATGTTAAATTGTGATTCCAGAGACACCAGACTTCAAGGGTTTATCTCTTCCGAATGGGAAATTACACTTATAAAATGCAATAATGAAATCCCAATGTTATCCTACGGGAGAGATAGGCCTTGCTGTAGTGAAAAACTAATTTGAGAGATTTTCACCACCAGGACATGTAAACTTAAAAGTACATGTCCTGTCTTTAAATACATTACACCCTGCCCTCTGGGTTGTCCAGGGCCTACTTTAGGGGTGGCTTATATGCATAAAAAGGGATGGTTTGGGCCTGGCAAAAGGTTTATTTTGACAGGTCGTCATGACAGTGTAACTGCACAAACAGGCTCTGCAATGTCAGGCCTGAGACATGGTTAAAGGGTTACTTAAGTGGGTGGCACAATCAGTGCTGCAGGCCCACTAGTAGCATTTAAATTACAAGCCCTGGGTATATGTAGTACCACTTTACTAGGGACTCCTAAGTAAATTAAATAGAATTGGGGATGAACCAACATTACCATGTTTAGGGGAGAGAGCACAAGCACTTTAGCACTGGTTAGCAGTGGTGAAGTACGCATAGTCCTAATACCAGCAAAAACGAGGTCAGAAAAGTGGAGGAGAAGGGCAAAAAGTTGGGGGGAAGATCACCCTAATGCTGCCAGGACTAACATTCCCTATACCATAGTTGCATCACTGCTATGTTTTTTTCTCTCTTCATAACAACAGGTAAAGTGACATATGACCTGTTGCACTATTATACTTCTATATGTAGCTCTCCTAATCCTCTGTACAGTACCTCAATGCTAACAGGTAGAAAGATTGCTTTATAAAACCATTAAATAAATAAATAATAAAAAAAAAAATTGAGAACATTTTGGGGAACACAACATATTATGAGCTGGCGGAAATGACAGACAAAGATAGAATGTGCGCCTTTTGCTTTGAAGTCAATTAACACGGGGTATTTCATTTTGTTTATTATCCAAGTCCCCCCTATATTGAATCTTGTATATAGGTAGCTAGATCTTAAGTTAAAGTACAGATCCACAAGAAGCAACTCTGAAACAAAGAGGCATTGTTTCTTGTCTATTCAATTTAAAGGAATGATTGCTTCTGTTTACAGGTTAGGGTGGCTAACAGTACCTAATACACATCATTGTATAATCATTGTGTAATCAGTATGAGGACTGTAATCAGTGGCTGTGCTCTTTCCACCGGTTCTATTTCCTCTCAACACTTCCTGACCCTTCCACAAGTACATCATAACTGTGGGACAGTGGCAGACAGGAGGGGTTATTAGGGCCACTCTACTGATTCCACAGATGAGAAATTCAACTCCAGGTACACCAGCTGTTGTCATCTCCCCAATTCTATCTATTGGAATTGCCAGAGATGTTTGCAGCTGATCAGATATATACACAGGCATAGGTCCCTGAATTATAAAATGGAAATGCGTTTTCCTCATGACATGCCATTTGGTTTACAGAGCACTTTGTAGTCTCTAGATTTCTATTTTGGGACCAATTACTCACCCAGTCCTCATATGCGGTGAGTTCTCCCCTGAGACTTCTACCCTATCTACTATGAATGGAAAGAAGGGTGTATATTTTTTTTAAAGTCGTAGATTAGATTTTCTTCTCTTTTAATTTTATGTCCATGGCCCGTCATTCATAATGCAGACCATCACAAAATGCACATTCTGTCAATACCAAGCACCAACCATCACAGGTCATAGCATCAGTGCTAAGAGGAGGCCACCAGAAGGGAGGGAGTGTGTACATGAGGTTTGGAATGAGGAAGGTTAGGACTCAGAGTAATGAAGATGGCCATTAAGTAATTGGACATTACTATCCTCGCTGGTCTTCCTGGTCACAATCTTACATATGTGAGAAAGGATCAATCAGTCAATGGATGTGTATAGCTTGGCTTATCACCCGGTGGGGTAGCCAGGCGTTTCCAGATACAGATGGGCTTAGTGGAACAGCCAAGTCTTGAGTGCCTTTTGGACTTCCAGTAGAGAGGTCGTGGTCCGGAGATGAAGGGGAAGGCTGTTCTAGGTCTTTGCTGCGAGGTGGGAGAAAGAGTGTCCTCCACTTCTGCTTCTGAAGAGGCAGGGCGTGTGAGTGAATGAGAGGGAGGCAGAGTGCAGCCTTATGGGTGGTTGCTGGAAGTTGAGGCAGTAGTTGATGTAGGCGGGTCCTTGGTTAAAAAGGGCTTTGTGTGCGTGGGCAGCTTAAATTGGCATCTGTTTGTATAGGGAGCCAGTGGAGTTATCTGAGGTGCATTGTGATGTGGGATTGTCGTGGGAAGTTGAGAACGAGTCTGGCCGTGATCAAGCATGCAAACCTAAATCCAGGCACAGAAAAACAACAGAATAGGACTAATGTACATGTAAAAATAGCTCCAAAGGGAGCCTGGCCCAGAAGTAAGAAAGAAATACAGCAACCTATAAGAAATGTGAAACAGCAACTCGAGAATATCATGCAAAGACACACCTCAGCTGAACACCCCGCAGCAGCAGGGAATGTGCAAGGATAGAAACAGCCCAACCATAACCGAACAAGGTCAAGCTCAAGCCAGCTGAAACAATAAGGCATGATGGACTCTTGGCCAATCCGAAGAAGTAATTTGAGAGCAGCCCGGCAGGAAGAGAGGCCTGGCAACAGCAGAAACAACATAAGTGGGAAATCCATCAACCAAAACAAAATGCAGGACATATAGATAACAGCTATCGAAACATCAATCCCTAAACACTGGCAGAATTTGCTGGGGGAAGGGACCCAGAAACGGCTCAATGGCCACGGAACAAAAGAAAACCCAACAGTGATGTCGTAGAAAGACCAGCACCACTACTTGGAAACTTCCAAAAAACAGCCTCCCTGAGAAGGGCAGGGTCACAGCTCGAGGGCCTGAGGGAGGAGCACAACAGAGCTGGACAACAGGTGAGAATATGCATCAGGTGAGAAAACACACACAGCAAACTGGGAGAGAGGGGCCAGGAGAGACATGCAAGGAAAAAGAGAGGACAAATTCAAAGAAGAGGCAGCTCCACCATTGGCGAAAAGGAAGTTATGGAACCCAGTGACTGGAAATTCCTATACAACTGAGAAAGAGGCTGCAGGAAAAGAAGGCCCCATCCAACATAAACCTACAACAAACCTGAATGCAAAATAGGGAGATATGGCCGCATCCAGGCCAGCAAAGGATGATAGCACAAGAGATGAAGGTCAACATCAAGAGAAAGACCAAAGGCTGAAAAAGGAAACCACAAAGGGACAGAAAGAGGACAAGCAGTCATGTCTTCACCAACCACTGCACTTGAATTCAACAAAAAGAGAAGGCACACCTGACTTAATCTGCAGGAAAACCGTTTCAGGACAGTGACACCCGTGGGGGCAGAAAACCCATAAGACCACGACCCCTAAGCATTTCTGGGACACAGTCTACAGGCACAGGCAGCATGAAGCCGATCAAGGCATGCCAGAGTGGACAGGAAAGCATAGAGGATGGCAGAACCACACAAGGGTGCGGACTTGCAGGCACATGCGAGGGCGTCCAAGCAAGATGGACAGTACCAGAACACATGCACCACACTAAGATACACTAAGCAGAACCAAACGTAATCTGTGGATATGGAAACAGCATGTGCACCCATTGGGCCATTTCAGTGCCAAGAACAGATGTGGGCTGTCATCCAATGCAACAGAACCTATCCAATCGACCTATGAGGATGAAAATTTAGAACAGAGTCACCAGAGCCAAGCAGACTCCTGCAGAGGAATAGAACAGTAGTATATAGTAGGACGTTCAAAGGCAGCACAGTAGATAGAATGCTCAAAGTTAAGAAACATAGTAATGCTATGAGCTCATAAGTGTGCAAACCTATGCAAGAGAATGTGAGAGTCCGTCCACAGGGGAGTCTCCCCTCTTCAGAATATGTTGTTGAGATAAGAGTATAATTAAGTACACCGGCAGGTGAAGCAGTGACACTGCAGTGTACACATGGCAATATGTGTGCAGAAACCACAGAACTAACCGCAAAATATGTGGTTAGTGGCCTTTGCACAAACTGGAAAATGTGTACCATGGGCTTGGTGACCTAAATCAATGTGAACTACAATGCAGATGTTTCCATAACTTGGAGAGGTGTTGACTCTGCCACAAAGCCCAAAAAGTCTCGGAGCACAATGAGGCAGTGTGTCAGGAAAACAAGAGGGCACACAGTGACACGCCTCCCCTTACAGCTCCCACTCATGTCTGCCCGCCCAAGGGACCATTAGTACTGGCTACCCAAGTCTCTTTGCCTATGGTTCACTGAGCTGCAGTGCCGGGACCAGGCAAGAGGAGACTGTTCCCTCAGACTCAAGGGGGTATATTGACTAAGATTTAGCGGTGTGTTTGCGTCACAAAAGTAACGCTAAATCATTTACTAATTTACTTTCTTTGCACAGGAAAATCACTTGAAAGTAGCACCAACAAGGGGTTCCATGGATGGTGCATGGGTGTTCCAACGCACCACTCAAAGTTTCTGACTCAAAACCCTATTCACTGGAAAAAGTAGCCAGGGTTTAGCGTCAAAAAATAGCACCCACTTCAACCAGGCGCTATCACAGGAACATGCTTTTCCGACTTTGCGTGTGTGCAGCACTGTACAGCACAAATACAAAGTGGGAAATGTTTTAAAGATAGTCTAAGCATAGTATTTTGTACTGGAAGGGTAACCTTTCAGTACAAAACCTATGCTAGACTCACGCAGACTCCCTTGTACTATGGTGCAAAGGTGTGTGTGTGGTGGCCAGCAGCACATTTCTGCACAGGCGCTAGGGAAAGGCGAGGCAAGTGCCATATTTCTGTAAATATGGTGCTCTCCTGCTCTCTCCTTCTCACGCAGCACAGCATTTGCGGCTGTTGCACTGCGCTGCGTGATAATTTAGTAAATCTGGGACTCGGTCTCCACTGCCAGTACTGCCACTGTTTGGACTTGCCTGCCCTGCCATTTCTGCCTGCCTTTCCCGTCCCATGCACCCGAGAGAGATGGAAGCCATGCCACACTACTCACAGAAAGCAGAAAGGGCTCACTCTGGGCCATGGAAGACAGCATTGCCCCTGGCTGCTAACAATTGTTTCGGGTATGCAGCGGTAAAGTCGACACCGATGCTGCAAATGACAAACCTGAGCTAAAGCTATCCCTATGAATGTGCAGTTCCTTAAAAACTAGTAGCAGCAGGAAGCAGGAGAAAAGCAAAACAAAAAATAGTCTAGAAGCATCTTCAACAGGTGAGGCTTGCTTGCAAGCTCGGGTGAGCATAGCACCCTTTGGGCATCTGCAATCATTGAGTGGCCCAACTGCTATAGATTCAGTGATGGTGCACCTACCCAATGACAGGTGAACCAGAACAACCAACTCATTGCACACAGACCACACGGTACTGTACTTTCAGTACAATCCAGCCTTACAGAGTAATCAGAATGATTTGGAACACAAAGAGAGAGGCTTTGGCACAATCTTTATTCACTGCCAGTTCTTGCTTACTAATTGGTGCACACAGCGGGCGCCAATTGCAACATGATGGCACTGACTGTCCTTGGTGTGCAGATATTTTATTTAATGTTATTGCAGCATTTTAAGTCGATTTAAAAGCTAAAAGAAAAACAAAGCAGGAAATAAACTATGTATTCACAGGTGAACTCGTATCACGTGGTCACAGGGCCGACTTTTGCGCTGATGGCACCCAGTGCGACAATGTTTGTTGCCCCCCCCTCCCCAATGACCACCTCCGCCACGGATTTCCTAACTACCACCGTTCAACAGTGCTCCTCAAGTCTCCATAACCACTCTCTTTCAGATGTATTTCTTTTGTTTTATTGCGCCACTCATTCCAGTGTAGGGTGTCAGACCACTTTACATCACACACACACATTACACAGAGACCATGAATAATAAGCGTGTGAATCAGTCTATAGGAATTGTTACATAAGACATTGAGGACTACAAGGTGTAGGAGTCACATGTCATCCATACTGGTAGACAGTACAGTTTAAGAGTTCTTATACTGGAGAAGCACAAATTCAGAATTTAAAACGTAACACCATGGTTGGGGGTAGTCTTTACTAATGAGAACTGATTTCTACCCAAATTAACCCTTTTTGCGACATCAGGATAATGAAAGACTGAGTAAGAAAACATAATGTTCTCACCTATACCTTGCAGTTTGCATGCAGCTCTTTCATGACAGATAATAGGTCACTGTTCTATATTAGCAGGGTTGGATTAGAATGCAAAATAGGCCCGGGCACCCTAATAAAAAGTAGCCCACTTTTGCGGATTGCACCTTTTTGCAAAGCCCTGCTTCAGTGTTTTAAGTATAATGAAAAGATGGGGGAGGATTGTCATAAAAGAGGCATGTTCTCTTAACTTCACTGAGATAAAAAAAAAAATGCTCCCAGGACTCTTTGTGCACAGATTAGTTCACAACAGTGAACCACACCTGAATAATTGAGGACCCTTCTGCTCAGGCCCCCTGCCCTGTTCAATCTGCGTGCATTAATGGGCCGGCCCAGCGAGAGACTGAGAATGACACTCCCACCCCCTTGGCAAAAGGGAGGTAATAGAGGCCCATCTGCCTCCGGTAAGGCCTCTCAGGCCCCCATTGGGCCGCTGGCGGCATCTGAACAGCACAGATAAAGCCCAAATCAGCCACCAAGCTGGCCAAAAAAGCGGCCCACAGCTGCAATTCAGACACCGGCACATTGCCCAAGTGCCCGCCTTACCAATCCAACCTTGTATATTAGCACTTTAGCTTATAAACTGCTAGTAAAAAAAGGATCTCTGAGACAAAAGCAGTAACCCACTGAACTATTTACATTATATGCACTTCTGTGATCTACCTGGTGCACGATCTCTGCTGCAGGCATATTACCCTCTGTGCTACCTTATGATGAGTCAAAACTTTCACTAGCCAAAACTCTGATCTCTCCACAGCAGACCCATTAATCACCAGAGTTATCTTGACATTTTTATTGTTGCCAGGAAATGGCTGAAGGCAAAGAAGCTGCAGCAGGTGCTTTTACATCTACAATGTATTTGAAAATACGTCGCCCCCCGAAGATAGCGCCTGGTGCCATGGCACTGGTCACACTGCCCTAGAGCTAGCCCTGCATGGTCACCTCATTGACTGCCAAATCGCCTTACAGTAAATTAATGTAATTTTCTGTTATCTGTGGCAACTTACTTGGCAGAAGAGTTGCCTCTCATTAAAATGTCCTCTGTGACTTCTTGAAGAAACTGGAGGTATCTGAGCTCCTCTTCCCTGTTGAAAGATAACAGAGTGTTAACATCAATAGTGCATTTAAGCATTTCATCTAAAAACAAGCATTGCTAAAGCCAATAGGTTTGGCATTGGCCGCCTGCCTTTTGGCAATTCTTGTTTTGTCATGGTCTTTGCAAAACTTTATTGGTCAGGAAGTTGCCGGGCCCTCATTAAATCTAAAACAAAAAATGGCAATGGCAAAAGTGTTTTTCTGGTCTGAACAAATTACACTTTACCATGATACACCGGGCACTGAAGGGAAATGTCTTGTGTGTGGATGTGCTCTTTGTGAAAAGGACAGCGTGCTGTAACTCATAGTGAATGTATCATACAGGGGAGTGATTCAGTTGTGGACTTAGGAGGCTGGAATCAGTGTGTAATTAATCTTAGCAGGGTGCCTCCAAGACCATCAATCAAATCTTTCTTTAATCAAAGAAACCAAAAAATTGTTCCTTCTAATGTCTATGATTTGGCCTGTTATTATTAATGTTTTCAGTAGAAATGTACACTCAGGTGTGTCACGCCAAGGTGTATTATTCTTGTTAACCTGAATAGAATGAATCAGTGTTCTTCTCTCTTAAATTTTTACTTTTTTCATTGCTTGCTTGCATAAAAGAACTTTTTACAAGGCAACATTATACATATAGTGATTACATTCACAAACACAATGACAGGGGACAAGACTTGTGTGAACCAAAAACATTACATGCAGTAGCGGCTCCTGGACGGAGTGCTGCGGGGCGGCGGGCGGGGCGGGGAGGGGAGGGGCAGGGTGGGGGTAGTAAACTCCGGCATACGGCCGAACCTAGTTAAGTACATAAATAAATAAATAAAATGAATTACATTGCGCGCGCCGCATCGACAAATGCGATGCGGCGCGCGCAATGTAATTCGTTGTATTTATTCATTTATGTACTTAACTAGGTTCAGCCGTATGCCGGAGTTTACTACCCCCCACCCTGCCCCTCCCCTCCCCTGCCCCGCTCCACCGCCCTGCAGCCCTCCCTCCAGGAGCCGTGACTGATTACATGACATCACTTGTTAGGTATATGCAAAGAATTAATCAAAGAGCATACAACAAAACACATCAAATTACATATCTAGTATCCTACATTATCGTATTGATGGGTCATTTACCACTTCAGTCCTCTGATCTGTAGTGCTAGACAGCACTACTTGGCCCTATTATAATTGTGGTCAGAGCAAAGATTTGTAACAGGATGAAATCCTAAATTCCATCCCCATAGTGCACAATTTTATGCACAAAATTAAAACAATTAATGATAGCTCTTGGCCCCGTATGTGATTACGCCGATGCATTTTGACCTTCGTACTGAGCCTGTGATGTGTTTCGGGGAAGGTATTCTTCAGGGCTGTACCATTTGTGGACACTATGTGGATGTTAAAAAAGATAGTTACTATCTGTTGTTTGTTCTTATGTACCCTAACTTAGCGATGTGTGGACTGGGTTCCACATATCTTTAAACTTCATAAGGAGACGTACCGTTGGATCAACTGGTTCCTGAATCCTTTTTGAGTCATCTATTGGGTATCTTTATGGCAGGCGCCTGTTTTGTCGTGAAGTCCTACGTATGGGTGGACAGGAAGCAGGGGTGAAGATTATTCTATAGGATATGTGAATGCATTGTCCTATAAGTTGTTCTGCTCAAACAGAGAGGAAAATCCTACCTTAGAGTGTATTTTGTGGAGGACATCCAACTGTTTTATTGTGTGGTCCTGCTGGAGATCAAAGGGCACCTTGTCATTTTTCATGTATTTAGGCACCAAGTGAGAGGTGTGTTGGAGTGGGTAGACCTGTGCACCCTTTATTTGGTGTGGAGGCGCGCACGTGGGATCCTTGTTTTTGGCTTATTGGGTAAATGCCAAGAAAGGATCTCTTGAAAATCATTTGAGTGCTCGGAGAAAGAATCATTAGGTTTCCCCAATGTGATTAAAGGAGGGGAGTGTTTATCATATGGTAAACACGGTGTCATGGCCGTGTTTCTCGGTGTAGGCTTATGCTCAAATGTATGCGTTTTTTGGAAAAGCTTGCAGCGGTTGGTGTCGGCATGCCTGTTAGCTCGGCGGTGAGGATGTGTGGGATAGACTTGCCTAATTCTTACCTTCATGGTCATAAAATTACCCGTTATTGTGTAACCGGAGGTGAGGGGCACTAAATACAGGTGACGTTAATGACTCTTGAACATGCCTGTAAACTGGTGAATTCACCGGTGCTTGTTAAAGTGCCCGCATGAATCTTTGCACGACCATAGACATTAGAAGGAACAATTTTTTGGTTTCTTCGATTAAAGTAAGATTTGATTGATGGTGTTGGAGGCACCCTTCTAAGATTAATTAGTAACTCATAGTGAAGTCAGTCAATGGATGAAGTGCCCCTTGATGCGTGAGTGGAAGAAAAATGTGAATGACACAATCACAGAGTAATGGATGAAGTCTAGCTGAAAACTCCTATAAGTAACTATGCTATACATACTTTTAGTAAAATCAGAAGGTCTTTGCTAACACAGACCTAAAAAAGCCATCTGTCTGGCATTGGCTGCTAGCCTCTCCTTTGAGAAAGAAGGCTAGAAAGAAGGGAAGCAAGTAGTAAGGAAAGCATACAAAAAAGGAAGGAAGGCATAGAACAAAAGGATGAAGGAAGGAAGGGAAGAAGGCAAAAAGGGAAAGAAGGAAGGAAGAAGGAAGAAAGGAGGGAAGAAGGAAAGAAGGCAAAAAAGAAAGAATGAAAGAAAGAAAAAAGGAAAGAAATAAAGGCAAAAAAAGAAAGAAGGAAGGAATGAAAGAAGAAAGAAAGACAGAAAGAAAGAAAGGCAGAAAGAAAGACAGAAAAAAAAGAAAAAGAAATAAAGAGAAAGAAAGCAAGTTGGCTAAACAGAAAGAAAGAAGGAAGGAAAGAATGCAAAAAGAAAGAACAAAGAAGGCAAAAATAACAAGAGAAAAGAAAGAGGAAAGAAGGCAAATAAAGAAGTAAAGAAGGAAAGAAGTAAAGAAGGTAAAAAAAAGAATTATAGAAATAAGGAAGAGGAATGAAGTAAAGTGGGCAAAAAAGAAAGAAAGAAGTAAATAAATATGAAAAATGTTCAGCAGGCAAGAAACAAAGGTGCAAAAAAGTTAAAAGAAAAGACAAAGAAAAAGGAATGGAGGCAAAAAAACAAAGAAAGGAAAGAAGGAAAGAACTAAGGAAAAAGGCAAGAAAGAAAGAAGAAGGAAAAAATAAAGTAGGCAAAAAGGAAAGAAATGAAAGGCAAAAGAGGAAGAAAGGAAAAAAGAAAATGAAAAAGAAGGAAGGAAAGAAAAAAGAAAGAAAAAGAAAGAAAGAAGGAAACAAGGAAAGGGAAAGAAGGGAAAAAGAAAGAAAGAATGAAACAAGGAAAGAAGGTAAAAAAGAAAGAAAAGAAAGGAAAAAGGCAAAAAAGAAAGGAAGAAGGAAATAGAAAGGAAAGAAGAAAAGAGAATGTAAGACGAAAAGAAGACAAAAAGGAAGGAAAAATAGATGGAAAAAAGCACGGGAAGAAGGAAAGAAAAAAGGAAAGAATAAAAGAAAAAAGGAAAGAAAGAAGATGGAAAAAAGGAAGGAAAGAGGGTTTTACAGTATAAATTATTGGATACTAAAACTCAAATTACACCCCACCTTTGTTTAAATAAAATTGTTACAAGTGTGCTGCAAATTAAACAAAAAAACCTTTTATTGATATTTTTGCATTATGCAGCATTCATGGTATCATGACCGCATACTTGTAATCTGCCATTGTATCAACATCAGGATTCTCATATCACATGCAGAAAAGTAGGCACATATTACTGCAGTAATTGGGAAGATAATAATAGGAAAAGAAACACAACAATGCTAGCGTTGGGCCTGGTCTCTTACTTCGGGTGTGAATGTAGTATTGTGTGGGGTGTCCAGTGGTTAACTAGCGATACATGCTTGGTCCATATTTGAGTGGCAAACTGGGTCAGGAACCACAATGGTCTACGTAACCCAGTCCGGCCCATGGTAATCCAGTGACCGTGTGTCTACTGTGAGTACATATCATCATTCGGATCTCTTTGGAACGTGTGCAAGAGGTTGTCCCAGGGTGTAGCTATAGGGCACCTCCGCAGGCCATGAGGCTCCTCCCTGTGCAGTGCCATGGATCCCACCACAGCCCAATGTAACACTGTAGCCTGCCACTCTGAGAACCCTGGGAAAGACTCAGCTTTCCATCTCATCGTAATTGTGCGTCTGGCCAGCAAAAGTGTCTGATCAATAAATTGAGTTGTTGCTCTTCCTGCCTTTCTACAGCCATGGAGGCCTAGGAGACAGGAGTCTAGGCTGTTCAGGCCCGAACAACCGGTCACTCTCTCGAGAACTGTGCAAGCCGTGTCCCAGAAGGTACGCATTATAGGACAATCCCAAAACATGTGCAGTATGTCCGCTTGAAGCTTTCAACAATGAAGACATATGGAGGATGTCGTGGGGTATATTTTATGCATTTTAATTAAATGAGAGAGAGAGAGGAAAAGCGTAAGCTAGTTCACTTCCCCTGAAAATATAATGAGTATCAATGAGAACTAGCTCACACAAATCCAGCTCCGCTGTAATCAGGCGTTGTAGCACACTCGAGGTGCACTCGGCACCTTGGGTGGAACCCAATGATGAAGCATGCCACCAACTAGGTTGGTGGGTGAGGGTTTTTATTAAAAACAATTGGTTTTTCCTGACATGGACATCTAGCTTCTACAGACACAAGCTAGTTCTCATTGATACTCAGTATATTTTATGCAGCCTGGCCTGTGTCAAGTAGCCTCTGTGTAGGATATTGTGTTGTATGTATTGGAAGCGAGCATTGCATGAAACCGTGCATGGATATTTAGGCACCCTCTTACATTCCTTGGGAGTCAGAGGGCGTCCCAGATCTTGTTTCCACTGGGATCGTAGGCTAGCAAGGGGATCTACTGTGCTATCAGGGATGGCTCTCACTATCCAAGAGATAAGGCATTGCACAGTCCCCAGGGTGAAGAGTACTTGCATCAGTGGATGCGTGATGGGTTCAGTGGCCACCGCTCCCAGGAGGCATTCCAGCTCAAGAGTGAGGTGCCTGTGCATTAAAAATTGTCCAGACGGCAAGTCAGTTTACCCCAACAACACATCAAACGGGATTAGATTGTGCCTTGGAACAAAGCTCCGAGTGTGTCCACCCCTGCATTCTCTGATGTCTCCATCCCTTCCCTGTCTACTGCCATATAATACACGGTCAGATAGCTCAACAGGGCATGCAATGTGTTTGTGAGTGTGCCAGGAGTGAATTTCAGGGCTTTGCTATAGCATCTGTAATCTATGCAGAGTAGGCCAGTAGGGTGTGCAGGCATTGATGATCGTGGAAGGAACAACTCCTGTATTTTATTCAAGGTGTCCCTGCTGAACACTGCTGTCACCTCTGTTTAATTAATCCCTGCAAGGGAGGGAATTGGTCATTGCAATTGTGCTGGTAGATAGTAATGTTCAAATTTCGGGTCCCCAAGGGCCCTGACCTCCGTGGATAATTGCAGTTTTGTTAGGGCAATTCTTTGTCTCCCTTTATTCCAGATCAGATCTCCCAGCATTCCGTCTAGCAAACAGAACACCCCGTGGGGAATGGGGACTTGTAAATTCCCAAAGTAATAGAGCAGCCTCTGAGCATTACCATCTTAGATACCGCGACTTGCCCCTGTATTGTAAGAGGGAGCGTTTGCCAAAATGCAATTTGGGGCCTCAGAGAAGACATGGCTTTCATCAGGTTTCCCTCGAGATCGGGGGAGGAATGGTATACGTTGATGCACAGATAACAAAACATGTGGGCCTTCCACTTGACGTGGCTGGTGTCCACGATGATTGTTTGGGCTGCACATTGGTGTAATGGGAACCTGTGTGTCTTTGCCCAGTTCACTTCCAGGCCCGATGCTGCCTTGAAAGCAGATAGATCTCTTGTTATATTGGCCACTGCATCTCGTATGTCTCTTACATATACGAGGACGTCATCCGCATAGAGGGAGACTGCATGCATTTCACCCACAAAGACACGCCCAAGCTTGGCCTGACTGGCATAGCTGCAACACTAGAGGTTCCATCGTCAAGGAGAAAAGCAGCAGCAAGAGAGGGCACCCCTGACATTTGCCACAATGCACCGGAAATGGAGCAGAAATCAACTGGCCATTTTGTACTCTGGCCTTCGGTTCAGTGTCTAGAAGTTTGACAAAGCGAAGCAGCCCATCTCCCATTCCCACCTTCCTGTGAACATGTACTCCCAAGTCTAGCATGTCAAACACCTTTTCAAGGTCTAGTATTAGTCATGTAGAGTAGTGCAATTGCATCAGGGTTCCTAGAGGATTTGCTGAAGTCAACACAAATTTAGAGATGTAGATCTACCGGGCATGAACCAATTTTGATCCGCATGGTTCAAATGGAGCATGCAGTTCAGTAACCGTGTAGCAAATATTTGCTGGGGTTTTGTAATCCCATCCCCTCATGGCCAATGGGTGGTCGGAAGCAAACTCCAGTGGGTCCCTGCTTGGTTTGGGGAGGGAGACCAACAGTGCCTCCCCCATGGAGCATTGTAAGATGCCGGAGCCTACCGCCGATGGATACAGTTCAGGCAATTTTCGGATCAGCAAGTCAGCATATGACTTATAGAACTCGATTGGCAGACCATCCAGTCCCGGGGTCTTTCATATGGGAAAGTCATGTATGGCACATCAGATCTCCTGCATTGAGGTCTGGTTCTACTCCGCCGTTACCCTCGGTAGTGTGATTGTAGAGAGGAACTCCTCTGGCCCAGGATGATTCGGGGCATGCCAGGAGCTGTATAATGCGTAAATAATAGCCTATGTATGTTTTCCTGGGAGCATGCAACAGAGGTAGGAACTATAGCGTATTGCGGTGACTGGCGCAGCGGATGATTCACATTTCAGGAGCCAAGCCAGGAGGCGACCCGGCTGGTCTGCTTCTGCGTGAATATTGGCTTGATACTCTTTGTAATCGAGACACCATAGGGATTCAAAGTGGTGGGTGTGATGTTCACGTGCCTCAGAAAGGGGAGCTTGGTCTGCATCAGTCCTCCTGGCAGCCCTCTCTATGTCCTGCAATAACGTCTCAAGTTGATCTATCTCATAGTTTAGTGAGTTATATAGTTAGTGAGGACATGGTAAGTGGTTGCTCAGAAAGCTTGATCGTCCGATGCCATGGGTTGGAATTGACATTACGCGGTGGAGGTGTGTAGCTCCCCGCAAGAGAGTTGTAATAGTTGGGGGTTATGATCAGTAAGGGTCTTACCAAAGTATTCAGTGTCCGTTACCTGTAACTGTGTAGATGGGGGGACAGAGAAATCTATCCAACCTGACGTATAGGACATGTGGGGAGGAGTAGACGGAATAGTCCCTAATGTCAGGTTGTAAACTTCGCCAACTATCTACTAAGGACCAATGCGTGACCCACTGGAACAGGTATGTCGCAGCCCGAGCGTACGGCAGTTTGGAAGTGAGGGGTACGAGCAAACCAATATTGGGTCAAGAACACAATTAAAATAGCCCACAATTCTTCAGGGTAAATGTGCCCAGCATATCAATTGTGCTGAGAGGGAGGCAAAGAAAGCAGATTGGCCGGTTTTAGGTGATTAAACACACCCTAATAGGGTCGCAGTGCCATCCAGCACCCCCTCAACTAGGATATATCATCCCTTAGGATCAATTTCCACTGTAATAGGTCGAAAGGGGACAGCCGGGTGGCTCCAGATAAGCGCTCCTCTAGCATACCAAGAGTATACGGTTCCGTAACACTATCCACTCCAGCATTTTGGAAATGGATAACCTCACCCCTAGCAAGGTGTATTTCCTGTAAGAATGCTATGTGTGCCCCTCATCTCTTCAGGTATTTGTGTATAGAGTTTCATTTTTTGTCTGTATCCATGCCACAAATGTTCCAGGTCACAAAATGTAGCTTACCCATTTGAGAAGTGTGGCTTATTGGGAAAGGAGTGGAAAAGATGAGCTGTGAGGGGGAGGAAGAGGGAAGAGTGTACGGTAGCTTGAACCCAGCCCACCCAGTACAGTGCAACACATAAGAGGCTCTTTAACGTAAATATCCCAACTCCCAGACCCAAGGCTGCAGAGCAACATCTTGATGCCCAAACATGAATAACAGTAACAACAACGGTTTCATAAAGTGAAAGTGCCCATTTGATGCCCCTCAGGCCTGAGAGGCCATGGTGCAGGGAAGCAGGGGCATGGGCATGTCCACCAAGTTCTACTCAGTACCTACTGCGTCTGGCCGAGACAATGGTGGAAAGGGCCCACCTACAATATGTACAAACATTATCCTGCACCCAAGGGCAGGAGCCGGAGTGTGCACATTAGCAATATCTAGTGGGCAGCATGACCCCAAGAAACACCGGTGAGGGGTCCCCCTCTTTGCACTAGTAGCTGGCAGCAAATCAGCAAAGGAGCCGGGGCAGCCCCTGCCATCTGCCACTCCCTAGGCCTTTTAAATCACACCATCGCATAAATTGCTTAAAGCATATCCGTGGCTGTTTGTGGCCTGACTGAAGGGAGTGTGATGGATAAAGTGCCCAGAGTTTGCAGAGTCTTTATCAGAGGAAGCGTCCTTCGACCTCTCGGAAAGGCAAGTCATTCCCTGGTCTCGGAGATGGGCTGCTATCGCATGCATGGGCCAAGATTCTCTCACAGGGCACCTGGGCAGGTGATGGAGCTCTGGAGACACCGGAGGGTGTTCCGCAGGATGAAGTTCTGCTGCGATGTCTGCTTCTGGCTCATGGTGGTCTCTGGTTGGTTCTCCATGGCGTGGACTTGCTTGCCTCGGGCGAGGCGTGTATCCATTGCATGATCCAGTCCTAGGCGTCTCTTAGCTCCGTGAAGAAGTAGGCTTTTTTGTTCACCATCACTTTTAGTTTTACTGTGAATAGGAGTGAATATCTGAAACCAGACTCTCTCAGTTTGCATTTCACGGCCGTAAATGATGCTCGCCTGCATTGGTCCGCTATGTTGTGGTCCGGGATGAGTAGAATGTGCGTGTTGTCATAGGTGACTAGGCCTAGACATCTGGAAGCCTGTAATACTTCGTCCCTATCTGTGAGTTTAGTAGCTTGGCCACCACAGGTCTCAGAAGGACGCCAGGTGGAGGGCGTCGAAAGGGCACTCAGTGTTTGCGTTTCTGCGGTGAAGTGGGGGGGAAAGCCCCCGGGGCACAACTTGGGTTGAGAGCCAGGTTTCAAAGAAGACAGTGGGGTTGCCGCCCTCGCCCCCTCTAGGAGGCCAATGATGCGGATGTTGTTGTGCCTGGACTTGCCTTCGAGATCATCCAACTTTTCCTCCAGAAGCTCGACCTTGTTGGTGATGTCCTCAAACTGTTTGAGGTCGGAGGTCAGAGATAGCTAATTCTGTGCTGTTTACTCTGTACGAGAGCTTCAGCTGGTCCTCACATTGAAGCCCCAGCACCATGGCATCTATCCTTCCCCCAAGGTCCAGCCTGGTCTCCGTGATGGGGCTGAAGATCATGTCCAGTTTTGTGGCCATAGGATCCATTCCGGGCGGCAATGATACCACACTGCTGGTGGTGATCATCTCAGTCTCAATGTGAGATTTCCCAGACTTCGACGCTTCAAGGGGAGGCTTTTCTGCCTTTTGCCACACCATCTTCATCTGCCTGCAAATGTCCACCTCAGCCACCTCTCACGAAGGTGAGGGAGCAGTCTCAGAGGGGTGCATTCTCTTTTACTCGAGGCCTGCCGTCACCCAGCGCCGCCCACCAGGCCTGTCTACGAGCAGCTGTTGATCGCTATTCTGCGGTTATCACCCCGGGTGCTTATCATGTGGGACAAGGAAGGTGGCGTCCGACACGAGAGCATGGCCCTACATTATGCGCAGTAAGGCCAATGCGGGAGAGGCAAGGTGAGGTAGGCGTCAGATCTGTTGCTCCATATTGAGGCTCATTCGTAGATGACAGCAAAGCGAAGGGGGAGGGAGAGCACCGATGCTGTCCCGAGTTGCCCCCCACCACCCCTAAGCAGTCCCCTTGCTACCAACGCGTTCAGCGAAGGAGAAGTTAATGCCGCCAATTTGGCCTCTGCTGTTTCTGCCCCGGTTGGGCCTACGTGTGGTCAAGAAGCATTGGTGAGTCCACTGTTTCCCCCCATTGCACTGCTGCGCCATGGGACCTACCGGGCACCTCCGCAGGGGGAGGTTTTGACTCGATGTATAACTGCAGCCGGCTACTGCTCCCGGGAAGGCCCCAAAAGGGATGTATCCCACTGCCAACCTCCAGCATCTGCGACTCAGCCCAGCCCTGAGGGCCGACCGTGGATGCCCCTTTGGGCCCCCCACCACCCAACCCCGACCACGGGGGTCGCTCCGCCACCTCTGATGGCTGCTCCCTGCCCTGGGCCCCTCAGATATTAGTGAATTTTGGGCCCGCCCACCAGGGCCTCAGAAACCTGCGGCTGCCATTTTACGGCGATTGTCCACGCTCCTCAAGTGTGCTGCACCATCAAGTTTGGATTTCTTCCTGGTCAAAGTTTATCAAAGTACCATTGGTGAAACTAAATCCAGGAACACAATATGGTACGCTGTGAAATAGCAGAAGTCCACTTCAACATGAATTTACTACAGCACTGGAAGGAGACAGGAACTGATAAAACTGGAATGTGCCTGGTGCTCACTTCAAATGCATCCTTCTATCACATTAGGCAACACTGGCACTAAGGGGACTCCTTGTGTGCAGATGTGCACCTTGTGAAAGAGCAAAATGCAGTCAATCAAAGTGACGGTAGCCAGAGGCTTAAGTAGGCTGGCCCATTGCCCCATGCTGTATGCTATAGTGGGCAGGGGCAAAATGGGAATGACACAACAGACCAATGGGTGAAGAAAGGAGGCTCAGAGCCCCTTTGAGTAAGTATATTACACATATTATTTTAGTAAATTTAAAAGGTATTGGCTAATGCCAGACCTAAAAAACGTACTTTGTAAGGCAATCTAACAAAGTGAGCTCCTGTGACCTCTTTCTAGTAACAGAATATGAAATACACCCATCATCTAGCTCACCGTAGAGTCCAATTTAGAACAACAGTTTGATTTACTTCTTCTGTCAGGGGCTCAACACTGCAGTCTGAAGTTTTTAGCATTGGAGTACATCCCAGGCAACTGCATTTCATTACAGCGAGAGTAGTTTTGCCCTCGCTCCCTTCAGAAGTAAAGCTTTTAGATTGGCAGCTGAGTAGCCCATACATTCAGTATCCACAACAAATGACACAAACTATTACAAGATGCAGCGAGAAATCCCCAAGACATCTGAAAGCTTGAAGGCAATTAATTGTTTTGTACGTCATACACTTTTCGGTATCTTCATACCTCTTTCCTTGAGTTCTTCACTCACAATTCAAGTTCAGTCAGTGTGTGTCTCCCTCGTGATTTAGACGTGGCTTACACCTGAATTTCCAGGAATAAGTCATACTTATTTTTGCAAAATATACAAACAGAACATTGGCTAAAAGCAAAACTATTGTTTGGGTCTCAAAAAGCACACATTGTCTTTTTTTTTTTGCTTTGCATTTTTTTTTATTTTGGCGAGGTGTACAGATATAAATTGGAAAGCAGACAAGTGTTATACATTCAGAAAAGACAAAAAATAAAAATAAAAATTAATACTTAAACAAAAACAATCCAGGACCATCCACAGTCAGTTTGAAAACATATCATATTAACATTCGAGGAGATTCCAAATACGATTAAATCTTATCATTGAGCGAATAGATCGAGTTTTGGCTAATGCTCGTTCTTTTTCATAGATATCCTTCATAAGAATCAGCCAATCAAAAAATGAAGGTGGATTAGAGTTGATCCACTCTCTAGCTATACAAAGACGGGCTGTCACTAATAGAATAGACATTAAATTTCCCAAATAAGGATCATCACATATCTTATACCCCAGCATAATTTCTTTGATCGATATGGTTGAATCAAAATTCAGCTGTTGACCAATATATTGTGTGACTTTTTCCCAGAACTCTGATAATTTAGGGCATAGATAAAACATATGAAGAATATCAGCCGCCTTTTGACCGCATTTAGGACAGATTGTTCTATCCATACTCCCACTGCCTGGTAATTGTGTTACTAGTTGCCATTTTGTTATTTTGTCCGGAGTATAATATAGCATGCAAATAGTTCGAAACTGTTGTAGCTTTAGACTTACAGAATGTACTGAGTTATTTAATTTGTCTAGAGCCATTGTGAGTTCAGATGTTTCTATATCCACATTCAAAGTCTGGTTCCATTTATTTGCTAATTCACTAAGATCAGCACTTTTAACACTCCACAAATGTCCGTACATCGTACTAATTCTAGTTTTGTGAGCAGAATTTAAAAAGCAGGTAAGGACTATATGAGAGTGCGGCAAATGCATTAGTTTTTGTTTAAAGAAATAGTCTCTAAGTTGCAGATACTTAAAAAATGACTGATGTGGGAGACCAAAAGATTGTTGTAATGATAAGTAGGTAGAGAAGCCAGAATGATCATATAACTGTCCCAATCTATCAATACCATGTCTAGCCCAATTAGAAGCAGATCCGTCATGAAATATATTTGGAAGAGATGGATTGTTCCATAGTTGAAAATATTCATGTCTAACAAGATCCTCAAAAGTAAGCGATAGATAACAAAGAATTTCCTTCCAAATACATACAATGTCCCTTATAGTCTTGAATCGGGCTCTTTTATAGTAATTAGGATCGTTAATCCTATACAAGAACATACGATTGTCATTACCTAAAGCTAAAGTAAGCCCATAATATGAGAGCTTATCAGTTAAAAGGCTTTGTATACGTCCTGTAAATGCTGCCCAGAAGTACAATTTAAAATCAGGAAGTTGCAAACCCCCAAATTTATAAGGAAACTTAAGAAGTTTTATCGATCGACGAGCTTGTTTATAGCCCCAAATAAAGCTACTGATTGCACCCTCTAATTTATGAAAAAATAATTGGGAACTCGTATAGGAATTGCCCGAAACAAATATAGAAATTTAGGTAAAATGATCATTTTAATTATATTAATCCGGCCAATAATAGTTATGGGTAGCTTATTCCAATTCTTAAACTGTTTAATTACTGTCTGTAACAATGTTCCATAGTTTAATTTCCAAATTTGGTCCACATTTTTAGTGATCCTAATACCTAGATATGTAGCCACTGTACAAGTTCCGCGAATAGATGTATCAGGTGGCAGATTATGTATTATTTGTGTTTTACTTATATTGAGCTTATAGCCCGAGAAAAGCCCAAATTTTTTAGCTTCTTCCTGTATTATATCACCAGTAGTTACTGGGTCTGATGTAAATATCGCAATATCATCCGCATATGCGACTACTTTAAGTTGATATGCACCATTATTGAATGAGGTAATATCTACATTTTGATTTAATGTTTCGATGAAAGGCTCGATATAAAGAGCAAAAAGTAAAGGAGAAAGTGGACACCCTTGCCTCGTACCACGTTGTATAGAGAATATCTTAGAATTCAAATTAGCATATGTTAGCTTGGCCTGCGGGTTAGTATATAGTGCCTTGATCCAGTTCATAAACCGATCTGGTATTGCATTATTGCGTAGTATCTGCCATAATGCATCCCATACCACCCGGTCGAATGCTTTCTCAGCATCTAATAGAATCATCCCCATGGTACTCGATGTTTTATGAGCGATATCAAATGCAGTTATAGCCGTGTTAACATGTGCGGTAGTATCCCTGCCTGAAATAAATCCGTGTTGGTGTTCAGATACCAGACCTGGCATATATTGTCATAGGGTTTCTGCACACACAGAGCTATGCACAGGATAATAGGACCTCAGAATATAGTGGTGAGCCAACCATAGACCTTAGCACCTAAAACCCCAACCCAACTAGCCTTAGCGTCCCATTAGCACCAATGTACCAATGATTAGACAACCCAGAACACGGTATCTCTCTCTCAGGACTCGCAGAGGCAAGAACACTCTTTCGTCACACTCATACCTGTCCACAACGTGCGTAAGAAGAGACACTGTATAGGTTAAAATGTTTATTTCAACTTACGTGCTCTAAGGTACAGTACACGTGTCAGTACTATTAGCATAATGCATATGAATAATATAAGCAGCATGGTTACAACTCCATAGAATACAAACGGGGAAAGCATCTCATAAAGCAGTGGATATATGTCTAACTAACATTACCACCCTCCCCGTGCTGGAAGCTAGTTTATTATAAAAATAGAAGACCTCTGGGCTTTGACTAGCGAACCCCCATACCTCAGTCTCTAGATGCCAAACTACATCAGCAGACAATAACAGCTCTTCTCCCTGGAAAGGATGTCTCCAAGTGCCCCTAGAGCGGGCAAACCGCAATATTAAAAGCACACTAATTTCTCCATGGCAGCTGTACCTAGTGTTATGTCTAGGTGCGAGGGACTGGCCAAATCAGCAAGAACAAGGAAACGTTGTTATTCGACCTTGTACATGTTGTGCAGACTGAGCCCAAAGTGAACAGGAGAAAAGGTGAAAGATAGAAAATGCAGACAGTGCTAAAATAACTTGGCAATAGCAGAGGTCGATAGAACAACGGCTCAGAGTAATGTGTGCAAAGAAAAGCTTTATGGCAGTCAGGCCCAAGACAACTTAGCAAGGCAGGCCAGGGCCAGGATGCCACAAACCACAAGACACCCTCTCCTGGACAGTCCATCGGCCAAGAAAAAGGACGAAGACAGAGTTCAAATGTGCCGAGCAGAACAAAAATGTCTGTAGGTTACACAGACACCATGAGGGAGAGGGACAAAAAAACAAAAGTGTCTAATGAAAAACGAGAGCCAGCAGGTCATTTCAATCCAAGAGCGTATAAGTGCAGAAAAATGCTATAGCATCCAAGAGAACATCATTGGAAGTGTCAGAAAACATAGACGCCATCCAGTCCATCAGAGCAAACGAGCAGGAATGTTCCTCAGAGGACGGAGCATCCAAAAGCAATGCGGTACAGCTTGCGTGATATTCAATATAGCTCTGTTGTAGGAGATTCTGAGCAGCTGCCCAGATATCCCATTGTGCCAAAATCCCAAGTGCAGCTGCACGCGTCATACAGCCAGTAACGGAACAGTCCTGTTCATGGGCCTCTAAGGGACCCACCAACTGAACAAAATCCGGAACAGACAACGACGAATTGGAGAGGCAATAATCCATGGTCCAGGTGAAAGGACAGCGGATGCAAGACATCACAGGTTGCACGCAAGTGAAATACGCAAAGCGAAAAGAAAGGGTGTAGGACACACTGATGGTCGCCAAGGGCAGAACACCGAAACCAGCCAGGAGTCGCTCACAGAGCAGCTGGAGGCGTCCGGGATCGAGAAGGGCCCATCGGGGAGCAGCCATTGCGCAGAAAACAGACCAACAGTAAGACACCAGCCGCCAAGGCGAGGATTAATGGGAAGCCACCAAAGACGCTGGAAAAAATAGAATGAATGAACGCCGGTATCACACCGAAAACAGTTTGGAAGGTGGACACCAGGCCGGACCCCACAACCTTAAAAAAATGCACCAGACCCTCAGTGTTTGATGCGTTAAAAATACGATGAATTAACTCCCCGAAATGTTGGGGGAGGTTAGTGTTCAAAAGGGCCTGTATTTCACTGTGGGTACTCGCCACCTGGAGAATAAATGTCTCCCGGGCGGATGTGAGCATAACCTCCTCATTCAATAATAGGGCCTTTATTCTGCTCAACTTATTGAACTCTGCCTCCAAGGTAGGAATGGAAGGCCAAATAGAGTTATCAACGATGCCATGAGGGGGAGGAAAAGCACATTCTTGCAGCAGACAACTCTGTGCGAAACCGTGACAATATACGGAATGCCGGCCAGTAGGCCACAACAGTCTTCGTTATTTAAAAGCAAATAGCTACCATTAGTAAGCAAAGTAAAGGTAGGAGAAATAGCAGGAGCAGGAATACCCTTCAGCACACAAGCAAGATTCGGAGCGGAAACGCTACAAGCTCCGTGCAGCTTAATATGTTTACAAATAAGGGAATGACCTACAGTTGAATCGCAAGACTCCCCCGTGTGAAAAACTTCCTTGCCGTCTCAAAGGCATTTATACATGAAAGGCAAGGAGCAGAGTTCATGCAGGAAGGCACTACCCAAAGGCTGGAAACGGCCCACAGGATAATGTTTCATGCACGAGCTAAATTCAAACAAGGAAAAAGGTAAAGCGATAACCCCATGAACTAGCCACACAGCAGAATCTAGTTCCGCTACAGAGAATGGTAAAGGATCCACTTTCTCGATATGTAACAAAGTGTAAGATGCATCTTTCATGGACATGAACTGCTGTTTTTCAGTCAAATTAAAAGGCAGAAATAGGGCAGTGGTGTTCAAGAAATTCCAAGGAACTTTACCTAACTTAAGGGTTTGCAAAGTCCACGCAAACTGCATTACTGAACGCAATTGATTCTGACCATGGTACAATATAGAAACATCATCTTGTACAATATCAACAACAGAGGACACAATATTCTCTAATGTGTAAATGCGGGAAGACAGGGTATTTATACTATTGTCAACAACAGCAAGCACCTTTTCCAAATTTGCTTGGTCTATTTCCCGAAGACGGGAAGCAGCTTCCATTTGTGACAGCTTCCAGAGTTCATTATAAGCTTCGTAAATGAATCTCTTGGGTCGTGGACCACGAGGTCCCTGGATAAAGTCGGACAGATCAATATTGCCTGATAGGAGGGACAAATGTTTTTTAACAGAGTCCAGGGACGAATGTTGTAGCCATTGTTTACACAATTTACCAACTGAATACGTGATGACAGTACGGGAGTCAGAAAACCTTGGATCAGGCCTGTCCTGTCTGTAGCCAGGAACTGAGTCGTGAAAACGCAGTTGGCATGCATTAGATGATATGGGCCATACCAACCACGGTGACTGAACCAGTGCAGAAACATTAAATGAATTATTCCGAAACAGAGCCTGCAAAGTAGCAAGGGACATATTAAAACGCGAGCTGTCATTGGGAGAGCTCGACAAGGATGGAATGGAGGGCGAGTTTAATTGTTTAGTGTTAGCTAAACCCCAGCATGTAGTCTGATAGATGGAAACATTCAGAAACATAATTTGGGCTGGGATAAGGCAAGCACGGTGCAAGGCCTCTGTGCCCTGCACCTGCCAAGGTTTTGATCCCCAGATTGATTTTAAATCCACCGTGTCCCTCCAGTACTCATAACCACCCACAGCTAAGGCGCTCAAAAAGGAACCCGAATATAGCAATTTGGTGTGGGTCAACATGACTTTCTGAGTTAATGTGGCATTCAGTTTAAAATAATAGGACCCAGGGTTTGATCGATTGAAATCAGTGAAATATGTAAATTTATTTCTAAGAGTCTGGGAGCTACCTGGTAAGGGGTTTGGGCAATGTTCCCATTGGGTGTAGGTAACAGGGCTACGTAGTGCACTCGGTTTGTGGAGAAAATGGTTGCCCCAATGCTGGTAGCAATACAAATCGGCATAATTCGCAGAATTCATATACAAATCCTCAGCATTAAAAGAAGCATAATATTTTAAATCAGCAAACAATGCTTCAACGGCATGCACATCCCAATCGTCAGAATGAATATTACTTTTTACTACATCACCCATCGAAACTCGAAGGACATTTGGTACATTAATAATTTCTGTCGGACCATGGATTTGAAAGTTTACCGCATCCCATACGATGCCATCAGCAACTGGAAAAGCTGAAATGTTTACAAACGTGTGGTCACGCTTCATGATGTGAGATGAGGAATATGGTGCCAAAGTTCCAGTAACACTGTTCACAGCAGAGCGTTCAGGTAAATAGTGACCATTGATGAGTAGGAAAAACACTGTGACAAAGCCAATGGACATGAACAAAAAAATCAAGAAAAGCACCAGCCAAATATATGTCCAGGGTGGAACCAAAAATTTTTCTCTAAACCAGGATACAAAAAGACTGAACTTGGACGGTACAATTGATGAGGTGGAATCCGAGTCAAAAGAATAGCGGGTCGGGCTCAGTGGCGTTATTGGTTGGTGTGCCACTGACTCTGTTGCGGGATAGGTATACTCGTCCTCGTCGATGCAGGGGGCGACAGGGGGTTCGAATATATTTTCAGGCAAATCAACCATCTCCATGGTAACATCAGTGACCGTTCGGGCAGGAGTGCCTCGAACACATGTCCGATAAATGGTAGGACAAGAGACCGCTGGTGTAACGCTATTCAGGATCGGCCAGATGTTGTAGCTTGACATTTTCCACTGAGATGTATCTGTTCTCCTTGCGACCAGGAAGCGGTGGTAAGATGACTGTACGTGTTCCCTTCAAGCCCAGAACTGGAACCGGTGCACGAAAAGAGGGGCCGAATTCTTTTTGTTCTCCACCTTCTCTCGAACCAGGTCGCCAATCTTCGGAAGCCAACCGGCAACCGGAATCTGCAGAGCAGGGTCTGTGGTTGAAGGCAAATGTGCAATTGCAAGTTTGTCTCGGGCTTCTTGTAAGTCCTGTAACATAGTAGAATGGTTATCTACATCAAACTTGGCGGATTGCGCCGCCATGTCTAGACCATCAAGGTCAGGCACAAACATTCGTATGCCAAAAAGCATTTCGTATGGGGTCCGCCCACCCAGAGGTCTTCTAGGGAGATTATTAAGTGCATGTTGTACGGTATACAAGTGGGCCAGCCAGTTCCTGCCAGTACCTATAACTCTAGCTGTCAAGGATTGCTTTAAGTCACGGTTCATTCGTTCAACGATAGAATTGCCCTCAGGCCTATACGGAGACGAAAATTTCACCTGCACCCCCAATGAACCCATTGCGTCCTTGTAAGCCTTAGAGGCAAACGCCGGACCTTGGTCAGAATGGAAGGTGCCGCATGCGAAAATTCACACAAAGACACGCAAATCCCTGATGACATTTCGAGCGTCAGCACTCCGTTGTGGCCAGACCCAGATGAACCGTGTGCACGAGTCCACTGCCACTAAGATATATTTATAGGCAGTGTCTGAAGAAAATGGACCGCAGTGATCCAGGTAAACACACCCAAAGGGTCTGTTAGAAATGCCTAGCGAGGTCTGAGGTGGTCGTTTACCGTGGAAGGCTTGATCTGTTGACAAACGTCACAGGAAAGCACATAAGTACGGGTGTCTTTATATAAACCACGCCACCAGTAACGCTGCTGCAAAATGGAAACTGTCGCAGACACACCCGCATGAGCCGAAGCCATGCCTTCGTGTGCTGCCGTTATCAAGGAAAGTCTGCGGTCCGCGTTGGGGATCAGCCGATCGCCAACGTCGGGTATTGTTACATAAGGAGCCTGTTTGGGACCTAACTGATAAGAATATTTGGAAGGAAAACCCCTAGGGTAATTAACGCCTTCCTTTGTCGCAGCAATAGCTGCCAAGATATCGGTGTCTATTTTAGACATGGATCTAGTAACTGCTGCTACTGAACACGTGACTACTGCTGATCTGGCAGCTTCATCTGCTAGACTGTTACCAACAGCGTGTGCGCCCACCCGCTGATGGCCTAGGGTGTGAACCACCTGTGTGAGCGGCAGACGTTGTTGTAATTCTGCCACTCGAACCCAAAGCATTTTATGCTTGATTGTGCTGCCTTTAGCGTCTCTATAGTCGTTTTGCGACCAAAAGAACAGATTGTCATTGTATGATTGAACACAGTAGTAAGAATCGCACACAATTAGAGTGGTCACATCAGGATTAACGAACTCAAGTGCAAGCACCAAAGCGCGCAGCTCGGCCAGTTGTGCGGTACTATCCCTGAGTGTGCACTACAGTGGATTTGAACTTTCCGTTCACAAAGGTACCTGCAACAATAGCACATGCGGCTGAATAAGCATGCTTGGACCCCGTGGCCGGTTATGCCGAACCATCGGTGTAGATCACACAGTCGTAATCCTCAAGCGGCAGTAAAGACAGAGGAGGAGGATGAACAAATTCATACTGTAAAAACTCCTGAGTCTGAAGAGAAGAATCAAATATGAAAGTGACATCCGGAGACGTCAAAGAGGTTGCCCATTGAATCCAACGGGGGTGCAAAGCTTTAGAGTTCGGTACACTTGCTTTGGTCACTGCCTCCAGGGCAGGATATGGTGTTACCACCAGAATGCGTTTTCCCTGTGCCAGTGCGCGCTCTTTTAGAATCGCCATTTGCACTGCTGTCAGAACTTTTACCACAGATGAAAACCGCATTTCTGCAGATGTGTAAAGATGTGACTTGTATGCGATGGGTACTGTATCACCTTCATTAAAGGTTAAGTACGTGAAACCCACTGCCCCTGGAATGATTCTAATCACCAGGTTTGTGTGGTTATCACGTGTCAAAAGATATTTAGACTCAAGAAGGTCAGTCTGTAAAGACTGTAGAATGGAGGTATGCTCCGGAAGCCAGCAAGACTTCGAAAAGGTAGGTTGTATCAAGGCATACAATGGCTTGATACGCTGGGCGTATTCAGGAATGTATGTACGTCCAAAGTTAAAAAAACCCAGCAAAGACTGAAGCTTCTTCAGGTTAGTAGGAGGGCACAACAGTGCACATTTCTCCAAAAAATGGGGGGCTAAGCCCTTACCTTCATTGTTGAGCTCGTAGCCCAAGAACAAAACGGTAAATTCAGCAATATGAGATTTGGCAAAGTTAAATTTGTAACCCTGAACTGCAAATTCAAGAATAATGCGGTCTACTCGGGTCAGATGCGGGAACAATTCGTCGTCCGTCAGATAAATGTCATCTACGTACGAACATGCGTCTGGATCGATGCCGTCTAACAAAGAGACAACACGAGCGGCGAATACGCCTGGACTATTCTTGTAGCCCATAGGAAGACGCCTGAATTTGAACATTTTACCACCGGAAGTAAAAGCACTCCATTGGCCACTCTCCGGGGATAAGTTGTGCGTGTAGAATCCATTTGAAAGGTCAAGTGTCGTTTTATATTTTTTACGAACAAGACTGTCTACTAGCGCAGAACTATGGGTATTTTGCACCGCAAAGGTCCGACAATGAGAGTTCAAATGCCGGTAATCCAAAACTAAGCGGTACGATCCATCGGGTTTAGAAACCGCGAAAAGGGGATTATTCATAGGTGATACGCAGGGTTCAATTACTCCTTGATATTCCAACTGAGTCAGAATTTCGGAAACGGGGCCTTTGGCTTCACGTTTTATGGGATATTGGGGTTGTGGCTGCGGTAGTGACCGCAAAGGTATTTCATGGGGGGGAGAATCCTCATCCCAACCCACGTGGTTGCGGTATAACGCAGGAGCCAGGGACACAGCCCACTCAGCTGCAAGAGCCTCCGCTTTGTCCTTTGGGACATGTCGAGAAAAGCTCGGAAGGATTACCTCCTCCCCTTTATGCGCAGCAAAAACGAATGGGGGTGGCCAATCCACCTCCGCTAACAAAATGTCGTATGAAGAGGTTAGATTTTCCCCAAAAATCCCTTTAATTATACGCTGTATATCACCTTCAATTTGAATGACGATGTTAAAAAGTCTATCAGGGGGTGCCACTCTGGTGTCAGCTGTCTCGACAGTAATGAATGTTTCAGTTGCTCTCGCCTCCATATGAGGACGTAGCGCCTCCCACACTATGGTAACTTCCGCGGCGCTGTCTAGGAGGGTTACCGCCCACGTCCAATTCAGGAGCCTCGTTCTCACCGTCTGTGGCATATTTCGCTGTTACAGCGGCAACTTTCTTCTTCTGAAACTGTGGTCGCAAACGTTGAAAGTCTTCTGCTTTCCCTCTGACTTGTTGTCGAGGTTGGTCTCGTCCCTGGGGAGCCTCTCGGTCCCTTCCTCTATCCTGGCGGTCTCCTCCACCGGCCTGTGACGAAGTCTGTGCCTGTGAAGAACGAGGAGAATGCGCATCAGGGATCTGAAACCTATCCGGTGATTTAATTCTCGCCCTATCGCGAGAATCATAAGTGCGTTCAGAAGAGACTGAAACCGGGGATGCGCCTCTCGACCCCGGTTTCTTCTGTTGCTTACCCTGTTTTTTCAGCCTCCAGCTCTTTTTAGTGAAGACTGGTTTCTCATCTTTCTCAGATTGAGATTTGGTTTGTTGTTGTTGTTGCGATTGTGTTTGCTGTTTTGCAAAAGGCTTATTGCCCAGGCTATTTCTGCCAATAGTTTTGTAAGCCTGGGTAATAATTTTCGGTAATTCGCGAGGCCTGTCCAATTCTGGGACTAAAGCCAAAGCATTCGCTACTTGAAAGTTCACTGCATCGCCCTTGACATTCGCAAGGATCAGCTCAGCTACTACTTCAAACACTCCCACCAGTCTCATCCCTAATTCCACAGCCGCTTCAGGGCCATGTTCATCCTGTACTTTTTTAATTACTGAGGGGAGAACCGTCATGGAAGGAGTACCAAAACACTTAGAATATACTGCTGCGAATACCTTACCCCAGTTGTCGCAGGCTGTCAACTCGGGAATTAAGTCTTTTGGCAAACTAATCGTAAGGATGCGATGTTTATCCACCGGGGTTGTATGTGGAAAAACTGCCTCCAACTGGTCACATTTTTCTGCAAGCCAATAAGGAAAGTCGTCCTTATTTTGCCCATCACTGAGTTCACCATTACAGGACTTATGGTAACTCCGTCTGAACCAGCTGGAAGGCCTGCAACTCCAGGAGGGGCCCCCTGGATGTTGCCTGTAACATATTGCACTAAGGCTCGATGCACTCGCACCAAAGCCGAATACATGTTGCGCAGTTCCGCGACTGGTACTTGCATATATCGCGGATGTGGTGTGTACCCGGCCAAAACAGGCCAAGTGGCCCCATCAATATATAAGGGGCCTAAACGAACCGTGGTAGTCGGTTGGGGGAGGGCGCCATCAAATCAAACACGGTGCTGCCACGCCGTGAGCGGTACTTCAAGACTAGAATAAGGTATATATTGATTGGGAACTGCGGTGGCTGTATATTCATGGAACAAATTATCAGTCCCATCCACTGCAGGAAAAGTGATCCATGAGTAGAACACCTCAAAGTGGTAAGCTGGATCGGCTTGTACCACAAAGATCAGTTCGACTCCCGTATCTGGCACTCTATACACCCGTAAGTGATCGCGGAGCGCTCCGCGGCTATGTGCCGCAATTTGAACAGACATTTATGGCTAGAAATAGTCGACAATCTAATAAGAGGCAGCACAATTAGGGTTTTAATCTAGAAACCTTTTTTAACAACTTCAAGCTTGAAAGAACCTACAAAAGCTTCAATATAGGAGGTATCGCCGTCACACACGCTTCCGGAAGCGTATGTGAGGGTGTCGTGGACAAGCACAAGTACTACTCAAGCGTCTCGCAGATAAGCAGCCCCACTCGTTGGTCGCGCCATGTCATAGGGTTTCTGCACACACAGAGCTATGCACAGGATAATAGGACCTCAGAATATAGTGGTGAGCCAACCATAGACCTTAGCACCTAAAACCCCAACCCAACTAGCCTTAGCGTCCCATTAGCACCAATGTACCAATGATTAGACAACCCAGAACACGGTATCTCTCTCTCAGGACTCGCAGAGGCAAGAACACTCTTTCGTCACACTCGTACCTGTCCACAACGTGCGTAAGAAGAGACACTGTATAGGTTAAAATGTTTATTTCAACTTACGTGCTCTAAGGTACAGTACACGTGTCAGTACTATTAGCATAATGCATATGAATAATATAAGCAGCATGGTTACAACTCCATAGAATACAAACGGGGAAAGCATCTCATAAAGCAGTGGATATATGTCTAACTAACATTACCACCCTCCCCGTGCTGGAAGCTAGTTTATTATAAAAATAGAAGACCTCTGGGCTTTGACTAGCGAACCCCCATACCTCAGTCTCTAGATGCCAAACTACATCAGCAGACAATAACAGCTCTTCTCCCTGGAAAGGATGTCTCCAAGTGCCCCTAGAGCGGGCAAACCGCAATATTAAAAGCACACTAATTTCTCCATGGCAGCTGTACCTAGTGTTATGTCTAGGTGCGAGGGACTGGCCAAATCAGCAAGAACAAGGAAACGTTGTTATTCGACCTTGTACATGTTGTGCAGACTGAGCCCAAAGTGAACAGGAGAAAAGGTGAAAGATAGAAAATGCAGACAGTGCTAAAATAACTTGGCAATAGCAGAGGTCGATAGAACAACGGCTCAGAGTAATGTGTGCAAAGAAAAGCTTTATGGCAGTCAGGCCCAAGACAACTTAGCAAGGCAGGCCAGGGCCAGGATGCCACAAACCACAAGACAATATGATGCCAGATGATTTGCCAATACTTTAGAGAATATTTTAGCATCAGTATTAATAAGGGATATTGGTCGATAAGACCCACATTCACCTGCACTCTTCCCTTTTTTAAGAAAAAAGACAATATTAATCATATCCCAAGAATCAGGAACTTGCTTGCACTCAGCTATCTGGTGCATCACTTCTTGGAGCAGTGGGAGAATTAAAGTTTTAAAGGTTTTATAAAACTCCAGTGGTAGGGCGTCATCTCCGGCTGCTTTGCCTAAAGGCAGCGCAGCTATAGCAGTTGCAATTTCATCTTCTGATATATCAAGTTGTAGGTGTTCTATAGCCTCTGGATCGAGAACAGAGGGCCTCAATGATTGTAGATATTCTTCAGCCACCACTGAGTCATAGTTTTCTGACAGAGCATATAATTCCGAGTAGAATTGATAAAATTGCTCCAAGATTAAATTAGTCGAATTGTACATAACACCGTCTTTGCCTTTAATTGAGTCTATCCTGGTTTTAGCTTTCTTATCTGCTACTTGATAAGCCAATAAGCGACCGACTTGATCCCCGTATTCATATCTATTCATTCGATTTTTATAATAAGCAGCAGCCACCTTCTCTTTAAATCGTCGGGTCATAAGTGCCCTTGTACTTATTAATTCAGAGTATATAGCTTCTTTATTATACCCATTCACCATAATCTCTTGAGCATGTAGCAGCTCCAATTTTGTTAGAGTATTGAATAACTCCTTCTCCCTCCCTTGAATAACTTTATTCAATTGATAGATATATTGCTGGGTAGATCCTCGAATCACAGCTTTCATTGTATCCCATATTATAAAAGAAGAAGCAGTACCTATGTTGTGTTGTAAATAATCAGTAAGAACCCCTTTAGTATGAGAGATATATTCGGGGTCGCATAGCAAATGCCTAGGAAATGAAAAAGAGCGAGAACACTTGTCCTCTAAGGAAAATTGCAAATATATTAATAGAGGGTGGTGGTCAGATGTTATTCGCGGGCATACTTCAATATCTATTCTCCCTAAAAGGGAGCAATGCACCAAGATTAGATCAATTCTAGAGTAATGTTGATGAGGTCTAGAGTAATACGTAAAACCAGGTTTAGTAGGGTATAATGTACGCCATACATCAGCCATCCCATGAAGTCGGGCCATTTCCAAAATTGACCTTCTAACTCTATTCATTCTTGGAGAGGCAAAACGATTAGATGAATCCATAGAGTAATTTAAGGTACAATTAAAATCCCCTAAAATTATGATTTCCCCCTGCCAATCCAAAAGCTCCATCATTAGTTTTTCGAAAATAGTAGGATCGTCTTGATTTGGACCGTATAATGCACATAGAACTTGGGGGCATATTAACAAGGCGGCGATAAACAATTATCGCCGCTTTTGCGGCCGTTTTCGGCCGAAAAGCGGCGATAATTATATCGCCTTATCAGCAAAGACACGCTATCGCGTGTTTTGCTGATTTTGCTCCCGTTTCCAGCACGCCTGACTTCGCATCGATAATGAGATGCAAAGTAGGCGTGTCTGTGGAAACAACATGGGTAAATATCGCGAAGGCAGCTTCGCGATATTTACAATGCGGGGAAGCGATTATTTTAATCGCGTTAGTATGCTTTAACGCAGGAATTTAACGTCTGTTAAATTCCTGACTAAGGCATACTTAACATGGGGGGTGGATTCTGTGGCTAAGACCACAGGCCCTATCATCTAGGATATCGCCGTTTTCCACATGGAAAACGGCGATATCCACGCTATCTCTGAAATTTTTATCGCCTCGGCGATGCGCGTTGTTAATAACGCGCTAACCGGGCGATAAATTACAGAGATAGCCGGCGATAAATATGCAAGCGCTAAGCGCGCTTTGCGATATTTATCGCCAGCCCTTGATAATATGCCCCTAACTTCTTATTGTTAATCTCCAATTGTAGAATTACCCATCTACCACCTGGGTCAGAGGCTTTTTCAAGTGTTTTGCAAGTAAAATGTTTGTCTTTAAGGATGGCTACGCCTCTAATTGTTGCACCCTTTGAGGTACACTCAAGCATTTCTAATCCAAGCTGTTTAAACAAGCCCCGATCCTTGTATGCTAAATGTGTCTCTACTAAGACCACCAAATGTGGTTTATATAGCCTTACCTCCTCCCTCACCAAGCACCGCTTACTAAATGAGTTTAGCCCAGCCACATTCCAGCTTATACATCTGATTAACCCCATTACATGTATTTGAAAAATTTCGGGCACATTTTAAGCTTCCCTAAAAAAAATTTTTTTACATTTTGTTTTAAAGAAAGCATCTTTACAAGTACTTGAATAGCCAATTTAAATGAGTTATTCTTATCTTTACAGATTCTGCAGCTTATATCGATGTAAATTATATATTTTAATTTAGTCTGTACACCCCTTAATTTACACCCCCAGCTCCATTGTTTGCCGGCACAAAGCCCCTTAATCATCAATGATCCTTGCCCTACCCTTCCCCCTCCCCAACCCCTCCTCAACCTATGAGGAGTAACCCCCCTCCCCTCCCGTATCCTGAAAAGGAATCACCCCCACCATCTTGCTGTCGTTCACAGACAGCTAAGGAGGCAGCGCTACTATGAGTTTCTCCCAACATTATTTAGTAAAGTATAAATTGTAGACAAAAACAATAAGAATTAGAAACCAATTTTAGCCATATGTCCATATATCCATAGTCACTGTTCCGACTCATCCTGATTATGATTACTCCCAGATCTAGAAATTGTAGTCTAAGACCCCAAATCTCAGAGAGGGAGTACAAAAAATATTTATATTCTACTTCCTTATCCCTTGTTTCAGATCCCAAAGTGGTTATTTGGAGCCTTGTTGAGCTTGTTGAGCTTTGGCAAGTGCCAATTTTGCCTCCTGATCTGAGAAATAAAACTGCGATCTACCATCCTTAATAATCTTCAATCGAGCTGGCTCTTGCAGATAGACCAAGGCTCCAAGAGCTTTCCAAGAGTCAATGAGTTGTCTCATTCTCCACCTTTTGTCCATTGTTATTTTACATAAGTCCGACCTTGCGACAATAGAGAATGACTCAACTGTAATTGGTGTAGAGGGTCGAGCTTTGATTGCGATTGCCTGACGTAACAAAAAATGGCCTATATTGATAAGTATTGGTCTTGGACGTCGTGGGTTAAGCTGTTCACCTTGGTTTAAGAATATTGGTAATCTATGAGCTCGTTGTATTTGAGAGTCCCAGTCCCAATCTGATAGATCAGGGAAAGCCTTCTGAAAGATTCGAACTATGAATTCACGTGGATCTAACCCTTCGCTGCCCTCCGGGATCCCAAATATTCGCAGATTATTCCGGCGCTGCCGATTCTCAAGGTCCTCGACCTTTAACTGAAGAGCGTTAACTTGTGTATCATGTTCTTGAAGTAATTTAGTTGAATGTGAGACTGCATCCTCATTATCCGATATCCTTTGCTGAAGGTTAGTCATCTCAATTGTAATTGCTGCCACCTTATCAGTTACTGCCACCATAGCCTGCTGTATATTAGCATTGTCTGCCCTAAGCTGAGTAAAGTGTTCTTGTGCTTCAGCTCTTTGCGTTAATAGTGCTTGCATAATTGATGCTAATGATGGTTCTAATGCTTCTGATGAGCCTGATATATTTGTGATGGCTAAAGAAGTCGTTGGGCCAGGGGCATCTCTCATAAGATGCATAGTGCCAGTATTAAGTGATCCAGTGATATCAGAGTTCTCATTGGCGCTACTAATCCTAATAGTATCACCTGATAGATCATGCACCATCTGCTGAGAAGGTGGAAGGTATTGAGTACCGGTAGTTGCCAGATTTTCCCCCAAACCCGGTCCAGAGCCAGATAATCTCGATATAATTGCTTTTACTTCCCCTTTTGAGGTCACCCATTTGCGCAAAGGACTGTGTTGATTCCTAGTTTTGGCTCTTACATGTATTGCAGATGTTGTACTTGCTTGTTTCTTGGTCATATTGCTGTTGCAATTTGATTCAGAGAGATTTCGACCAAGTTTACCTTGTTTACTTGTTTTAACATTGCATTTCTTTTTTACTGACTGCACTAACTGAGCTGGTTGTAGTATTAGTACTGATTGCAGGGCATTGGTCTCGTTTACTGAATATACTGATATATCATTATTAGTTATTGAAATTGGAGATAAAGATATCTCATCAGTAACAGCATCTGTGGGCAGTTCAGCACTTTCCTTGCTCTGTTGAGTTATTAGATCGGCTGTGGGCATCTCAGAAATTTCTCCTTTCCTTTGTGCTTTAAAAGGTTCTCTTGTCCCTCCTTCTCCCTGCATTGGTTCCAAATCTGAGCTTGCCAGAGCTGGAGTGTCACTCTCATATCGAGGAATAGCTTCGCCATTTCTGGTTAACGCATTTTGCCCATTATCAAAAGTAGATTCTGCCGTTATTTCCGCCACTGCTGCCGATTGTTCTATTAACAGCGCGAATGCCGGCATAAACACAGGCGAGATTAGACTTGCTGAAACAGCTGACTTAGCACCATCCGCGCCATTCATAGATGTAAGACTGAGGGAGCCCCCTGTAACAGCGCTTTGATCGCTATGATTTAAAAATAAATGTTCACTTCCATTACCGGTTACCTGCGGTATAAGCGCCAGAGTTCCATTTTCCATGGCATCCTCAGACCGTATCTCCTGTGCCTGTGCTGCCTCTCCAAAAGCGTCCATCGCCGCTGCTCCCTTCGGCGATTCCCGCCTTGCTTCAGGTGAGTCCTGTAATCCGCGATGCACCATCTCCAGCACCGCCTCAGCCATAGCGGATCCCGGTGTAGTCATAACAAGCTCCTTGGCTTTTCCGGAGTGAAGCAGCTTCATTACCAGTCTTCCAACACGGATGGTTCCTTTTTTTATTATGCTTTCGTTCATCTCAGCACTCGGGGAAAAAGGAAGATGGCGGATTGATTCCGCCGTGAGAGGCAGCGTTCAAGGAGCTCTCCCGACAATAATGAATACCGAACGCTAACACAAAAAACTTTCGTTAAAAAACGACATGTAAAAGAAAAGCTCTCAGCGCTTTAAATGTTCCGGTTTGAATCCTGGCAATTAATCCTCTTTGGCGATACCCGGAGCTGTTTGCATCGGCGTCGGAGGGGTCAGAACGGTCAGTGCTGTCTGGTGACCTACAGCCCTGGTCTATCCGCTTCGCTGTCTATGGCTCCGCCTAAGCTGAATACTGTGCGGACTGGACGTGTAACGCGCACTTTTGCAGCGGCTGCTGCCGCAGGTAATGCGAAAAAGCACACATTGTCATAGAGGTTTCTAACACCGAAGGGACCTACTTTGTGCGCAATTGTTCCCTCTGTGAAAGGGTGGAACGTCATCACTCACAGTGAAGTTAGGAGAATGACCGATTGCCCTATGTCTGTTGCTGTACTAGATGTGTGTGGAACACACACACACCCATAGTAGCCCCAGACAGAGAAAGGGGCTACTTTGTGTGTGGATGTGGTCCTTCAGAAAGGGAAGCATGCTGTAACTTAAAGTGAAGTCAGCCATTTGCTGAAGTGTGCCGACCCACTGCCACATGATGCATGCTGTAGTGGCTGGTTAAAAAATTATAAGGACACTGTTAGACTTGGCATCTTTTGGCGTGTTTCCCCTGACTTTTTGCTTTCTGACCTCCCGGTTTTGACTCTGTTTTTGCTGGTGTGATGATTCTGCGCACTTTCCTCACTGCGGTCCAGTGGGAAAGTGCAAGTGCTCCTGTATAAAATGTGTTATGGATTGGTGTTTCCATGATTGGCCTATTTGGTTTATGTGTCAGTCCCTTGTAAAGTGCACTGCGAGTGCCAGGGCCTATAGACCAAATGCTGTTGGTGGGCTGCAGCACTGGATTGTGCCACCCACGCAAACAGCCCGTAAGTGTAACTCGGGCCTGCCAACGCAGAGCCTGTGCGCAGCCTGGGGCTGCCATGTCGACTTGGCAAGTGCACACACTTGCAAGTCCCTAAACCTTCCCTTTGCTACATGTTAGTCACCCCTAAGGTAGGCCCAAGGTACCCCTGTGGGCAGGGTGCGTTGTATGCGACAGGTAGGACATGCCCGGGTGTGTGCGGCATGTCCTGATAGTGAATTACAGCCTAGTTCGTTTTTCACTATTGCAAGTCTACCTGTTCCCCCTAGGCCAGAACGGGCAGTTTTGATTATTACAGCTTATAATCCTAACTGACCCCGGGAACATGGTAGAAATTCGAGTTTAGTATGCCTGGACTCAGAATGATAAAATGCAGCTTTTAGTGAAGTTGGTTTTGACATTCTGTGTTTGGAAAATACCACTTTTAGAAAGTGGGTATTTTCTTGTCTAACCATCCAAGCCTGCCTCTGCGAGGTTGTGTATTCCTTGTCTGGAATGTGAGTGACAGGGGCTGGGGGATGCCAGGAGACAGGGTGAGTCAGCGCAGGGCTGAATAGCCAGATCGACCTGTAGATGGGTGGGAGGGGTCGCACCTGGGCCCTGAATAGGACAGTGCCTTCCCTCCACAATGCTGGCTCCACCTCCTGTGGTGCGTCTGATGTCCCTGGCCTACTCACTGAAAGAAGGGACGGAGACTTGTCAACAAAGTGCTCCAGAACTGGTTTGGACTAGGCAAAGGCCTCTCTGCCTTCAGAGAACAAAGGAATTTGGGATATAAATATTGGGGCCCTGACCCCATGAATTTAGATCTCGCTGGAATCAAGGAACCTGCCAAGACGAAGAGCTGGAAGAGCTGCCAGGAGGAGTACTGCCCCGTTGCTGTGTTGTTGCTTTGTTGGGTTGGCCTGCAGTTGCAGCTTCTGTCTTGGGCAGTGAAAGGACTGGACTGAACTTTCTACAAACTTGTGCTGAGTATCTCCAAGGGCCAGGAACCGAGCTGGCCTCCTGTTAAGAAAAGTCTCAGGGACTACAAAGACTTCACAAGCCTCTGGGTACCGCTTCTGGAACGCTGTTTCAGTCGCCACAGAGGAAGGGAACTGCAACCGACTCCGTCAACCGAATCCATCCCTGGCCGGTGACCTGTTTGCACCGCAGACCGCATCGCCCCGCTTCGCATCGCAACCCTGGTCTCACCGTGGGCGACGTCCGACGCCGCCAACATCGAGCCGCTGCTTGCACCGTGACCTGTGGGCCCCGCAGTTCGCATCGCATCGCTTCACTGGGCCAGCCGGACCAGACCGACACTGTCGCTGCAACTGGCTCAAGAGTCGAGACGCACCGCATTTGGGGCACCGCTCGCACGTCTGCGACGCACCGCTCCGACTCGCACCGCTGTCCGACGCCAGCTCCCGCACTCCGGCTAGGTCGCCTGCAGCGCAACCTGTCAGCACCGCATCGAGCATCGTCTCACCCTGCATCGCACGCCTTGGACTCACCGACTCCGTCTGCACGACGCTCATCGAGCCGCTGCCTGCACCGCATCGAGGGACACCGCACCTTGCATCGCTCCGTCTTGCACCGCAACCCGCGACGAACGCCGACCGGCTCGTACACTCCGTACCAGCCACAACGAGAAAAGGTACTGTGACCGAGTCTGTTCACGACTCTGCTGGCCCGTATCGACGCGGTCGGCTGGAACTGTTAGACTCTGTGGTTTTCAGCATCACGGTAGGCTCGGACGGAGCTACCGACTCGTACGAACTTTGCTTTTGTGCTATTCCTGCAAAGAAGAAGTTAACGTATCAAGCATTCATTCGTAAAGTATAGTATTGTGGATTTTTGTCGTAAGTGGTCTTGTCTTGAGTATATAAAATATTGGTTATTTTTCTAAACTGGTGTGGTGTCCGTTTGTAGTGCTTACACTGTATTACTGTTGGTTATGTGCAAATGCTTTACACACTGCCTCTGAATTAAGCCTGACTGCTCGTGCCAAGCTACCACGAGGGTGAGCAGGGGTTACTTCACGAGTGTAACAACCCTTACCCTGACTAGGAAGAAGGGTCCCTACTTGGACAAAGGTGCAAGCCCTTGCCAACTAGAGATCCCATTTCTAACATTGGTTGTCAGCGGTGAGGATAGGACTTGTGTTTGCACTTGACGTACAGTGATTGGTGTGCACTACTACCATATCGCAGACCATTACGTACCACATACTGGTTCTTTTTCTTTTGGCCTATTTTTGATCTTGCCAGTTTTCAACTCACGACTTTTGTCATGCCTGAATCAATTGCATCATCCGTTGCATCTCTGGAAATTATCTTTGAGGAGGACAGGTTGGAGTCCTACGCCGTAAAGGAGTTACGAGCGATTTGTAAAAACCTGAAAGTCCAAATTAAAGGCCTCACAAGGAAGGAGGAGCTACAGAAGGCGCTGAGGGCCTCGGTAGCAGCCAGACATGCCAATGGGCAGCCTGGCGATCTCAGTGAGGAGGTGGAGGAGCCTATTTCCAGGGTGGATGTGCTTTTGGGTGGGGGAACCCGCCAGGTCAGGCAGCAGTCTGTCCCCAGAGGAGCTGGAGGACAGGCGGGAGGCAAGGCAGTTTGAGCTGCAGAAGCTCAGGCTGGAGAGTGAGCGGGAGGAGAAGAGATTGGCCATAGAGGAGAGGAAGATGCTCTTAGAGCATGAGAGAGAACTGAAGGAGCTAGAACTTAGGAGTAAGTCAGGCTCAGATGGTGGCAGCAATTCGTCCAGAAAGGCAGACAGGATTGTGCACATTCCCAAGAACGTAGGCAAGGAGTTCAAGAAGGGGGATGACATACAAAGGTGGTTTCAGGGTTATGAGGCAGCCATACACATGAATGGGGTCCCTGAGGAGAATTGGGGAGCAGGATTGTGGCCACTTTTCCCGGAAGAAGCAAGGGATGCTCTGATAGCTTTGGGTAAGGGGTATCACCTCACCTATGCTGACATGAAGGATGCCCTTCTCACGAAGTATGGTCTTACTCCTGAAAAGTACAGGGATCAGTTCAGGTCCAGTAAGAAGTCTGATGTCAACACTTGGTTGGAATGTGTGGATGTGTTCTGCAGGTCTCTGGATGGTTGGGTGAAGGGCAGTAGCGTAACAGATTTTCAGGGGCTCTACAACTTGATTGCCTGGGAGCACTTGTCTAGTCTATGTTTTGCAGATCTGCGCCAGCACCTAGTTGATAGTAAGCTAACTGACCCCAGGAAGCTTGCTATGGAAGCGGACCGCTGGGTGAGTACCAGGGTCCACAAGAAAGCGTTTGGGGAGACTCAGCCAAAGGTGGGCAGGGTCCCCAGCAGAAAAGTGGGGGGGACAAGGGTAAAGCACAGGAGTTCTCTAAAGGGCCCCAAACTAGTACCCAGGGTAAAGGTTCCCAGCCCCCCGGTGATAAGAAGAAAGGGGTCTCTACAGGGAAGCCTGTTGAGACCGGCCCCCGCAAGTGTTATGCATGTGACCAGGAAGGTCACTTTAAGGGGGACCCCAAGTGCCCGAAGGGGACACAGCCACCCACCGGTGGACAGTCCAAAGTGTTGGCTAGTGTAGCGCTTGGGGAGGAGGGGTGCCCACAGGAGGGTGGGGATCCCGCAGAAATGACCCTTGTCTCACTCGGGGACAGTGAGATGGTCCCAGGAAACCAGGTGCCCCTAACACAAAGAAATATAGCACCTGGGTGACCATCAATGGGAACAGGGTAGAGGCTCTCAGAGATACTGGAGCCAGTGTGACCTCAGTCCGGTGTCACCTGGTGTCTGAGAAGCAAATAGTCCCAGGAGCATTCCATCAAGTAGTTGCTGTCGACAACTCAGAGCGCCAATGTATGGTGGCGCAGGTTCCCTTTGAATGGGGGGTCTCAGGTCCCTTAAGGGTGGTTGTGAGCCCTACCATGCCTGTAGATTGTCTGCTAGGAAACGACCTGGAGCAGTCCTCATGGAAGGAGGTTGAGCTCAGGTCTCACTTGGAGATGCTTGGGTTGCCAGAGTGGGCATGCGTGTCTACTCGGTCAATGGCAGCCAGGAAGGGTGATCAAGAGGACTTGGAGCCTGAAACAGTGGCCCAAGTCCCTGCCAAGAGAAAGGGCAGGGGGCACGGGAAACCGGCCCCCGAAGTTCCCACGGACCGGGAGGAGGCGGACCTCGAGGGGGACGCCCCGGTGCCTACAGGGGAGCAGGTAGCCGAACTGGGAGACATCTCTGAGCTGACCCATTGGCAGCAAGAAGGGGGTCCCACCAGGGAGGAGTTCTGCAGGTAGCAGAACGAGTGCCCTACTCTGGAGGGTCTGCGGCGGCAGGCTGCAGACCAGGCAGCTGGTAATCAGTCCGGGTCACATTTGATCTACTGGGAGAGTGGTCTCCTATACAGTGAGCCTAAGGTTGCTGAGCCTGGGTCAGCCCGTGTGCTGGTGGTACCCCAGCGCTTCAGGACCTTCCTACTGGGTCTGGCTCATGACGTGCCTTTGGCAGGACATTTGGGGCAGGACAAGACCTTTGACAGGCTTGTCACCCACTTCTTTTGGCCCCAAATGCGAAGGCAGTCAGATGCACACTGCAGGTCTTGCCAAACTTGCCAGGCAAGTGGTAAGAGTGGGAGGAAGGTCAAAGCTCCTCTCCAACCTTTTCCGGTTGTTGGAACACCCTTTGAAAGGGTAGGGATGGATATTGTGGGGCCACTGGATCCCAAGACAGCCATGGGCAACAGGTACATCCTGGTCTTGGTGGACCATGCCACCCGGTACCCGGAGGCAATCCCTCTCAGGTCAACGACGGCGCCAGTGGTGGGCCGGGCGTTAATGGGGATCTTTTCCCGTGTGGGATTCCCCAGAGAGGTGGTTTCTGATAGGGGGACCAATTTCATATCGAAGTATATGACATCCCTGTGGAAGGAGTGTGGGGTAACCTACAAGTTCACCACTCCTTACCACCCACAAGGAAACGGTCTGGTGGAGAGATTCAACCAGACCTTGAAAGGCATGATCAAGGGTCTAACAGAACCCATGAGGCGTAAGTGGGACGTCCTCTTGCCATGCCTACTCTTTGCATACAGGGAGGTGCCTCAGAAGTCTCTTGGGTACAGCCCCTTTGAGCTCCTGTATGGCCACCCTGTCAGAGGACCTCTGAGTTTGGTAAAGGAAGGCTGGGAGGCAGCTCCCAGGAAAACTCCCCAGGATGTATTTAGCTACATGCTGGCCTTTAGAAACCAAACTGCCCGCTTCAGGAAACTCGCTCAGGCGAACCTAGAAGCAAGCCAGGAAGAAATGAAGAGATGGTATGACCAGAATGCCACTCTGGTCGAATTTCAACCTGGGCAGAAAGTGTGGGTAATGGCCCCAGTGGCACCTTGTGCCTTGCAGGACAAGTGGACTGGGCCATATGAGGTAAAGGAGCGCAAAAGTGACGTCACCTACCTGGTGGATTTGCAGGCTCCAAGGAACCTGTTGAGGGTCCTTCACGTGAACCGCCTCAAGCCCCACTTCTAGAGGTCCGAAGTGAGTATGCTCTTGGCGACAGATGATGGGGTGGAAGAGGAGAGTGAGCCTCTCCCTGACCTCCTGTCTACCAAGGAGCATGATGGGTCAGTAGAGGGTGTGATCCTCTCCCCTACTCTGACTCAGGAGCAGCAGGGGGACTGTCGCCAATTGTTGGGACAGTTCGCCCCACTGTTCTCTCTGACCCCCGGTGTTACTCACTGGTGTACCCATGACGTGGACACCGGTGACAGCCATCCTGTGAAGCACAAGATTTACAGGTTGACTGACCGGGTCAGAGCCAGCATCAAGGAGGAGGTCTCTAAGATGTTGGCGTTAGGGGTGATTGAGCCCTCCCACAGTCCTTGGGCCAGCCCAGTGGTCTTGGTCCCAAAGGCTGCGGCGCCCGGTGCCACTCCAGAACTCCGGTTTTGTGTGGACTACCGTGGGCTCAATGCCGTCACCAGGACTGACGCGCACCCCATCCCCAGAGCTGATGAGCTCATTGATCGGTTGGGAGCTGCCCGGTTCCTCAGCACGTTTGATTTAACGTCTGGGTACTGGCAGATCGCCTTAACCGATGGGGCCAAGGAGAGATCAGCATTCTCAACCCCAGAAGGTCATTACCAATTCCGGGTGATGCCCTTTGGGTTGAAGAATGCCCCTGCCACCTTTCAGAGGTTGGTCAATCAGGTGTTGGCTGGGCTGGAGGATTTCAGTGCCGCCTACCTGGATGACATTGCTGTGTTCAGTTCCAGCTGGGAAGAACATTTACAGCACCTTGAGAAAGTGTTGAGGGCTCTGCAAGGTGCAGTAAGTGCCAGATCGGGCAGGGTTCTGTGGTGTACTTGGGACACCAGGTAGGAAGCGGCCAGGTGGCGCCCCTACAACCCAAGATTGACACCATTCTGGCTTGGGAACCCCCCAAGACCCAGACAGAGGTGAGAGCCTTCTTAGGTCTCACCGGTTACTATAGGAGATTTGTTAAGGGCTATGGCACCATCGTTGCCCCCTTAACAGAGCTGACCTCTAAGAGGCAGCCCAGGAAAGTGATCTGGACTGAGTCCTGCCAGAAAGCTTTTGATGCCCTGAAGGCAGCCATGTGCACGGCGCCCGTGCTCAAGGCACCTGACTTCTCCAAGGAATTCGTCGTGCAGACTGACGCTTCAGAGCATGGTGTGGGAGCGGTGCTCTCACAACTGAACGAAGAGGGCCTGGATCAGCCTGTAGTCTTCCTTAGCAGGAGACTACTTCCCAGGGAACAGAGGTGGAGTGCCATAGAACGGGAAGCTTTTGCTGTGGTCTGGGCGCTGAAGAAGTTGAGACCATACCTGTTTGGGACTCACTTCCGGGTTCAGACAGACCACAGGCCCCTCAGATGGTTGATGCAAATGAGGGGCGAGAATCCAAAACTGCTGAGGTGGTCCATCTCCCTACAGGGAATGGACTTTACGGTGGAACACCGTCCTGGTACAGAACACGCCAACGCAGATGGTCTGTCCAGGTTCTTCCGCCTTAGTGAAGAGAACTCCAATGGGGTTGGGTAGTTCTCCCTACTTTCAGCTGGAGGGGACATGTGTTAGACTGGCGTGTTTCCCCTGACTTTTTGCTTTCTGACCTCCCGGTTTTGACTCTGTTTTTGCTGGTGTGATGATTCTGCGCACTTTCCTCACTGCGGTCCAGTGGGAAAGTGCAAGTGCTCCTGTATAAAATGTGTTATGGATTGGTGTTTCCATGATTGGCCTATTTGGTTTATGTGTCAGTCCCTTGTAAAGTGCACTGAGAGTGCCAGGGCCTATAGACCAAATGCTGTTGGTGGGCTGCAGCACTGGATTGTGCCACCCACGCAAACAGCCCGTAAAGTGTAACTCGGGCCTGCCAACGCAGAGCCTGTGCGCAGCCTGGGGCTGCCATGTCGACTTGGCAAGTGCACACACTTGCAAGTCCCTAAACCTTCCCTTTGCTACATGTTAGTCACCCCTAAGGTAGGCCCAAGGTACCCCTGTGGGCAGGGTGCGTTGTATGCGACAGGTAGGACATGCCCGGGTGTGTGCGGTATGTCCTGATAGTGAATTACAGCCTAGTTCGTTTTTCACTATTGCAAGGCTACCTGTTCCCCCTAGGCCAGAACGGGCAGTTTTGATTATTACAGCTTATAATCCTAACTGACCCCGGGAACATGGTAGAAATTCGAGTTTAGTATGCCTGGACTCAGAATGATAAAATGCAGCTTTTAGTGAAGTTGGTTTTGACATTCTGTGTTTAAAAATACCACTTTTAGAAAGTGGGTATTTTCTTGTCTAACCATCCAAGCCTGCCTCTGCGAGGTTGTGTATTCCTTGTCTGGAATGTGAGTGACAGGGGCTGGGGGATGCCAGGAGACAGGGTGAGTCAGCGCAGGGCTGAATAGCCAGATTGACCTGTAGATGGGTGGGAGGGGTCGCACCTGGGCCCTGAATAGGACAGTGCCTTCCCTCCACAATGCTGGCTCCACCTCCTGTGGTGCGTCTGATGTCCCTGGCCTACTCACTGAAAGAAGGGACGGAGACTTGTCAACAAAGTGCTCCAGAACTGGTTTGGACTAGGCAAAGGCCTCTCTGCCTTCAGAGAACAAAGGAATTTGGGATATAAATATTGGGGCCCTGACCCCATGAATTTAGATCTCGCTGGAATCAAGGAACCTGCCAAGACGAAGAGCTGGAAGAGCTGCCAGGAGGAGTACTGCCCCGTTGCTGTGTTGTTGCTTTGTTGGGTTGGCCTGCAGTTGCTGCTTCTGTCTTGGGCAGTGAAAGGACTGGACTGAACTTTCTACAAACTTGTGCTGAGTATCTCCAAGGGCCAGGAACCGAGCTGGCCTCCTGTTAAGAAGTCTCAGGGACTACAAAGACTTCACAAGCCTCTGGGTACCGCTTCTGGAACGCTGTTTCAGTCGCCACAGAGGAAGGGAACTGCAACCGACTCCGTCAACCGAATCCATCCCTGGCCGGTGACCTGTTTGCACCGCAGACCGCATCGCCTCGCATCGCAACCCTGGTCTCACCGTGGGCGACGTCCGACGCCGCCAACATCGAGCCGCTGCTTGCACCGTGACCTGTGGGCCCCGCAGTTCGCATCGCATCGCTTCACTGGGCCAGCCGGACCAGACCGACACTGTCGCTGCAACTGGCTCAAGAGTCGAGACCGCACCGCATTTGGGGCACCGCTCGCACGTCTGCGACGCACCGCTCCGACTCGCACCGCTGTCCGACGCCAGCTCCCGCACTCCGGCTAGGTCGCCTGCAGCGCAACCTGTCAGCACCGCATCGAGCATCGTCTCACCCTGCATCGCACGCCTTGGACTCACCGACTCCGTCTGCACGACGCTCATCGAGCCGCTGCCTGCACCGCATCGAGGGACACCGCACCTTGCATCGCTCCGTCTTGCACCGCAACCGCGACGAACGCCGACCGGCTCGTACACTCCGTACCAGCCACAACGAGAAAAGGTACTGTGACCGAGTCTGTTCACGACTCTGCTGGCCCGTATCGACGCGGTCGGCTGGAACTGTTAGACTCTGTGGTTTTCAGCATCACGGTAGGCTCGGACGGAGCTACCGACTCGTACGAACTTTGCTTTTGTGCTATTCCTGCAAAGAAGAAGTTAACGTATCAAGCATTCATTCGTAAAGTATAGTATTGTGGATTTTTGTCGTAATTGGTCTTGTCTTGAGTATATAAAATATTGGTTATTTTTCTAAACTGGTGTGGTGTCCGTTTGTAGTGCTTACACTGTATTACTGTTGGTTATGTGTAAATGCTTTACACACTGCCTCTGAATTAAGCCTGACTGCTCGTGCCAAGCTACCACGAGGGTGAGCAGGGGTTACTTCACAAGTGTAACAACCCTTACCCTGACTAGGAAGAAGGGTCCCTACTTGGACAAAGGTGCAAGCCCTTGCCAACTAGAGATCCCATTTCTAACAGACACAAAAGCAGATAATGGATAAAGTCTGACTGAAAACCCTACAAGTAACTATGTTTTACATATCATTTTTGTAAAAATCAAAAGGTCTTGGCTAACACCAGACCTTGGCTGCCAGCCTCTTGCCTTTGCTAATGCTTTTTTGTAATATTTATGTAAAACTTTCTTACAAATAGGGAGGATTGCAAAGATAGATATGGATAGATAGGTAGGTTGATAGATAGATAGATAGATAGATAGATTTTCAAAGATGGATGGATAGAAATGTAGATAGATAGGGAAGGAAACAGGGATAAATATCAGAGCTTCAGTTAGTAACGTAATAGTTAACTGTGTTTAGAAGTAAGACATAACAGAGCATGAAAGCATTCTAGGACGCCGTACAGGCTGAACATACAGAATTAATTTGTTTACCAATACAACTACATGCAAGAGCACTGAAAACAAACTAGAAAGCCATGCAAGTAGTACACACAGATGGGTTTACATATATAACTGCAGTCCTTGATTAAAATACATACATAATGTAAGGGAGTGCAGTTATAAATGAACTTCATGAAGAACAGTTTTAAATGGACACAATCTGGCATGCTGTTAAATAATATTACTTTGCTGTTGCCTTTGTGTATAGAGTCCGGTTTGATAGCAGGCCACTTTCTATCAGCTCATTCATGTTGAGCACAGGACACCTTCCAGTTTTATTAGTTCCTGTCTCCTGCTAACTGTGTTGTAAGTTTGTTTCGGAGTGTCCTTTGTGTAACTGTGTTAAATAGCAGCACTCAGTTACACGAAGGACACTCCGAAACAAACTTACAACACCGTTAGCAGGAGACAGGAACTGATAAAACTGGAAGGTGTCCTGTGCTCAACATGAATGAGCTGATAGAAAGTGGCCTGCTATCAAACCGGACTCTATACACTAAGGCAACAGCAAAGTAATAAAGTGAAAACTAAAACACTGGCACTGAAGAGAACGGCCTTTTGTGCGGATGTGCTCCTTGTGAAAGAGCAAAATGCAGTCACTCAAAGTGAAGTTAGCCAGTGGCTGAAGTGGGCTGACCCACTTGCCTATGCTGTATGCTATAGTGGGCGGACCAAAATGTGAATGACACAACAGCAGGCCAATGGATGAAGACAGCAGGCTGAAAGTCCTTTAAGTAAGTATATTTATTATACATGTACTTTGTTTTGTTTTTTTAAATCAAGAGCTCATGGATAACAGTGGACCTAAAAAAAGATCCTAACCAACAAACTATTTCTGCGTTGCACCATTTAGAAATAAAAAAACAGCAACAAACTGTAGAAAACGTATCGCCCATGACATGTGAACAATAAAATAAGTTACCCTGCTTTATTTGAAAGCCTTCTACATTTGAATCAAGACACAGGCACATTTATTTAATGTAATTGTAATGCGTGGTTGAGTGCAAGCTCCCTTTCGAGTCCTGTAGCTAATTTTCATCATGTAAGCAAATTTTGATGTCAGAAATCACTTGTCATAAGAATATGACGTCACAAGTTGACTGTAGTAATTTAATGTGTGTGCCTCCACAATGTCAGCAGGTCACAAAACCCCCACCATCTAAAAAGTTGTATATTCTGATAGATGTTTTGCATGATGGAGCAGAAGGAAGGAAGTGTGGTGGTGGTCGGGCCCATCAGCTTGGAGCCCCAATCCCGGGATCAGCATTTACTTTGGAGTTTGAGCCCGACCTGGGATAAACTGGTGCAGTTATGCGGTACTCCAAATGTTTTTGCTGAAAGCACGAGTTATTACAGTGTCCTCCTCCACTCCGAGGCCTGAACTCAGAATGGTGTGGTAACTGGGCATCCAGTAAATACTGCCCGTGGTGGTTTCAATATTTACCGTGCGCGCAATTATCCTATGATTTTCCTTCGCTTTTTTTTATGGCGATGTATTTATTCTCTGACTTTTTACGAGTTTTTTTAAACAATGCTTTGTATTTTATTATGTTTCCACTTTAACTTTATACGTTGACCGTTTTATTTATGTTTCAGAAGCATCCAAATGCCTGCTGGCCAAGGTAGCTAAATACATTTGTAAAATGACTTGGAATAACTGTTTCATTGGATTCCACAGAAATGCCAAGTGTGAAAAAGGCACATTACATATACTCACTCACCAGATACTCTGCTCCCCCGTATGGATACAACTAATCACTTATGACACAACAACATTCATCACACACGCGCACACAAAGACATAAATAGACAGTCATCACGCAAACACCCCCAGATATTCACATCATTGCAAAAACAAAATTAACACACTAACACGCATACAAAACTGAGACTTAACGGCTACGCACTTTCAGTCCCCTGAAAATTGAAATTCACAGCTAACCATACACAATTCTGTCAAGCACAGCCTAATTTTACAAGCACACAAACCCATATTCCTCAACTTTTCATATCCGCTTGACGGGCGAGAGGAAGGTCTCATTCATGTCGGTGACCTCACACCACCTTAATTCAAGGGACATCACTGGAAGTGATGTCACATCATGATTTTAAACTCCAGCGAGAGTACAGGAAGTGAAACAATTAATGCAGCGTCCCACTATATGTACAAGGGTGATACGGCTCCTTATGGAGATACAGAAGTTTATGCAGGCTAACCTGGTACTTGTTAGGTCTGGCCTTTGAGACCGCTTTAGCTGTCTTCCTAGACCTTTGTTTTTCTTTTAATGTAATATTTAGTTCTGGTGGCGCCCAGTGCAACAATCATTTTTGGCGTCCCCACACCCCAAGGACCGCCTCCTCGGATTCTCTCACTACCACCGGGCAAAAGTGCCCCTCATCTCTCCAATCACAAGTTATTGCTAAACACAGCACCCCCCCCTGAGGTCAGCGCCCCCTCCACAGGTCAGCGCCCAGTGTAGCTGCACCAGTCGCACTGCCCTTAAGCCAGCCCTGTATATAGTATGCTCACATATTGAGGATTTTTGTCACTGGTCTTCACCCATTGGTCTATTACATTGTCATTCGCTCTTTGCGTCCACCCACCGCATAATCATATGGAAACTGGCCAACCAACTTCATAAATTGTCTGTGTTGCACTGTGAGTGACTGCATTTCGTCTAACCACATGTGCACATACACTTAAAAAGTAGTGCAGTTCAGTGTCCTAGCTGGTGGGCCAATCTTTCCTTCCGTTATTTTTTAAATTTATGATTTTTTAAACCTTGCAAAACTTCCAGGGTACAGTAGAATTTACATCGCTGGGCACCATAGCAACACCACTAGAGCATTTCATTAAATGCAATTTTCCAGAAGCCTCCCCATAATTCTAAAATAAATAACGGGACTTCTGATTGTGAGGGTATTTTTTATGAAAGAACACACAGTGGCTTGATTCAATGCCATGACGTACCATTTACTTGCCCAGCAAATTACTCCAATACTGTATTAATTAAAAAAAACAGCCACTGCCCACCCCTGGTGTCCTCTGATATGACACATATGGAGACACTTAACTAACAGGTCTTTCCTGCCAAAACACGTTTTATGTTTCTGTTCTTTCTACTTTCTAGGTCGAGACTACTAGACACCGTATGTGCTGTCTTTCTGGGCACTCTGATTTGCCTGCTTCTTATTTGTATCCCAGGTTGCCAATCTTGTGGTTGCCCCTCCATGGAGCACTGGCTCTTTACCATCTCTTTGACTGCCTGGCATCTCTGCTTCCACTGCATGCCTTTCTAGCACTACTTTTTAGGTCGAGCCTATACAGCGCTTACGCTGTTAGGCGATCTGTTGTGTGTACTTTGTGGGGTCTGACTCCTCACACCCTTTGGATTGGCTTTTAAGTGTGCCATTTAAAAATTGTCGCCTACAAATGGGTAATGGTGGGTGCATGTCCCACCTTTTCTGAGATGGCCACTCCCCTGGAGTATTGCCTCGGGTACGAGCAGCGACGTGCACGCAGTCCCTGCGTGTGGCCCGCTGGAATCATGTGACATTTTCTAATACTTGTTCTGGCCTGTGCCATTTGATTGCCCGGGCAGCGAGCAGGGAGAGGGGCTGAAGCCGTGCCCGTGTGTCACAACACACAATGGCAACGTGTCCTGGTGCTCCTGGGTGGGCGTCCTGTGTGCATGCTTCTGATGCTCATGCCACCACAGGAGAGTACGTGGAAATCCCCTCCTATCGCTGGCATTTAGAAATCCGCATTGACTCCCAACTGAAGGCGTGTATGAGAGGGAAAATAATTCTGCAAAAAACGTGTTCTTTCATCAGATTGCATGCTCACGGCAAACTAATTTCAACAACTCTGCATACCGCATTAATTTCTGCTGCATACACCATTTTCACTCCCCAATGTTCAACTCCCAGGCATCGTGTATTTTTTATATTTAGGTGCATAGCGAAGTATTTTGGACTTCCGGTGCTTATCTAATGCATTCAACAGTGAGCACGAGCTGACGCTCTTAAGGTGGCTCTTTCGACAGGGCAAAAGCACTCTCGCCAGGTCCAGCACTGCACCAGCAAAGTGAATTTGGGATGTCTGGTTCCGGATTAGCGTGCTACTCGCCGAAAAAGCGCTCCGACGCCTCATGAGGGGTAGTAAGCACCAGGGCACAAGTCCTAAAAAAAGAAGTGGGGGGACTCTCCAAGTTAGGTGGTGTCACAGGAAGTGACATCACGGCAGGAAGTGACATCACGGCAGGAAGTGACATCACATGAGCAGCAGATGCCCAACATCCTATTATTCTAGGCAAAACTCACTGATAAGCCTCAGGCATCTATGAATGTACACATCTAACCTCCCCCGGTCTAACAAAATGAGTGTGTGTCTGTAAGGCAACTGGTGCTCATGTAAAGCGCTCGGATACCTTCAGGTCTAGTGCGCGCTGTATAAAGCTTCAAATAGCACAAAAAATACCTATTTATATTTTGATGGAACTGTCAGATCCAGACTGCTGTAAACAAGACATTACACCCTTACAGGCTCTTTGTGACAGTTTGGCGGATTTCTCTAATAATAAGGTTCATGCAATCAACACTGATACACCAGCCTGCTCTGATTGCGTGTGGGCCCACCACAGAATGATCATCTTTCTTAATGAGGGATTTTAGCTGCTGCTCGAACAATCTAGACTCCTTCGGGAGGATGACTATGGACTGTCTTGGGTCTTATTTACTTTCATATCTTCTATGCAGACAAATCATTTCGTATCAGTATCTTAATCTTCTATTTCAGGGGCTTTGAAGCAGTTTCAAGGTATTTTAGGGTTTCTCGTTGATCAAAAGTGTCTATTTATATTTATCTCTTTCCATGCACTTCATTGCTTCATTTTACTCGAGAGAAAATGTCACCCCCAAGTGTCACAAATTTGGCAGTTCACTGACAACACTAACAGCCCTTCCATTTCTGGTATTTTTAGCAGTTTTAAGATCTTCTTAGAGTTTCTTGTTGGTCAGTTGGGTGTAATTTCTGATATTTATATGTTTCGCTGGTCTTTAGTGCTTGATTTTGCTTGCGAGAAAGTGCCACATAGTAGTTGAATGTCACTCATAATTCCACTGAAATTATGAAAATGTCACACATAATCAGAAACCTTGGCAGCTATGAGTGGGGGGGGGGGGCAGGGCTGGGCATGTGCATTTGCTTCTCTGAACCCAAGGTCAGAGATTCGGAGACACTCTAAACCCAAGCCTTTCTACTTCCGTGTCATGTGAGACATTGCTCTGTAATTGGATACTCGGCCCTGGTCTCTCCTCTGATGGGGTCTGTGTATGGCTGAATGAATGTATGAATGTGAAACCGATGTTGGTCGTAGCGCTATGTGACAGACTTTAGCACCACATCATACATGGACCAGGAAAAAAAAAAACCTTGGTAGGACTGAATCTTTGTTGTTCTCTCGCCCTCTGCTGATTTAGATTTGTTGATTAAAGGGTCATAGTGCCTGAAACTCTGTTTTTTTAGTTTTATATAGCGCAAACTCAGTACTGGAGCACTTTGCATGAGCACGACCAGGTTATATTGACACCAGTTACTGTACAGAAAGACACATGTCTCTTTTAGGCCCAGCGAGATGAAGTGATGTTGAGGCGACGCCGGGACTAGAACTCTAACAATTGTTACTGACAGGAACTGTGCCTTGGGGAGCGTGAGAAAGAAATGGGGCTCACTGAATTAGATTACATGAGATGTACGAGGGCTTTGGGAGCCCCCGTACCAAAGCATGCGTTGCAACGGTGTGAATTAAAGGATGCACGGGTTTTAAACAGACCGGCTCTGCTCTCCCAGTGTACCATTCATATTTAAGGTTTTAGCACGCAGCAGTAGCCTGTTATGGGTTAAACTCGGATTACACGTATATGCCCTCCTCTGTCAGCTACCACCACAGGTCGGTCACTTATGCCACGTTCTTCTTGTCGATGGTGACAGCCACCACTCGGCGAATGTGCATCTTTCACCGCTCACGTGTTCTAAAGCCCAAGCAGTAAAGTAAGGGTGACGTGACCGGTCCACACTGGGAGCATAAGAAGAGGGAGAGAGCCAATGACAGGGAGCTTCTGTGCAATGGACAAACAGACACACACAGCAAAAGATTGCAGCTCCCTACTGCAAAGCAAACAAGTGAGACAGAGTCTCCGCACAGCGCACTGATTAGCGGCGTGATCCTCGCTCTAATTGCAGCTCCATATTGAGTGCGCATCATGGGCACGTCGGGGGTACAGTGTGTGACACCCCGGTGACGAGTGACCAATCAGTGGCTGCACACTGCAGCACTAACTCTGCGACGGGCCGTGGGGGCACGGAAATGTTCACCGGCGCCATAGAATAGTTTACCCCCCCTCCCCCCCAAAAAAAGTGCGGTCGGCTCGGCTGCAGGTGCGAGCTGCACAGCCTCGGTGCTGGGGAAGCACCTCGGAGCCAGCCTGGGCCGAGCACGGTGCCCATGATTGCCGCGGCCGGCACCGCCCGCGAACGGGCAGTGAGCAGCCAGGGCTCTGCCGGCCAGTGTCCCGGATAGGACTTGTAGTCACGCCCGCCCCCCCCCAATTTACGCAAGTAGGTGCAGGGGCATGGTGACCGGCAGTCCGAGAAATTTCCGGATTCAGCCTCAATCACCCGGAAATGCGTGGTTGGTGCGCGCTCGTCTTATCACGCTTTTGATGAGCAGAGCAGGGCAGGGTGGACGGCGTTTTGATGAGCAGGGTGGACGGGGTCCACCCTGTAAAATAAGTGGGGGGACGCCGTCCACCCGCGTGGTACCCCGACTCGTGCCCTGGTAAGCACTATATAAATGCAATTACAATACAATACAATACAGCCCTTCATCTAATTTCCCCGTAGCTGTCTACATTGGTGGAATGTTGCCCGTCTTACTCTGTACATCGTGTATTACTATGCACGTCACTACACAGCAGGTTTTTACCACGCAAATCCAGTAGTTCAAGAAGACTAGAGCTTCCATTCCAACTCTATACAACAATATGAAGGTCCGCAACACTGCTGAGGAAATAAATAAAAACTACCTTCCTTTTGTTGATTTGCCATGTACATGACTTGACTTGATCAGGATGCCGGAAATAGGAAATAGGAATGCGTGCTGAGAGGAGAGCTTAATCTGAGCTCAGAGCAGATCCAGTTTCACGGAATCACATGACAATAATATAGAACTCCTGTTACACTTCAAAAAATAATTAAAAAATCTTTCCTTTTGTTTTCTTTTTTACATTATTACTTCCTTTTGGGTATGTTGATACTCTGGTATTGTTTTTAAAAACCTGAGTATGAATTTAATTAGTGTCTTAAATTTGTATTAATAAATATATAGGGAAGAGATACATGGTATAAACAATTTTTGCACACGAAAATAAACGAAATGTCCAGTAGGTGTCAGTGTTACTCTGTGCGTGAAACTCTGGTACTAATGGGGGACGGTGGCTTCATAATAGTAGGTGGGGTAGAACTACTTTAAAAAATACAATATGTATTTGTAATGTTACTTTTTCACCAATAAAGTGTGACTGAACTTTGAAATTATGTTAAATAACATTTTTTCAGTTACTAATCTGACTTTCTCTATTTTCAGGATCTGCCATCTTTGTGGTAACTTTTTTAAACAATATGTCAAATATAGCGATAAACTGATAATTTTAACTTTTAACTGTAGCGTTTTTCAAATTGTAAAGTCTAATCAACATTACAAGTTAAAATAAGACTTCAAAGTAATATTATTAAATATCCGATATAATTATGTGCGTGGTGACAGTGTGCGTGCTTGTCGTTTGCGTGGCAAGTGTATTTATATTGAAAGCCAATGTAAAGGCGAACAAATGGTATGCGTGGTATTTACTACGAAGTAAAGACCCGCGTAGTAAAACCACGTATGGTAATGTCATACATCCCTCTTAAAGGGATGCACCTTTGTTTCTTGCCTTCTGTACATTTTTCATATTTATTTACTTCTTTCTTTCTTTTTTGCCCACTTTACTTGCCCACAACCTCTTGCACACGTTCCAAAGAGATCCGAATGATGATATGTACCCACAGTAGACACACGGTCACTGGATTACCATGGGCCGGACTGGGATCCTGATCCCAGTTTGCCACTCAAATATGGACCAAGCATGTATCGCTAGTTAATGCAGTGTTCAGCATTTGGCGATGCAGCGCGAGAAACGAAATTCGTTTTATTTATTTATATGTGTACTTACCTGTAATCGGCCGTAATCCGTAGTTTACTATCCCCACGCTGCCCCTCCCCCGCCCCACGTCAGCGCCCGGCGGCACTCCGACCACCGACCGCTACTGCCTGCTTAAGATAGATTCTCGTTGAATTCGGAAGCCCCACTGGCAGTTCGGGCTGGACTGTTCCCATGAGGCACAGGGTCAAGACTGGTTTGCATATAGCTGGGTCTGAACTGAGGTGGCGAAGTGAGCTAAAGAACGATGATGGATTCAACCCAGATCTGTGACTGGGGGTGAGTGTCTAAAAAGTTTCAGCGCTCCGTCCATCATCTCTTTGTGTTTGCTTTGTTTGCCCTAAGTTGGCAGGGTATGACCAGACGTGGGTCCCTTGCTCACTTTGCCACTGGATTCAAGCTCGCCTGGCTGATGAGGGGTGTTACCCCGAAACCGGTCCCAGGATGCTTGTTTTCGGTTCAGGGAACACCTGGCTTGGCAGTTCGGGCTGGACTGTTCCCATGAGGCACAGGGACAAGACTGATTTGCATATGGCTGGGTCTGAACTGAGGTGGTGAAGTGAGCTAAAGAACGATGATGGATTCAACCCAGATCTGTGACTGGGGGTGAGTGTCTGAAAAGTTTCAGCGCTCCGTCCATCATCTCCTTGTGTTTGCTTTGTTTGCCCTAAGTTGGCAGGGTATGCCCAGACGTGGGTCCCTTGCTCACTTTGCCACTGGATTCAAGCTAGCCTGGCTGATGAGGGGTGTTACCCCGAAACCGGTCCCAGGATGCTTGTTTTCGGTTCAGAGAAGACCTGGCTTGGCAGTTCGGGCTGGACTGTTCCCATGAGGCACAGGGTCAAGACTGATTTGCATATGGCTGGGTCTGAACTGAGGTGGTATAGTGAGCTAAAGAGCAATGATGGATTCAACCCAGATCTGTGACTGGGGGTGAGTGGCTGAAAAGTTTCAGTGCTCCGTCCATCATCTCCTTGTGTTTGCTTTGTTTTATATAGTCTCAGTTTTATATTAGCGTTTCACATATCAATGAGCAAACGGAAATACCAGACAGCTGTCTCTGGTTGAGCAATGCTACTGTTTGTGCGCGCGTGAGATGAGTTGCTAAGCTTAAAGGAAGCCTAAAAGCGTGCACGCATTCCCCAGTCACCATCCATTACGGGGGCCGCTCCTGGGGCGTCAAGAGGGAACAGCAGGGGCGGAATCTGCCCCCCACAGCATTTGTCTGTGCTGCAGACATGCCTAAAAAGGGAGGCATGCACTGGACTGGCAGCATTGCAAGCCCTACGTGAGTGTCAGTGCTCATTCACTTTCACTGCAGCTTGTGTGGGCGCGCTGCAAGGTGTTGGCATTGCAAAGTTTCAACGAGGGTCGGCTGATATCCAGGTGTTTCCAGAGGCGTATCTGCCACTGGTGCAGCAGATGCAGTGGCACCAGGTCCCACAGGCTTGAGGTGCCCACTGAACTCTGGGTATTGCTGTAATTTATAATTCAAACATCAGCCGGGGGCAGTTCTTTCGTTCCAGGAGGGCCTATGACACACTGGCTACACTACTGGCATGTTCCCCTCCTAGAAGTGTTCAATGAAGTGCGACATGCGGTGCTTGGACTTTTCTCTCGCTGTTGCACCGGGCATGCCACTACAACACCGGTCACCTCCACCCGCGAATGGGAGGACAACACGGGGTGTTACTTTATCTTTCACTTGAGAGCATTACGGTTTTACCAAATTTGCACGGGGTATCCATCATTCAACTTTGCAGCTACGTTGGTGAAAATTCCAGGTCACAAGATGTCTGCACAGCCAGCAGCTGAGCTACAGCTGAGAGTCCAGCTGCATCTTGGCTTTTGTTAAAAATAAATATAGACACTGCTCCTTTAGCCTAGAAACGACCCCTGTTCTGTCAGGCAGCGACTGCAGAGATCACCAGGTCAGCCCCTGCCCATCTTCGTAATGTAAACAATGCACACTCAGGCCTTTATACAAACACTCCTGTCTATGGCGCCTAACCGCAACTGCAGATTTACCCAAAGCAGCGCTTTGATCTTCTTCCTACAGCCATTTCATTCCTCCGCACAGTCCAGTTAATGGCAAAATGCAGATTCTTCGAAAAACACCACCAGACCAAGGGTCAGCTGACTATCCATCCATAAAAGCATTCTTCCCTAGCTGCTGTTTCCAAAAATAAATATTACTCCCCCCATGTCACCATTTTAAGGAAGTACGAGTATTTAAAAACAGCATTTAGCCCCATTTTGAAACAAAACTCCCTATAGAACCTAATTGTGCCCTAATCTCGCCAACCATGCATCCCCATTTCCAATCTAATCCTACCAGCCCTCACAGCCAAACCATGCCTTAATCTATCTCCAATCTAGCCCTTAACCTAATTATCCCAAACAGCCTTTATTCGAAAAATCAAAAGTGCGCCTTGATCAATCAAGCCACTGACAGGCGCCCTGTCTGCCCAAAATAACTAAACCAGCCTCATAGCTCCCCACCAGCCCTCCTGCTCTCACTATAAATGATTAACCTCCACTGCTCTGTGCTACTCCCTAACCTGGCCCCAGTTAGTGCCCCAGTGCTTACCTCTGCTTTCTCTCACTCCTTCCCGGCCGCCCTTGTACACTCCCCACACATTCCTTTCTTTTATCTTCCACTGGGACCAGCCACTCTCCTCTATTTATCTCCCTCTCCTCCCTGGAAGCCGTGCTCACTGGAAGGGAAAAACAAGCATTTGCAATTCAATAGGTCTCGCATTAGTGACAGTTAGAGCTATTGGCGTTGCAAATCAAAATGTTTTAGATTTTTTTTTTTTAAATATTCCAGCAGTAGCATAAGTAATAAGATAAATTCCACGAAGCAAGGAAAGAGTGCAGTACCTTATGCGGCTAATAGAGGTCCCTTTCCAACTCCACAGGGCCACCTAGTAACAGCCTGTGGTACTGCACCCTTTCTTTGCTTCGTGGAATTTCTTTTATTACTTATGCTACTTCTGGGATATTTTTAAACAAAAAATAAATCTAACAAACAATATCATTTGCAACGCCAATAGCTCAAATCTAACTTAATGCGAGACCTATCGTATTGCAAATGCTTGTTTCTTATGTGTTAAGCACTCCATGAGAGTGCATGTGTTTTTTAGCTATGTCTCTCGTGTATTTCTCTCCCCCTGCACCCAAGTGCTTCTCCCCACCCACTTCCTGTTGCACTCAACCATTTTCTTCTCTCCATTGGGTCCTCATGACCTCTGTGCTGCTTTCCTCACCCATGCCCACCTCCTCTCTACCCATTGTTTCTTCCCCACTCCGTGTTGCTTTCCCTCCAAAGTGTTGCTTTCCCTCCAAAGTGTTGCTTTCCCCAACCCCTGTGTTGCTTCCACAACCCTCCCAAGTGTTGCTGACTCACAGGTGGTAAAACCAATGGACTGTGTGTTACCTCAAAAGAAAAATACATGATTTCTTTCATTCTCTCCAAAAGAAATACTCTTGTAATACTATCCACAGATAGTTACCACAGCATCTCCTCATGGCATTTGGGCTTCTCCTGGGCTCAGGTATCATGGCAACTATAGGTTAATCTTGATACTTCTCAGTATTGGTTTCACGAGGCCCAGTGCCTGTTAAGTCCACACACATACCACTCGAGTGCAACCTATGCACTGAAGAAATGAATGCAGATCAGGATGCGAGTCTACAGCGTTATTTGGACAGCAGTATTTTCAGTTCCGCCCAATCCTTTGTTGGTAAAAACGATGCATTGTGGGTTACATCAAAACACAGAGACACAGATTATTTAATTCCCTCCTGCCAAAGAAATCCCTCTCTCTTTTTCGCTGTCTGCATACCTCAATGATTCCAAATGGCTACTGATTCAGCTTCAGCGGCTATTCTTTTCTTCTCAGACTCAAGAGAAACTTGATAAAGTGAACATATTAGTAGAGACCTATGGGCATATTCCACATAATGGAGCATTCCTCTCAATTTACTCTCCAGTGAAGCAATCGCTACAGGTAAATTGGCAGCAGTACTCGGCTTTGTATTGGAACCATGGTTGCCTGATCTCATGATCAAAGTTAACTGCACCACCAGCGTTCCAACAAGAAAAGCAAGTAGGTATGGTCTCCTAGCGATGGAAAGATTAATTGCAGCATCATCGTTTTGATATAGTCCTGAAAAAATGTATTCACCGTGATCCTTGGGTTGTAAACACAGCATACTCTTCTTTGATACTTCTGATGGCAAGACTGGAGATTTGTCCAACTTTCAATTAAAAGCAAGCTCTTCTTCATTTGTCTCTACAAAGTGGTGCTCCTTGGAGGTGCTCCTCGTGAAAGTAGAGGCCAATGTTATACACATCATTTTAGTAAAGTCCAAAGGTCAAACTAACACCCAACCTAAAAAAAGTCAATTAATCCGGTTTTGGCTGCCAGTCTCTTGCCTCTTCTTATGCTTTCTGTGCAATGTTTTTGTAAATCTTTATTATAAATAAGCAAAACAGATAGAGAGGCCAACAAAGATAAACAGAGAGGGCTGGGTGGAAGGACAGACAGACAGACAGACAGACAGATAGATAGATAGATAGATAGATAGATAGATATAGACTTGCAAAAATAGATAAACTTGCAAAAATAGATAAACTTGCAAAGAGGGTTAGATAGATTGACAGCCAGACAGACAGACAGATAGATAGATAGACAGACAGATAAACAGACAGATAGATAGGTGTGGTCTTTCCCCATTTTTGTAGGCATTAGGACTCTGTGCACTTTACCACTGCTAACCAGTGCTAAAGTACTTGTTCTCTCTCCTTTACACATGGTAAAATTGGCTAACATCCAATTGGCACATTTAATTTACTTATAAGTTCCTAGGAACGTGGTACTACACGTACTTAGGGCCCGTAACTTAAATGCTACTAGTGGGCCTGCAGCACTTACTCTGCCACCCACTAAAGTAGCCCATAAAACATGTCTCAGGCCTGCCATTGCAGCCTGTAGTGCAGTTTTAAACTGTCATTTCAACCTGGCAAAATAAACCGCCTGCCAGGCCTAAACCTTCCTTTTATTACATATAAGTCACCCCTAAGGTAGGCCCTACATTACCCAGAGGGCAGGGTGCATTGTATTTAAAAAGTTGTACATGTGTTTTTAAGTTTTACCTGTCCAGGTAGTTAACAACACCTACATTTGTTTGTTCCTATTGTAAGGCCTATCTCTCCCATAGGATAACATCAGGTTAGTTACCTTATTACATTTAATTAGTGCTAATATTTGATTGGGAAAAGGTAGAAAAGTCATGTTTGGACTCAAATGAATTGTAATTTAAAATAGTCTTTAAGAGTAAAAAGTAAAGTCGGATTTTAAGTCACAATTTTGAAAATGCCACTGTTAGAAAGTTGGCATTTTCTTGCCCTATCCATTTGGTGCCTGCTGCAGGTGTCCTGGATCACATGATCCTGCTGTTAGGGTTTGTGTATTCCCCTCCCAGACAGTGAGACAATTTGGCTTAGGTGTGGGCAGGATGGCCCATCCTGACAAGATGGGTGGGGGCGGAGCTGTTCCCTGCCCCACTCACACATCAATAGGTGCTGCCTCCAGCACACACAATGAAACCTAACACCAGTCTTTGTCACCCTAGACTACTGGGAGCTTTGTGTGTGTCTTAGACTACTGGGAGCTAAGTGTGTGTCTTAGACCAACTCTTCAGTACACTCTTGGACCCATGGAGTACATCAGAAGGACTGCCTTGGACTCCCAAGAGGACGGCCCTGCTGCATGAGGCCTGCCTTTGTACCTCAGAGGACTGTCCTGCTGATACCAGAGGACTGCCCTGCTGCTTGAGACCTGCCTTGCTGTTCGAACCCAGGACTATAAGAGTGACTTCTTCAAGGGCTAGTTGGCTGGCCTCCTGTGTGAGCTGCAGGGACATACCAAGCTTCAGAGACCTTGAACCCTAAACCTGGCCTCTGCTGGAGTGAGTACTGACCCTCACAAGTGGTGTGCCTCCAGTCCTGGACCAACGGTGGTGGTGCAGAAGGTGCTGCTCCTGACTAACCCTAAAAGTAGGGACTTGGAAAATATTTCACCCAAACTGGCTTGAAAACCGGCAGAAGACTGGGTTGCTAGCTGATCCGCCTGACTCCATGGTGGCTCGCACTACGTTCTTCTCTACAGCAGCAACTCCTGCTCAGCGAGACCTCCCAGCAAAGGTATCCGCCTCGAGGAACCTTCGTTGGCTGCAGCTTCTTCCCACTGGATATTTTCGACTTCCAAAACAAGTGACAAAATCCGAAGGTAGAAATCTTCACCACAACTCTGTCCAGAGGCTCCCCAAGGATGACGCCTTCTCCTCGGACATCACTGGCTGCCTCGTCCTGCTGAACTTCACCTTCTCCGTAACTTTACTTTGAAATGTCTTCTAATTCCGAAGGTAAGCAGAGACTGGGCCCAGCCCACCCCGTGTAGCCCAACCGTGCTCCATGACGGTCTGCCTTAACTGTTGACTTTGCCCCATTCTTGCACAAACATATACCCATGGTTGGCACTTTGATCTTTTAGAAACAATTTTTCACTTAAAGCTTAAAAAATTCATAACTCCAGTTCTACTGATTGGACTTAATTTTGTTTGGTCTCATTTTGCTTATTACATTTCACCCTATGTTTAAATTAGTGCCTCTAAGTTAAGCCTGACTGATTTTGTTCCAAGCTACCAGAAGGTTAAGCACAACTTAATTTAGTGACTTTGTGGTATACCCTGACAAGGATTGTCATTGTTGCTTGAGAAGGGTTTGCACCCCTTTCAACCAATAACCTAATTCTCACATATAGATAGAGGCAGAGAGAGATAGCTAGATAGAGAGGCAGTAGATAGATAGACAGGTAGATAGATAAGTAGACAGACAGGAAGAAAGACAGGTAGAGAGATATACAGACTGACAGGCAGGTAGGCAGGGATCTCCTCCTTCCTCACCCGAAAAACCCAGAGAATCCACCTTCCTCCCTTCTCCTTGGAACCCAAGAACACCATCTGCGGCATCCATCAAGGTTCGTCCCTCAGCCCCACTCAGTTCAACACCTACATCACTCCCTTGGCCAACCGCCATCAGAATGCATAGACTGAACATCATATCCTACGCCAAAGATACCTTCTCGCTATCAAAAGACCCCAAAGCCACGTTGACCAATTTCCGCAGGTGCATGACATGCGTTGCCAACTGGATGAAAGACAACTGCCTAAAACTCAACACAGACAAGACAGAAGGGCTGATCTTCGGGAACAACAACTCCCCGTGGAACAACGCCTAGTGGCCTCCCGAACTAGGACCCTAACCCACTCTGAACGACCATGCCCGCAACCTTAGCATCATTCTGAACAGTAAACTCGCCTTGAAAGGACAGATCAATGCAGTCTTATCCACCTGCTTTTATACCCTTCGCATGTTCCGTAAGATTTTAAGTGGCTCTCCATCGACACCAGACAGACCGTCACCGAAGCCCTTGTCACCAGCCAACTGGACTATGGCAACGGACTCTACATAGGAATCATCTTGCACCTCGTCAAGAGACTACAGACCATACAAAACTCAACAGCTGATCACACACATCTATGCTGTTATGCAGGCGACTGCCCCGGTCTGCTCACCCTCTGCTGCCAGGTCTGGTCAGACGACATCAATGTAGAGATTAGTGAGAAACAATGGATGTTTTGTTGCTCCGAGTCCAAAGCCTTATCGCCTAACTACAGGTTGCACCTTATACACTTTAAATACTCACTCAGAATATACCATACATCGGTGCGGCTGCTTAGGTAGGGACTTGTGGTGGATGCACGTTGCGCACGCTGCACCATAGGTTGACTTCCTGCACTGTGCGTGCGATTGTCCCAAAGTGGGGTACTTTTGGGCGGTGGTGCTTGATGACATAGCGACTATGACTGGCCACCCCCTGAGCATTCTCCACGTGTTGCATTTTTAGGTTATGTTAGGAAAGTTCCCCCATAGTCCCCCAGCTGACTGCGCTGCTACTGCTGCTGGCTAAGCACAGAGTGGCAATGCACTGGGGCGAACGGCAGGCGCTCAGGAAGGCTAAGTGGCTTCAGGATGCTGTTTCCTGTCACTTGCTGCTTGACGCACATTGGGAGCTGATGCCCCCTCACTCGCGCCCAAATGACATATGGGCCCTTTCGGTGACATATCTCAGACTTCACGACACTGAGCCTGCAGATGTGGGAGCTCCCCCACATTCACAATCACTTGAGAGCAATCCTATGCATTCCTCCCCGCACTGTGACCTGTCAAACATCCCTGTCACTGAGGGGTGCGGCTCCTGATCCCGGAAGTGAGGTGTCATGCCTCAGCATACTAACGTTTGGGTAGTATATGGACTCTGCGCGTTCTGGAGATGTGGGAGTATCAAGCTGAACAGCTTTGTTATGTATACGATTTACGAATGCATATTGTCTTGTTCCTATATTGTAATAGATTCCTGCAAAATGTTAAAAAAAACATGGGCATGGTAAGCACAGGAGGAACACTGCCTCTACACTGGAGCATGGTAGTGCCCCTCCTGGGTAATTGTCCCGGGAAATTGGGGTCTTCCAGGACTTCCTTGGTGTTGGTCCTTGGAGAATGAGGTCCAAGGGTCTGAAGGTGATGTTGGGGAGGGGGCCACATGCCTACCCTATCCCCATCAAATTTAATAGGCAGGTGGTTGTGCCGACCCCTGGTTGCAGCAGAGCCTTACTTGCTGCTTTCTCCAACTCGTCCACCCAAGGACCAGAATTTCTTTCTCATTTTTCTCCAGCCCTGTAGTGCTGATTTTCACAAGAAAGGATTTCTTTTGCTCCTGGGGACTAGACCTGTACTCTGCTTGCATTCCCGATGCTCTCTCCTTCTTAGGGCCCAATTCTGATGCGGTTTGGAAAGCTTCCCGACCAAATGGGTTTAGGAATGGTTTCCGACCGAATCGGATCGGGAGAGTACAACCGACCGAGTACGATGCACCCGGATGCTTCCAGATACGATTTAGGGCCTGATTCTGATGCGGTTTGGAAAGCTTCACAACCGAATGGGTTTGGGAATGGTTTCTGACCGAATCGGATCGGGAGAGTCCAACCAACCGAGTATGATGCATCCGGATGCTTCCAGATACGATTTGGTTTGACTTCAATGGGAGCCTTTGTTCCAGTCGAATGCATAGGCTCCCATTGAAGAAAGGGGTGGCTGGGGAAAATCGGGCACCCTGTGGCGGGTACCCACTGGTGCCTGCCACACTGTGCATGGCTGGTAAGGGGGGACCCATGGGTACCCCCACTGGCCTTATTGGGAAGGCTCTGGGTGCAGGGGTTCCAACTACGGCTCTCCAAAGTTTGATTCCGACTGCCCATTTAAGTCAGACAGCACGATTCAGAAAGGCTTTCCAAATCCAGCATCGTACTCGGTCGTTTGGAAACGCGGCCCGTAGAGACGTACGATTCTGCTCCGTATGGCTCGTCATTCCAAATGCCGTCGGGTTGGGATTGGGATATTCCTAACACCTAACTTGCATCATACTCGGTCGGAAACCTTTCCGAGCCGGTCGGGAAGACACGTTCCCGATCCGATTTGGACAGAGCAAATGCTGTTAGGAGGCCTTTCTAACCGCATCAGAATTAGGCCCTTAGTAGGGCGTCTTCCAAAATCCCTTCTACATTCCTAAGTGTGGTGAAACTCATTGGTGGTGCAGATTTCACCCATAAGGTATTAGGCAGTAGGCACAGAACCTTTACAGTAAGTATTGCTGAGCTACACTGTGAATGCCCCCTCATATTATGCAGTCGATCAAGGTCAGCACCAATCTCCCAAGGGCCCCTTCTGCTATACATTACCTGTGTGCCGATACCAGGTTGAGTTAAAAGGTAGTCACACATGTAGCACACACGTGTGCACATGCATGTGCTCACATGTGCAACCAGCTTAGAGCCTCTTATCCATCTCCCGGAAGTGGTCTTATCTTAAATGGCAGACATAGGCGGTTAGCACTCTCAATCGATTTCCACTGAGTTTACAGTAACTGAATCTCAAGTGATGAAACTCACTCACGGTAAATTCCAAAACCGGGCAGTCAGAAAGCGAAAAATCCAGGGGGATTAAATGGGCAGAACCCATTTCCTACACCTCCTATTTGAGAATTGGACAGGGTTGCAAAACCCCTTTTACGAGTTGAAAAATAAATTCCGACTCATAAAAGGGCGTTTGTAAATAGTAGAAAGTTATTTTGCGGTCCAAACAATGTGATTTTGGGGACAGTCTTTTCAGATGTAAAATATCTTTATACATGACGCCCCAAGTTACAATATGCTAATTCCAAGGCTGTATCGTAGGCCACATAGCTTGAATCAAGTTAGCTATTGTGAAAAGAATACTGAAGGACAGATACCAGCCTCGGAGGAACTAGAAGTCGTCTGAGACAAGAAATGCTGAAAAACAGCTGTCAAAGGAATCCTTTGATGAGGAGCCTTTTGTGTAATAATGCGCTCTGTTTATTAAAACAGTATGCATGGGGGCGTGGCCTGGACTCCAATGGCGTAAGACGCACGAAGGCTGAGCTCCGCTTTCCAGGGGCGGCCTGGGGCATATCTTAAGCGTTTTAAGGCACGGGGGGCAAAGTCTGTGCCCCCCCACCGATAGCGTATAGCCCGCTGCAGATCCCTGGAGTTCTGGGGGGACCTCGACCCGACGCAGCGACCGGGAGAGCCGAGAGCAGTTGATCGCGGCGATCCCGTCCGCCATCTTGCCCGCACCGGAGTGTCGGCCCTTGTCTGCGGGTGACGCGAGAATCGCTGGTTTTTGGCCGGAGGGGGCCCTGCAGAGGGTCGCTTGGCACCGGAGAACCTGCCTGCGGCGGTGGGCTGAGTTGGGGAGCCTGCCCCCTTCCTTTGAGAGCGGACTCTGGCCGGGCTCCTGAGGCCCCGCGAGCCCTTCGACGGAGACCGGGGAAGAGCAGAGAGATAGACGGAGGTGAGGAGGGGGAGCGCGACTGGCCCGGGGGATGGAGCGGCGGCCCTGAGAGGTCTGAGGATTGTCGTGAGTACCTGCGGCTGGTGGTGGAATCTTCCCCGCCCCCCCCCGGCTGTGCCTGAGGCTGTGGACCTCGTGTGCCCCTCCCCCATACAGTAGCGGCCCGGCGAGGTCGGAGGAGCGGCGTTTACAGACCCAGAGGCCTAGTGAGACCCGGCTCCCTTGGGCCCATCGCGCACAGAGCTGAGAACCGGTGTGGCTGACCGGTTGGCTGGCCCCGAGATGGAGGCGTTGATAGTGCTTGATGCCCCGCTGTGAATGCCCTGGTGGGTGGACAACACTCGGGGTCGGAGGCCCCTGCTCCTGGACCTCTGACATTGAGAGTAGAGGACCCTGAAGAGTGGGGAGAGCTTGGCCTGGACAGCGGTGAAGGGCAGCGGGGCGGGCCCTGATTGTTGGACCGGACTGGCAGTGGGGGTGCCCTGTACTACGCTCGGGGGACCGGAGCGACTCGGGGGCCGGATCGGGCTCCTTCCGGTACCCGAGCAGAACTGGCGTGGGGCTGCCCTAGGCTACGCTGAAGTTGTCGGGGCCTCGCCGGGAGGTGACGGAGGTGAGTGGCCCCTATGAATTGAATCGACGGCGGCTGGAGCGTGGGGTATAGACCCACGGGACGGAACCTCCTGCCGGGATCGGCGACGAGGGGGACCCGAGTTGGTCTGACGGGCGGACCCTGCGGTCAGGCCTGCACCGCCTTGTCCTGCCACCGGACGGACTCGCGACGCATCGACTAGGGGGAAGTGAGGAGGCCCCGGTTTGGAACCGAGCGAGGGCGGGAGGGCTCTGCACCCCCGGCGCTGGAACCATGACCAAGCCAAAGACGGGGAAGGCCGCAGCCCAATTGGCGCCTAAAGATACCTCGGTGGCGGACCTGTGGGGCAAGCAAACCCCGGTAGCCTCAGGGGACGACACAGCAATGACCTCCAAGCTGGACATGCTTGAATCAGGCGCCATTACGCAGGCATTTATCTCTAGTTTCCTTCAGGACATCAAATCAGAGATCTCATCTCTTAAGCTGGAGGTCAAGTCCTACCTCACGGACATCAGACGAGATGTCACCGAAATTGGCACTAGGGTGGACGACCTGGAGCACACCCTCGACACGCGTACAGAGGAGCAGGAAGATCTTAGGCGCCGTGTCCTAACTCTAGAGGAGCAACATGTGGAACTCCAAATCAAACAGGAGGATTTAGAGAATAGGAGCCGCCGGAACAACCTCCGCGTCCGGGGTGTGCCGCGGGGCGCAGAGGGACAGGACATAATGACATATGTCGCAGACTTACTGCATGCGGTCAGGGGAGATGAGGACTCCTCCCCACCCACATTGGACCGAGCGCATAGGGTAGCACCCCCACGGGGAAACACCAACCTGATCCCCGACATCCTGACCAGGGTACATTTTTTCACGGAAAAGGAGGCAATCCTCCGAGCGGCCAGGGCGACCGAAAAGTTGGAACACGAGGGACACGCCATCCAAATCTTTCAGGACCTATCGCCCTTCACCCTGCGCCGCCGTAGGGACTTCCGGCCAGTTACTGCTAAACTGAGAGAAGCCAACGTCAAATATCAATGGGGCCACCCGTTTGCTCTGATCTTTCACTGGGAGGGGAGGCGCAGGTCTCTGAGATCTCTTCGTGAAGCCCTCCAACTGCTGAACATCTCGTCTGGATCGAGGCCTTCCTCTCCCGGGCCCGCTGAGCCGACATCCCAGATCTCTCTCCGCCCTGAGTGGTCGAGGGTCGGGCGCCCCAGGGCTGGAACCTCCGGAGCAGGGGGGACTGACCTTCAAGCCAAACAGGACATTATCCAACACCTACGGAACATGGAGGCGCCACAGACTTCAACGAGAGAGGGCCTGAGATCGAGGCCGCCTTCCCCCCCTGGCGCCAGCGGGGGCAACTGAGATCTGGTTGAGAGACCTCCACAGACAAGTGGACTGGCAGAACATACCTCTCACACCCCATTGTCAGAGGCTTCAGATGGGAGAAGGCGTTGGATCGCCTTGACTACTTGAACGAAGTATTGGGGCAACTAGGCGTCCATACACTTAATAGGATTTGTCTCAAGAAGAGTGTCAGGGGAGGCAATGTTTGGTTCTCCCTCGGGGTGGGGGATCATGCCTGCAAAGCACCACACTCCCTTGACGGGATGGGTCTATCGTGGGTGGGCTTTTGGGAGGGCTTCTCTATGAGCGTTACTCTAGGCTGCCGTATCCACACCAGCTTTACACTGTTGTAGACGTGACGGGGGGCGAGGTGCCCCTCCCCCACACCTGTCGGTTACTCTAAGGGTGCCCGAGTTTTATGGATCGCCCAAAGGCTTAGAGGGCGAGGGTGCCGGGATGTGTTATTGGGCTCCGGATCTACTCCGAAGGGGGTCCCCCTGTGGCTCCATCCTGGACGCGTTTTTCCCCGTCGTTACTGCGACGGGTCGCCCCTGGGAGGCGGACGGCTCTTGCTCCCAAGGAAGTCTGAGACCTACCCCGCCATTTCCTTAGTCCCCAAGGGGAGTGACTTCCTCAGAGCCGCCCTGGTTCCCACCATTGGGCCGCTCCTGGACTGGAAAGGTCCTGTTGGGCCCAGTTGGCCCCTTAGTTATTTGGTATTTTCTCCATTCTGGGAATCTTCCCCTCTTCTATTCTTTCCCTTACTTCCTTTCTTTCTCTGGACTCGAGGGGAGGGCCCCGAATCGCAGCGAAGGGCCATGGCTCTGAGACCGGCAGCTTTGGGGACACCAGGTACTATAACTCACACTCCACCCCTGGGGGGGATTCCACGCTTGCTCCAACTCTCACAGCGGTTGCCGATTCAAGCTCTGACCAGAGAGAGATGGGACTCCATCAGTTCCGGCCAACGCATGCCTTTTCGGGTACAGATCAATGGCTCAGCTTAAATGTCTCTCCCTTAATGTCAAAGGCCTGAATGCCCCGAATAAGAGAAGACAGATCTGGCGCTACCTCCAACTTCAGGATCCAGACATTGTCTTTCTCCAAGAGACCCATCTATTACGGACCGATACTATTCGCATGTCTCATCCTAAATTCCCCCTACGACTATGGGCGTCTGCATCATCTAAGACAGCAGGGGTGGGGATCCTTTTTAAAATAGGTCTCTCGGTAAACATAGAACGCACCGTTCGGGATGCGGAAGGTAGATCTCTTAAGCTCCAGCTATCAATACAGGGCAGACAGCTTACCCTCCTTAATTTATATGCACCCAACCAGGCACAGGATGCTTTCATCCGCCACCTCCTCCAAACTTCCCTCTCCAAGGAAACTAATCCTATCATCCTTGGGGGTGACTGTTACCTAGTTTGGGACCCCACCATGGACCGCACCTCCCCCTCTTATCAGGGGGTAGGGGCTATGTCCGCCGCTCTCAAACGCGATCTGGAAGCTTTGGGTCTGGTAGACGCTTGGCGCTATAAGGAACCGGACACACAGGACTACACTTTCTACTCCCATGTGCATCGCTCGCACTCCCGTATAGATTACCTTTTTCTATCCCACGCACTCATTCGCTCCCTAGAAACAGTAGGGATTTCAGATATCTCTATCTCGGACCACGCTCACTTGGAGATAACCCTGTCCACCTTGGGCCGTCCCCCGAACTCCGCCCCGCGCTGGCGACTCCCTCCGCAGGTGCTCCGCGATCAGGTGGATGTGGCCGAGCTCAGACAGGCTATACAATCATACTTTACGGCCAATGACCTCCCGGAGACCACAATACCTATGCTGTGGGACGCCTTCAAGGCCACGATCCGGGGCGTTATCACTTCCATCTCTGTAGCCCGCAGGCGGGAGTCTCGCCTGGTGGAGGACAACCTCACCCGTGATCTTAAAACCATGGAACAACAAAATCGGAATGCGCCTTCTATCGTCACAAGCAAGAGACTTGCCTCCCTTCGGGGTCAGCTCAAGGCTCTCCGGGTGAACAAAGCAGAGCGGTCTCTCTTGACTCTTAAGCAGAAGTTCTATGGGGGGGGCAACAGGGTGGGATCCATGCTGGCGCGTCGCCTCAGGACTCAGATCTCTAAGGGTCATATCGCAAAAATAGTCCAAAGTGGGGGGGGCTGGGCTACCTCCGAAAACGCTAAACAACAGGAGTTTCACGCCTTTTTCTCCGAACTATATGGTCGGGGAGAGACTAGGAGAGACCAGATGGATCCCTTTTTAGCTGCATGCGCCTGGACGCCACTGACCCCCTTCTTTAAGGAGCAATTAGAGGAACCTATCATAGCGGCGGAACTCCAAAAGGCCTTAAAAGGCATGCCAGTGGGAAAGTCCCCAGGGCCTGATGGCCTAACGCTGGCTTTCTATCGCCTCTTCCTCCCCGAACTTCAGGCCCATCTATTGCGTCTAATTAACTCATTTGCGGAGGCAGGGTCGGTGACGCCGACGATGGCAGAGGCGGAGATAATCCTTATCCCTAAACCTGGGAAAGACCCCACGGCATGCGCCTCTTTTCGGCCTATCTCCTTATTGAACGTAGATGCCAAACTATATACCAAAATTCTCGCCCAAAGGATAGGCCCTCACCTCCCGGGCCTGATCGAACCGGATCAGGTGGGTTTTGTGAGGGAGAGACAGGGAGCGGATAATATTCGCCGAGTAGCCCACCTGGTGCAAAAGACACAGCATTATAATACACCGGCCTTTCTGCTCTCCCTGGACGCCGAAAAGGCTTTTGACCTGGTTGACTGGTCCTTTCTGCGGGCGGTCCTACATCGCGTGGGACTCGGACCGACCATGACGTCGCGCATCATGGCGCCGTATGCGGCGCCCTCGGCGCGGATCCGAGTAAATGGTCTTCTCACTCCGTCCTTCCCCATCAGCAGGGGTACGCGTCAGGGGTGCCCGCTCTCACCCTTACTGTTTGCTCTTGTGGTGGAGCCCCTGGCGATCGCTATCAGGCAGTCAACAGAAATGCGGGGAATACACATAGGAGGAGTAGAACACAAAATTGGCCTTTTTGAAGATGATCTTCTCCTGACATTAACGGAACCAGCAAGCTCACTACCCGCATTACTGGACATTCTCTCTCAATTCGAACTGATATCGGGTCTTAAAATTAATCTTTCCAAATCGCAGGCACTCAATCTCACTCTCCCCCAGCTACAGCTGGATAACCTAGGTCCAGTTAACCCGTTTCATTGGGTCTCACATTCCATACGCTACCTAGGGATTAACGTTACTGTTACCCTAGACACCTGGACTGGAGCTAATTGGCCGGCATGCAGGACGGCTGTCCGGGCTGAGCTCCGACGCTGGAAATCACTCCCAATTTCGTGGCTGGGCCGCTTGAATGCAGTTAAAATGGCGATTTTGCCAAAGGTACTGTACCTTTTCCAGACTCTTCCCACGCCGATCCCCCAGCGAGATATCCAGAACCTCCAACGGGATCTCACGGCGTTCATCTGGGGAGGAGGCAGGCCGCGTTTTTCCACACGGGTCCTGTTGCTACCTCGCGACAGGGGTGGTCTGGCTTGTCCCGATCTGCTCGCCTATTACTGGGCCTCGCACTTGCGATACATATCGGAATGGTCGGTTCGCGAAAGCGAAAAACACTGGTTCCATATGGACAGGGCAGTGGCGTGTCGCCCACTGTGGGACCTGGCCTGGATTAGAAGGGGGCCAGACATCGTAGTGCATACATAGCTACTCCAACCAAGACGGTCTTGGAGATCTGGGACAGGATTGCAGTATCCCGTGGTCTCACTACATTCCCCTCTCCCAACACATCAATAGCGCTCAACCCGGATTTCCCGTCGGCCCTACCCCTAAAGTCGTTTTCGGCTTGGTCGGCTGGGGAGTGCCGTGTCATAGAACAACTTTTTGAGAAAGGTATCTTTAAATCATTCGACCAGTGCAGACAGGACTTCAACCTTCCAAAAACCACGCGCATGGAGTACTTTCAGATCCGGCACTGGCTCCGGGCCCCCTCGTACATGGAGGGAGCCACGAGGCGCCTAACGCCTTTTGAAACGCTGGTCAGTGCTTTCGATGGATCCCGGGGGCTGATTTCCCGGACCTATAAAGTGCTTCAGCATTCACATTCGGTGCCCCCACACACCTACCAGCGCCAGTGGCAGATGGACACCGAAGGAGATATAGATTCAGACCAATGGGAACAGTTATGGCGCGATATCCCTCGTATCTTTAAAAGTATAACACAACAGGAATCGGTCTATAAAGTCATGACTCGCTGGTACTATACTCCTCTTAGACTCCAGAAGATGTACCCGGGCTTCGCCCCTCTTTGCTGGCGTTGCCAGGCGGCTCAGGGTTCTTTTCTTCATATATGGTGGACCTGTCCGCTCATTCTTACCTTTTGGAGAGAGGTGATGGGCCACGTTGGAGAGGTAGTGGGATTCCCCTTGCCAAATGACCCGAGGGTGGTTATACTGGGGCTCCGACCGACGGCTCTTAGAGCAATGAATCACACAGACTGGCATCTGATATTTCACATGTTCACTGCCGCTAAGCAGGTCATTGCCATACATTGGAAGAAAACGTGCTCCCCCTCGTCCTTGATTTGGCTTACTCGCCTTTGGCATGTAATGGCGATGGAGCTCCTCTCTCATAGGTTGGCAGGTACGGATGCTAAATTCGACCGCATATGGCAGCCACTGGTCTCGCATCTCTCTCGGCTGGAGCATACACGATCTGTGCCCCCCAGGTTGAGAGCCCTCCAACTCTTTGCGGACCCCATACTTCCACGGGGGGAACCCTATGAGGAAGACACACAGTAGGGAGAACAGGGATGCAGGCCCCTCAAATAAGCCCACAACCACGCCACGGGAGAGCCCTGGGCCCCTTCCCTTCCGAAGAACTGCTGCACGGGGATATCTCCCCAGACTATCCTCTCATCTCCTCTTTTCTATCCTTTCTCGCTTTTCTAATCTCTTCTTGACTATCCCTTCTTCTTAGTTGATTCTCCAGACATAGACAGAACAATGACCGTTTCAGCTCACTGGCCGCGGACACCGCAGCTACTACCTTCGAATGTAGAGCCTAGGTAAAGCCACTTTGAGGGACATCTTATCTAGTTGGGGTGCTCTGCCGAACACATACCGCGTCTTTAGGCGCCAGGGTCTTTTGGCCCTGAGAGATACACTACCACACTATATGTGCATACAGGGGGAACAACGACCTTATTAAGTATAACAAATACCGAGATTAAGGGTTTGCGCTAGAGGATAACTGTAAGAAGTAAACTGCCTGTTCCATGCTATTGTAATATCTCTAAAAATTTGGCTGTTGTTTTTGCTGCAGTAGTATGTTACTTAAAATGGATCTCTTGCATCGCATCCGGACATTCGCTCTGGTAAAACGCCCACTATAACGGACACTGTAAGATTGGTCTTACTATTGGCAATGTTTTGTTACCCTGAGCTGTCATATATCATATCATGCTCGTTATCTGTCATATTAATGGCTTTTGTTATATGAAAATTCAATAAAAGAGATTTAAACAAAAAAAAAAAAACAGTATGCATAATTTAAGCAATTATCTAGATTCTGTAAGAATTCACATTCAAATCTGTGGATTCGGAAAGAAACCACAGAGAGTTGTTTCACAGGCATAGGCTTATAATTTATTGAACTGTAGGCACTAAGGGGCTTGGAGAACAATTACAGAGAAGAGAACCTCACGTTTCTCCTAAAGGACCATAAACAGATATGTTAGCTGCAAACAACGTGAAGAAAGTCTTTAACATAAAAAACACGAATCACTATTAGTGCACTTACGTTGGAAGACACTTTTAATCAGAGCGCCAGGAAGTAGAAACATGTGGTGGAAAGCACTATACAAAACATGTTAGAATTAATTGTATTTCATGATTATTACTAACACTGCGGGCAACTGGTAGTCAATAATACTATTAGTACATCAGCTGAAGGGGAAAGTGGCATTTAACGGCCAAGACATTTTCGGGTTCCAGAAGAAAAAAAGCACTGGCAAAGCCAACGAGTCTGGCATTGACCATCAGCTTTTTGGCAATTTTTGTTTTGTCATGGTTTTTGCAAAATTCTCCTGTTTGAGTAGCTGCTGGGCCCTTATCAATGTACAAAAAAAACGAAGTTTGAAGGCCAAAATGTTTTTTTGGTCTCTAAAAAGCACACAATACCACAGTACTCCCTGGCACTGAAGGAAACTACGTTGTGTTTGGATGTGCACCTTGAGAAAGGGCAACATGCCATAACTCATAGTGAAGTCAGCCAATGGCTGAAGAGCACTGAATCATTGCCCTTTGAGGCATGTTGGAGTGAGTGGAAGAAAAATGTGAATGACAACCACAGACCACTGGATGAAGTCTGACTGAAAACCCCTATATGTAATTATATTTATAGTTATACATTAATTTTAGTAAAAACAAAAGGTGTTGCCTAACACAGACCTAAAAAAAAAGCCAATCATTCGTGCATTGGCTGCTAAACTCTTGCCTTTGAGAAAAATAGGCATAAAGGAAAAAAGACAAGAAAGAAAGAAAAAAAGAAAAAAGGCAAGAAAGAACAAAAAACAAGAAAGTAGGCAGGAGAGGAATGATGAAGGTAGGATTGAAAGAAAGTGAGCAGAAAAGAAGGAAAGAAAGAAAACAGGAACGAAAGAAAGAAAAAGGGAATGAAGGAAAGACAGAAAGAAAGTAGGCAAGAAGGATGGAAATAATGATAGAAAGAAAGAAGGCAAGAACGAAGGCAAGAAAGGAAGAAAAATGGCAAGAAAGAAAGAAGGCAGGAAAAAAGGCAAGAAGGAAAAAAAACGAATGTGCAAAAAACAAGAAACAAAGAAAAATGGAAAGAGGGCAAACAAGACAGAAGGAAAGACTGTAGGCATGGAAGAAGGAAAGGAAAAAGGCAAGAAAGAAGGGAAAAAAGAAAAAGGACAGAAACAAAAAGGAAAGAAAACAGAAAATAAAGAAGCAGAAAAAGAAAGAAAGAAGGTATAACTTAATACAGACCAGTTTCAAATGGACACATTCTGTTATGCTGGGAGACATAGGCAGTCAGATAAACAAAGGACTCCAAAAGGAGTTTACAACAGCACTATCAGGAGACAGAAAATGATGAAGTTGGAATGCGCCTTGTGCTCACATCAAACGCGTCCTGCGATCACATCAAGCTCTAAACACAAAGGCAACACTAAAGTAATTATAAAGTAAAAACAAAAACACTGGCACTGAAGGGAACTTGCTTGTGTGCAGATTTACTCGTTGTGAAGGAACAAAATGCAGTCACCTAAAGTGATGTTAACTAGTGGCTTAAGTAGGCTGATCCACTGCCCCATGCTGTATGCTATAGTGGCTGGCAGCAACATTTGAATGGATGAAGAAGTAAGTATTATAGAAATAATTCTAGTGAAATCAAAAGGTCTTGGCTAACACCAGACCTAAAAATACACATCCAAAAGGAACCTATAGCTACTTCCATACACTGATCCACCAATGACTGTTTATGCTGGGCCTGCTTGATGCCACACTGTTATGGAGCTGCACTCCTCACACAGGGATACTTTCACGAATTCTACGGTGGCCAGTGTTTGTTTATGTCTGTGATAATGCACAGAACTGTATTTATCCAAGCTGAAGCTGCTGTTGAAGTTGCCAATTAAATTTCAGTTTCAGTCTTGCTCCATTATGATTCTCTTGAGATCTCAAACTGTCCACTGAGCAGGAGATGGTTGAGACCTGTGAAGATATGGGGGCTGATTCATAAAAGCATTTTTGAGTATGGGAAGGAAACCAAAGCAGTGCTCTTTTACTTAATCTTATATGCCTTTAGGAATCACCCCCAAACGTCTAACTCCCTATTACTAAATGTGCAAAGAAGACACTGCGCTCCAGCTGTACAAATTGTTAATGTATTGCAATTTTTCCCATTTAAGTTGTTCATAATTCTAGATGGGTAACAGTAACCAACAGGGATGTTTTCATGTAAGGTTTGTGAGTGACTTAAAAGAGAGCAAAGGTCACATTGTTTATAAGGTCACTTAGAACCACGGGGTGAAACCATCCCTGATATTCACTTTTCACCCATCTGCATTTAATATGGTATTTATATTTCCACCAAATGATCTTCCCTTGCTTTCAGTAGCTATGTTTGGTAAGAGCAGTAATGGCAAAGCCAGAACATGGCCTATGCTCTTCTCACAAATATTTAACAAATATTTTGGCTACTGCTAAACACCCCCACCACCTGCTAGATTTATCCTCCATACCCGTCCAAACTAAAAAATTACCTAGTGGGTCATTACGATGTCGGGCAGAATCACTTCCACCCGACACCGACTCGGTCAGCGGCCCCGACTGCCCCATTAGGACCGACCGACCGACACCGCCGACTGACCGCCGACCGACACCCGGTCGGCGGTCCCGACTGCCCCATTAGGATGCGACCGAACACTGTTCGGTCGCATTCCAATATTTCACTATGGGAGCATGCAGTACGGCCGTAAACCGACCGAAATGCTTGCTCCCATACTGAAATGGGAGGTGAGGTTCCTCCCTGCACCCCGTGGCAGGCAAAACAAGGTGCCTGCCACAAGGTGCAGGGATCAACGGGGGCAGGGCCGGACTGGCCGTAGCGGGCACCGGGCGTTTCCCCGGTGGGCCGCTATGGTGGGGGCCGGTTTTGGGCCCCTGGGGGCCGTTTTTGTTACCGGGGATCGGCAATATCGGCCCCCTGTAACAAAATCGGCCAAAACCGGCCCTTGCAAACTGCTCGGCTGCACTCCCCTTCACCCCAGGGGGGGGCGGCTGAGCAGTTTGCCAGTGCCGGTTTCTGTTCCTAGTCCAGCCCTGAACGGGGGTGCCCCCTTGACCTCCAACTGGAGGCCGTGCACCCAAGGGGGCCCTACTGGGGTCCCAAAAACACGCTTTCCGACATGGTTTCCATGTCAGACAGGCCAGCGTGGAAACCATGTCGGAAACTGTCATCGTAATCTCAAGGGCAGAAAGGCCTGTCCTTGAGATTACTACCCAACTTCTTCCGACTGGCGGACGGGCTCTCTGAGCCCATCGGAAGCCAGCCGGAATGACCGTCCGTGTTCTTTCCAACCGCCTCCATCGTAATAAGGCAGTCGGAAAGGAAACGGAGCGGCCCATTACGATGTGGCCGTAAAGGCACTGACCGGCCTCCAAGTGTCCCGCCACCACCTTCTACCTTACTCCACCCAAGTATTAAAAAAATATCTGGCATCCGGCAATACACTTTCACCACCCTCTTTGCCTTGCATCCCCCTTCCTATCCAAAGCTGTGCTCTCCACTCACACTTGAGCAGAGATCTTGCGATGTCCTGACAGCAGTCACACTAGCACGTTGTCCTTGTCAGGGTACTTTGCAGAGATCCTCGCTTACAGGGAACGTTGCAGACGGTGCAGGCAGCATGCTGCTTGCTTTCTCATACCTCCATTTCGATACCAGAGAGAGGTGGGCTGTTAATACCACCAGCTACCATAGCTTAATTTGTGAAATAATAAGTGCCAAGCCCTTGTCAGGAGACCACTGCAGCTTGCAGCACCCACTGCCCCTGCCAGCACTGCCAATGACAGCACCAACACGACCACTATCCATCCCACTCCTACAAGTGTGACGATTCAGACTATTCCAGGCCCCCAAAGCTATAAGAATGGCTTGGGAGGCAGGTGTTAGTCATTTTTAAGGTATATTGAATGAACAAATAGTTGTTCTTCTGCTGGTCTCTAAAATAGACAAACAGTACCACCATGTGGCAGACTATCATAAATGACAGTGTTGACAATTAACTGCTGATGCCGAGCATCGGAAACCACCAGCTCAAATTAAGCACTCCACTACACTGCTCTGGTCTCTAGAAACCTTTATGAGTTAGGAGATCACAGGGGAAGCAAGTGCTTTCCTTTATGACATGTCAACAGTGGAAAACAAATTTCACACTATTGCTATATCGAATATCCAGATTTCAAACACAGTTATTCACGCTATTGACTCTCTATGAAAGGCGTACGTATGAATAGAATTTTCAGTTATTTATAGAAGTGAAACAGGTCAGAAGCTAAGGAAAGAAAAAGCAAAGGTTTCTAGAAGCAGGGGCCAGGACTGAAAATGACGGCCATCTCATTCTCCTCTCAGAAATGTTTAATGTGGCTGAGAGTAGCACGCTAGAAAAATTTGATTTTCAAACTAGATTTTGCAAATTGCTCTCAGCACTACGGATACTACTATTACTAGAATATTTTCTTCATCCAAAAATTTGCAATTTGCTTATTTGGCAAGCTATTTCTTGTTTGAGAGTGTTGTGAAATGCTTTGAAGTTTTTTATGGGAGACATTAAACATACATTATTTACTCACTTTGCCAGAATTTGTGATCGCTGAGTGTTAGGTTCTTGGAATTTTAACATGTCGCTCTCTTCCTAAAATATCAAACCCAGAGAAAAAGTTAGTGATGTATAGTGTCCACACAACAACTGCATACAGTCCAGAAATCCACATTAAGAAAATGCTAGTCAAATGAATACACAAAGATAGCTTCTATCTATCTATCTATCTATCTATGCAATCCTCTCTATTTGCAAGAAGGTTTTAAATAAATATTACAAACAAGCATTAGCAAAGGCAAGAGGGTGGCAGCCAAGGTATGATGTTAGCCAAGACCTTTTGATTTTTACTAAAATTATATGTAAAATATAGTTACTTATAGGGTTTTCGGCCAAACTTTATCTCTTAGTCTGTTTTTGTGTCATTATCGTTTTTTATCCAGCCACTACAGCATGCATCATTTGGCAGTGGGCCTGTACACTTCAGCTAATGGCTGACTTCACTTTGAGTTACAGCATGCTTCCCTTTCTCAAAGATCACATCTACACACACAAAGTAGCCCCTTTATCTGTCTGGGGCTACTAAGGTAGTGTGTGTGTGTGTGTGTGATTTTTAAACCAAAAATTATTTTTGCCTTAAGCCAATGTTTTTTAGATTGCTGAGAGGCCAGCTGCTTCCCCAACAATAAGGTTTTGCACTGACCATGAGAGAACAAAACAAGAATTGCCAAAGCCAAAAGGCTGGCAGCCAGCTCCAGACCTACTGGCTTTGCTAATGCTTGTATAGGTCTGGCGTAAGCCAAGAAATTTTGATTCTACTGATACATATCTCTATATGATATATTTACTTAGAGGGGTTTCCAATGGCCATCTTTAACAATTAGTCTGTTGTCTCTCTCTGTTATGCCAGTGAAAATAAATGTGGCCCAATAAAACAGGTTAATTGAAACAAATGCAGTAATAACCGCAGATTCACATATTTATTACTACAGTGCAAATCTCAACTCCTATATTTGGACATTAGTACAGCTCCACATGATGCCCCTTCTGGACTTGAGGATCATTCTGATGTTGGATCTTCACTGGTTACACTATGGATCTATGCAATGAGACTGCATTCTGGTGGGTCTGCTTGAATACCTATTCTTACAACTAATGCACTGGTAAAAACAGCATGGTGTGTGACATAACCATATATGCATATTTATTTCCTTCTGCAGAGGATAGACCACCCAATACTGTTAAATTCTTGTGTAAGCCTATTTACTTCACATTATTACCCAAATTGCATGAATGTAAATGAATCATGGCCAATGTGTTCGAGCGCCATTAATCCGAAGAGCGAACATCATTTCCATTAAAAAGCCTGCTCTTGCCTTTATTGTTCCAGTCTCTGTTTTTCCCTTTTTATGGATTTTTTTGTTATTAAAGTAACCCACCACCGATTACAAATCTTGCTATAATTATTATCAACTCGGAGGGAAGTTCAAGTGACCAATTGTGAAAATTGCAGAGGTAATTGGTCACTTGAACTTCCCTCAATTTTGACAAAGTGAGCTGTAGTTGGGAGAGTGCTCAATATAAATTTGACATACAAAGTGCAATAAGGGGGACGAGACACGACAATGCACTTCATAATTTTTTGCATAAAAACGCATGCTATCTTCAGTGCTTAATATGTGTAAAAAAAAAGTGCTCAATCAGGAAAAAGGCATCTTGCAGCATGTTGTGCCCCTGTAACCAAAAAGGAGGCCAGTCAACTGATGCTCGGAGTCCACTTCTTAGTCCTGAGTACAAGTGGGAGTAGGTCCAGCCCTTCACATCTCAAGTAGGAGGTCCAATCCTCTTCTGTTCTTCCACAGGTCCAGAAAGGTTTCTACTGAGCTGTGAGTGAGATGCCACTTTGTGGCATTTAGTAGCCAGTGGGTTACAGTGACTCCTGGAGACTAGTGGGTTACAGTGACTCCTGGACACTTCCTAACCAATGAGAAAGAAGGTCCCAAGGACAAACCGTCCCACTTTTGAAGAATATCGTGCTTGCATTATTGCAAACTATCTCACAGTGCACTATTCAAAAGCAAATCTAAGAAGACAGAATCTTTCTGCGCCTGAAGGAAGCTTCTGTGCCACTCAGGTTGTATTTAGGTAAATGAACTATCCCCTCCTCTTCAAATATACTGAACTGATTGTGGGACCAGCTCACCCTCCCACTGGGCTGGTCCAATTTCCTCTTTCTTTCCAAGGAGGGTGGCTGCATTATTCAGCCTGGGGTTGACCTGCCCCTAGGGAAACCAACCAACCGTATATATTTCTGAAAACTAGCAATCCATGGAAATTCAGTGTTGTGTGGATTCCATGAATCCCACCACTTTTTCCTACCCAGAATGCCATGGAAATGTCCAACTATTTCTGAAATACACTTGTATTCCTCGTATGTATGTGACAGAAAATTCCAGAACTTGCAGCCAACTGCAAAGGTACTACCATTTTGGATTCTCACTCTTCATCTGATTATGCCACATTTGCTGGTTGACTTATTATGCTAGACAGAGCTGGACCATGCCAAGTTAATGTGGTCTTCATTCTTACAATTTTGGTCTGGTCACATGGATTAAGCACACCCATACTTGAGGCACAATGTTTTTGGGAAACTGGGCAATGTAGGAAGCAAAACGTCTGTCATTGGCAGAAAGTTTCTGAGATTTAATGCACATAAATGTTGGGAATTTGTGTTTTTTGACCAGTACTTTCACATTTGCAGAGTATTTGGGGTAATGAAAATGTGTAGGGATACTCAAAAGCCACACCACCATGAATTTCCCAGTGTCTCTAGTTGTCAGGAATTCCCAGGGCTAGTATGGTTCCCTAGGGGCCAGTGGACTCTGGGTCCAAATGCTGTAGCTATTCCAATGGAAAGTACACTTTCCATTGAAATGGCTACAGCATTTGGAGCCATTTGGTGTTTATAGGCATTGTTTTGATGGTCACATGGCATTTTGGATAAGAAAATTCTATGGAGTCTGTGTAGGCCATACCACCCTTGATTCCCCTTGGTCTCTAGTTTTCACAAGTGCCCCAGGTTGCTAGTGTTCCTTGAGTGAATGCTGTTCCACAGCATAACTACTGGAGACATTTCCCACTATATGAGAGAGGACATTTGATGCTTTTAGGCATAGTTTTGACATTTAAAGAGCATTCTGAGTAAAGGTATCTGCAGAGATCAATGCAAGCCACATCACCCTAGACTTCTCTAGCCCTCTAGTTGTCATAAATACCCAAGGTTAGTATGGATCTCGGGGTGCCTGCTGACCCCAGGCCAAAATACTTTGACCATCCCTCTTGAAAAATGAAAGGAAATTGGGATTTCTTTTGATGTATTCACAGGGGGAAGAAAGATCTTCTGCTATCTGGAGGTCAGAGGTGCAAATTAATGGCAGGGTCCACCGGGCCCATTTTCTTCCTTTTTCTGGACACAAATCACTGGTATACCCTAGGCTTTCTGTTGCCCTGTGGTGGGCAGATTAGGGGTAAATCCACCAGAAGGACAAAAGTACTGTATGGGCGTTAGGAGTGGAGGGGTGCAGCCCCATGATAGGACAGTTGGCACCACAGAAAGACTGTTTGGGTGAGGTGTGGAGGGATGTAGTCGAATGCTAGGGCACCCAGACCCCACCCCGATTCACTATTCATGGTGTTTAGTGACTTTTTGTTGCCCCTTGGGTGAGATGGATTTGGGATAGAACCCCAATCGCCCACCAGGGCAGTAGAAAGACTGCTAAGTTGTTTTTTCTTGGGGAGGGGAGCTATGGCCTGTGCCATCAGGGCTGTTCTACCATTAAAAAAATACCTGATGGACTAGAGTGGATCTGGGCTCAAGGATCTTTCTCCTGGAGTAGGGATTCACTAGGGAGAGCTACCACTGGAAAGGAAAGTGAAAAGTCTTCTCTTTCCAACGGTACATCTCCCATCCAAATTGCTGCTCTCTTGCTTAATTTTACTTTCACCTCTCGTATAAGCACCAAAGTGATTCCAACTCCTAGGTACGAGAATATGATCTCTACATCCTTTGCACTCGAGAGGTAATGTGGAGGACATCGAGGTCATGTTCTCTGCATTGAAGGGGTTAAGATATCATGCCGAACATTTTGTGCCTGAGTTGCCCCATTAGTGGTAGGGTCCTATCCTGCTGCTGGTGTTTCTATTTCGATCCATTTTCTTTAGCCCTTTAACCAAAGAGTTCTCAGAGAGAGTGCCATTCCCCATCAAGTCACTGTTATCCTGTATTTAGACAGGAGTATACCCAGTACAAGGAACGTGACCTGGATCTTCAGGCAAATTAACCAGAAGACACATCTTTGCTGATTTTTGCAATTACAACACAGAAATTTTAGTGCAGAACTCACTACTTCCTCCAAGAAAGATGAAATCATTCCACATTCCCACCATGTTTACCAAAAATCTTCTGTTACCACAGGACACACAGGATAGCTCGAGAACTAAAGGAGCACATTCTGAGTATTATGCTGGGAGCTTTATAAGCCCTTATCAGACATATATACTGAATTAGTTTCAATCTGTTATTGCATCAACATTTTAGTGTGCTTGCACGCTCTCACCTTTTTCATGTCCATTATTTGGAACAAAGGTCTTCTTTACATCTTATTTTTACATTGACTAATGATTGTCCAGGTTTCAGTCTAATCTTTTTGTACACAGTAGATATGCAAGTGCTTCCTGAACCCAGTGCCCACAAGGCCATATTTAGAGTATTTGATTCAGGTACCCTATGGAACAAACCCCCAGTTTTGCTTGCACCGAATGACATCGTGGTGGAATGCATTAAACTTCAAACATGTGTGCCACACCAATTAGTGAAATCATCACAGGCAAATTCTCTCCATTTTGATGTAACTCTTGTCAGGACTGAGATATCTAAAATATTTTGACCCTTCAAGGAGGTCCTAATGATCTTGATGAGAGGATTGATAGTGCGGAAAGAGTCCAAATTTACTTTCCAGTACCAGTTCAACCTGTGACTTACAAAAATGGGCTCCAACTCCGCGCAAAATTCTTCTTTCTAGGCGAGAGGTCCTTGCCACAGTTTTTTTAATGGAAGCTAAATCAAATCATATTAATCAACATCTATATCAGTCAGTTCTTGAGTTCAGTCAATAATGAGAGTTTTAGATTGGTTTCAAAAACCTTTATTCTCATAAAGAGATTTGTCAAATTCTTTTTCTTGCTATTCGATTTGTAAATCAGATAAATCAGTTTACAGAAATATTTAAAAAATATGACTAGAGTCATTAATAATGTAAAGAAATAACAAGCATGTTCCATAAAGGAATTAGGGGCATATGTATGAAGCCTTTTACCCGTTCGCAAATGGGCCAATTCTCAGAATCGGCCCGTTTGCGTACGGGAAAAAGCCTTTGGGATGTATCATCCCAAAGGCCCTTAGCACAATAGGGAATCGCAAAATTTGCGATTCCCTATTCTGCGAATGCATTTAAGGAATCGCAAATTGCGATTCCTTAAATGCAATTCTGGAAGCACCCAAGTTGTGCGATTTTGCCTTTAGAAATCGCAAATTACCACCAACTTAAAGTTGGTGGTAATTTGCGATTTCTTTGAAAAATTCACTTTTTTGCATTTTTCAAAGTGCCATGTGGCGAACATACATGCCCTTAGGGCATGTATGTGCGCCACATGTGCACACATGCTTATTTCAGGGGTGCAACAGGGTGTCCTTTTGACACCCTTGCACCCTTGAAATTGCATTCGCAATTTGCGAGTACCTAATGGGTACTCGCAAATTGCGAATGTCTTCCCATTCATTCCTATGGGACTCTAGGCCCATAGGAATGAATGGGAAGGTATTCCTTAATTGCGAATCGCAATTTGCGATTCGCAATTAAGGAATATGTAGGAATCGCAATTAATATTGCGAATCCTACATACATTGCCTTTTGCGAGTCCTTAATAGCGAATCGCTAAAATTCGCTATTAAGGACTCGCAAAACGCTTTCTTGATACATATGCCCCTTAATCTCTATTCTAACTAAAAGTCCAGACTTGAAAGCTAATAGAATCCATAAAGAGTTTAAGAAAAGAGTGAGATCAAAGGAGCATAAAGTTCAAATCAAATTAAGCTGTTGAACTTCCCAGAAAGAGTAGTTCATGAAACTCAGCAGATCCTCAATATCTAAAGAGCATCAGCATACAGTTGTAGTAGTAATCTGTACAAATAAAGCCTCAACAGGAAACTATAGAGCAACAGGTGCAGCAGTAGCTACAACCATCAAGAATAGGAAAACAGGAAGGTTGTAAGTCTCCAAGACAGAGCATGGGAGCATCTCCGCTAAAGTGGCTGGCTGTCTAGCTAGAAATACGCACTAATATAAAAGACAAGAACACTTGTAAGCAACATTATTGCAGGTCAGATCACTTCTGTCCAATGGAAAGACATCTTTCGATGGTGAGCAGGTTTCATTCTTCCTTTCCCATTAAAATGCACATGAAGTCGACAGTCTACTATCAAATATGTGTTAGAAATGGGATTTTTGGTGGGCTAGGGCATGTGCCAAAGGCAGGCAGAAACCACCACTCTAGTCAGGATAAGGGAGTTACACTCCTAAAATAACCCCTGCTTACCCCCTTGGTAGCTTGGCACGAGCAGTCAGGTTTATCTTAGAGGCAGTGTGTAAAGCATTTGCACATAACCAACAGTAATACAGCGTAAGCACTACAAAAGGACACCACACCAGTTTAGAAAAATATCCAATATTTTTATATACTTAAGACAAGACCAAAAACGATAAAAAAATTCACAATACAGTACTTAAAAATCTTCAGTTATCAAAATATGCTCGAAAAACAGTTTCTTGATGTCGATAGCTCCGTCCAGGGCTATCACGGCGTCGTGAGCAACCAAATCCAAACAGTTCAGGCTGACCGCGGCGTCGCGGGCCAGCTACAGTGTCGGGAAGACCCGCAAACAGTACCTTTTAGAAATGCAGGGCGTCGGCGACCTCTCGCTGAGCTTCCGAAAGCACGGCGTCTGCAGGCGTCGGTTCCGGAGGTCGGTGCAGGAGTCGTCGGGGCCCTCGAAGTCACACGCGTTGCAGATCGAACTCCTCTCTGTTGAAGTCAGGAGCGCTGGTGTCGGCAGGCGTCGGGTGCTGCGGTGCGGCGTGCGGTGCCCTTAGGTCGCGGTGCGAGCAGCGGCTCGGTGGCGGCGTCAGATGGCATCACCGGTGAGACCAGGGTCACGGTGCGAAGTGACGGCGGTGCTCGTCGCGGTGCTGGCAGGTCACGGTGCAAGCAGCAGCGTCGTCGTTGCTGAATCGCTGTCGTCGGCTGACGAACTGGAGTCGATGGCGCCGGCGTCGGTAGGCCAAGGCTGCGGTGCGGGATGAGGGCGGTGCGTCGTGTAGCTTTACGAGCGGTGCCCTCGAACCACGGTGCAAGCAGCGGTGTCGATTTTGGCATGGAGCGGCATCGTCGGGGATACCACGGCGTCGTCGTGAAGCGAGGCGGTGCAGAGTGCGGTGCCCACAGGTCGCGGTGCGAGCAGCGGCTCGGTGGCGGCGTCAGCAGGCGTCGTTGGTGAGACCAGGGTCGCGTTGTGGTGTTGCGGCGGTGCCCTCTGCGGTGCCTTCAGGACACGGAGTCGGCAGCGGCGTCGTAGACGGCGTCGGGTTGCTTTTTCTTCTTGTTGCAGCACAAAACACACAGTTCACAGTGCTGAGGGCAGAAGAGCTTGAAGTCTTTGCTGTTCCTGAGACTTCTTGAACAGGGGGCAAGCTCTACCTCAAGCCCTTGAAGAAACTCACAAAAGTAGATTGCAGAAAGTTCAGTCCAGTCCTTTCACTGCCCAAGACAGAAGCAGCCACTGCAGGCCAACACAGCAAAGCACACAGCAATGTGGTAGTTCCTCCTCACAGCTTCTCCAGCTCTTCTTCTTGGCAGTCTTCTTGGTCCAAAAGAGTTCTAAAGTTCAGGGGTCTGGGCCCCAATATTTATATCCCAAAATCCTTTGATCTCTTAGGCAGAGAGTGTCTGTGCCCAGCCAGAACCAGTTCTGCCTTCTCTGGTGTGACTTCCTGGCAAGAGGTGGAGACGGCATTGTCAGAGGCAGACCAGGCCCTTTGAGGTGCAAGGAAATCTCCTCCCCCTTCCCCAATTGCAGCCCAGATCTATTCAGCCCTTTCCTGACCCACCTAGACTATCTGGAGCCACTCCTGCTCCCCAGCCTTCTGTCATCCAAAACCCAGACAGGCAATCCACATTCCAGCAGAGGCACACGGGATGACTGAGCAAGAAAATACCTACTTTCTAAAAGTGGTATTTTCAAACACAGAATGTAAAAATCACCTTCACTAAAAGATGCATCTTTAGATTCTGAGTAGAGGCATACTAAACTTTATTTTCCTACCTAGTTCCCAGGGCCAGTTATGTTTATAAGATGTTATAAACAAACTTCCCATTCTGTCCTATGGGGAACAGGTAGCCTTGCAATAGTGAAAAACGAAATTGGCAGTAATTCACTATCAGGACTTGCCACACACACCAGGGCATGTCCTACCTTTCACATACACCGTACCCTGCCCACAGGGGTACCTTGGGCCTACCTTAGGGGGGGCTGACATGTAAGAAAAGGGAAGGTTAGGGACTGGCAAGTGTGTGCACTGACCAAGTCGACATGGCAGTTACAAACTGCGCGCAGACTCTGCAATGGCAGGTCTGAGTTACCTTTTCAGGGCTACTCACGTGGGTGGCACAATCAGTGCTGCAGGCCCACTAGTGATACCAAGAATGATGATGGATTAAACCCAGATCAGTTGACTGGGGGTGAGTGTTTGATTAGCTCAAACGCTCCGTCCATCATCCCCTTTGGTATCGCAGGCCCACTAGTAGCATTTGATTTACAGGCCCTGGCACACTCAGTGCACTTTACTAGGGACTAACAAGTAAATTAAATATCCAATCATTGAAACACCAATCCATAACACAATTTACCACAGGAGAACATGCACTTTACCACTGATCAGCAGTGAGAAAAGTGTGCAGAAACACTACACCTGCAAAAACAGAGTCAAAAACGAGAGGTCAGAAAGCAAAAACTCAGGGGAAACATGCCAAAAGATGCCAAGTCTAACACATGTCCCCTCCAGCTGAAAGTAGGGAGAACTACCCAACCGCCTGGGAGTTCTCTTCACTAAGGCGGAAGAACCTGGACAGACCATCTGCATTAGCGTGTTCTGTGCCAGGGCGGTTTTCCACCGTAAAGTCCATTCCCTGTAGGGAGATGGACCACCTCAGCAGTTTTGGATTCTCACCCCTCATTTGCATTACCATCTGAGGGGCCTGTGGTCTGTCTGAACCCGGAAGTGAGTCCCAAACAGGTAGGGCCTCAGCTTCTTCAGTGCCCAGACCACTGCAAAAGCTTCCCTTTCTATGGCACTCCATCTCTGTTCCCTGGGGAGTAATCTCCTGCTAAGGAAGACTACAGGCTGGTCTAGGCCCTCTTCGTTCAGTTGTGAGAGCACCGCTCCCACATCTGCATGACGAATTCCTTGGAGAAGTCGGGTGCCTTGAGCACGGGCGCTGTGCACATGGCGGCATTCAGGGCATCAAAAGCTTTCTGGCAGGACTCAGTCCAGATCACCTTCTTGGGCTGCTTCCTGGAAGTCAGCTCTGTTAAGGGGGCAACAATGGTGCCATACCCCTTAACAAACCTCCTGTAGTACCCGGTGAGTCCTAAGAAGGCCCTCACCTCTGTCTGGGTCTTGGGGGGCTCCCAAGCCAGAATGGTGTCAATCTTGGGTTGTAGGGGCGCCACCTGGCCGCTTCCTACCTGGTGTCCCAAGTACACCACCGAGCCCTGCCCGATCTGGCACTTACTGGCCTTGATCGTGAGGCCTGCCCTCTGCAGCGCCTTCAAAACTTCACCGAGGTGCTGTAAGTGTTCTTCCCAGCTGGAACTGAACACAGCGATGTCATCCAGGTAGGCGGCACTGAAATCCTCCAGCCCAGCCAACACCTGGTTGACCAACCTCTGAAAGGTGGCAGGGGCATTCTTCAACCCAAAGGGCATCACCCGGAACTGGTAATGTCCTTCTGGGGTTGAAAATGCTGACCTCTCCTTGGCCCCATCGGTTAAGGCAATCTGCCAGTACCCAGACGTTAAATCAAACGTTCTGAGGAACTTGGCAGCTCCCAACCGATCAATGAGCTCATCAGCTCTGGGGATGGGGTGTGCGTCAGTCCTGGTGACGGCATTGAGCCCACGGTAGTCCACACAAAACCGCAAGTCTGGAGTGGCACCGGGTGCAGCAGCCTTTGGGGCCAAGACCACTGGGCTGGCCCAAGGACTGTTGGAAGGCTCGATCACCCCTAACGCCAACATCTTAGAGACCTCCTCTTTAATGCTGGCCTTGACCCAGTCAGTCAACCTGTAAATTTTGTGCTTCACAGGAGGGCTGTCACCGGTGTCCATGTCATGGGTACACCAGTGAGTAACACCTGGGGTCAGGGAGAACAGTGGGGCAAATGGTTCCAACACCTGGTGACAGTCGCCCTGCTGCTCTTGAGTCAGTGTAGGGGAGAGGATCACACCTTCCACTGACCCATCGCGCTCCTTGGTAGACAGGAGGTCAGGGAGAGGTTCACTCTCCTCTTCCACCCCATCATCTGTCGCCAAGAGCATGCTCACTTCGGACCTCTCGAAGTGTGGCTTGAGGCGGTTCACGTGGAGGACCCTCAAAGGGTTCCTTGGAGCCAGCAAATCCACCAGGTAGATGACATCACTTTTGCGCTCCACCACCTCAAATGGCCCAGTCCACTTGTCCTGCAAGGCACAAGGTTCCACTGGGGCCATGACCCACACTTTTTGCCCAGGTTGAAATTCGACCAGAGTGGCATTCTGGTCATACCACTTCCTCATTTATTCCTGGCTTGCTTCTAGGTTCGCCTGAGCGAGCTTCCTGAAGCGGGCAGTTTGGTTTCTGAAGGCCAGCATGTAACTAAACACATCCTGGGGAGTTTTCCCGGGAGCTGCCTCCCAGCCTTCCTTCACCAAACTCAGAGGTCCTCTCACAGGGTGACCATACAGAAGCTCAAAGGGACTGAACCCCAGAGACTTCTGTGGTACCTCCCTGTATGCAAAGAGAAGGCACGGCAAGAGGACGTCCCACTTACGCCTCATGGGTTCTGTTAGGCCCTTAATCATGCCCTTCAAGGTCGGGTTCAATCTCTCCACCAGACCGTTACCTTGTGGGTGGTAAGGGGTGGTGAACTTGTAGGTTACACCACACTCCTTCCACAGGGATGTCATATACTTGGATATGAAATTGGTCCCTCTGTCAGAAACCACCTCTCTGGGGAACCCCACTCGGGAAAAGATCCCCATTAACGCCCGGCCCACCACTGGCGCCGTCGTTGTCCTGAGAGGGATTGCCTCCGGGTACCGGGTGGCATGGTCCACCAAGACCAGGATGTACCTGTTACCCATGGCTGTCTTGGAATCCAGTGGCCCCACAATGTCCATCCCTACCCTTTCAAAGGGCGTCCCAACAACTGGAAAAGGTTGGAGAGGAGCTTTAACCTTCCTCCCACTCTTACCACTTGCCTGGCAAGTTTGGCAAGACCTGCAATGTCCATCTGACTGCCTTCGCATTTGGGGCCAGAAGAAGTGGGTGACAAGCCTGTCAAAGATCTTGTCCTGCCCCAAATGTCCTGCCAAAGGCACGTCATGAGCCAGACCCAGTAGGAAGGTCCTGAAGCGCTGGGGTACTACCAGCACATGGGCTGACCCAGGCTCAGTGACCTTAGGCTCACTGTACAGGAGATCATTCTCCCAGTAGATCCAATGTGATCCGGACTGATCACCAGTTGCCTGGTCTGCAGCCTGCCGCCACAGACCCTCCAGAGAAGGGCACTCTTTCTGCTCTTTGCAGAATTCCTCCCTGGTGGGACCCCCTTCTTGCTGCCAATGGGTCAGCTCAGAGATGTCCCCCAGTTCAGCTACCTGCTCCCCTGTAGGCACCGGGGCGTCCCCCTCAAGGTCCGCCTCCTCCCGGCCCGTGGGAACTTCAGGGGCCGGTTTCCCGCGCCCCTTGCCCTTTCTCTTGGCAGGGACTTGGGCCACTGTTCAAGGCTCCAAGTCCTCTTGATCACCCTCTCTGGTCGCCATTGACCGAGTGGACACGCATGCCCACTCTGGCAACCCAAGCATCTCCAAGTGAGACCTGAGCTCAACATCCTTCCATAAGGACTGCTCCAGGTCGTTACCTAGCAGACAATCTACAGGCATGGAAGGGCTCACAACCACCCTCAAGGGACCTGAGACCCCCCCCCCACTCGAAGGGAACCTGCGCCACCAGACACTGGCGCTCTGAATTGTCTACAGCAATTACTTGGTGCAATGCCCCTGGGACTACCTGCTCCTCCGAGACCAGGTGACACTGGACTGAGGTCACACTGGCTCCAGTATCTCCGAGAGCCTCTACCCTTTTCCCATTGATGGTCACCCAGGTGCTGTATTTCTTTGTGTTAGGGGCACCTGGTTTCCTGGGACCATCTCACTGTCCCCTAGAGAGATGAGGGTCATTTCTGGGGGATCCCCACCCTCCTGTGGGTACTCCTCCTCCCCAAGCGCTACACTAGCCAACACCTTGGACTGCCCACCGGTGGGTGGCTGTGCCCCCTTAGGGCACTTGGGGTCACCCTTCATGTGACCCACCTGGTCACATGCAAAACACTTGCGGGGGCCGGTCTCAGCAGGCTTCCCTGAAGAGACCCCTTGTTTCTTATCTCCGGGGGGATGGGAACCTTTACCCTGGGTGTTAGTTTGGGGCCCTTTCGAGAACTCCTGTCCTTTACCCTTGTCCCCCCCCCCACTTTTCTGCTGGGGACCCTGCCCACCTTTGGCTGAGTCTCCCCCAAACGCTTTCTTGTGGACCCTGGTACTCACCCAGCGGTCTGCCTCCATAGCAAGCTTCCTGGGGTCAGTCAGCTTACTATCAACTAGGTGCTGGCGCAGATCTGCAAAACATAGACTAGACAAGTGCTCCCATGCAATCAAATTGTAGAGCCTCTGAAAATCTGTCACATTACTGCCCTTCACCCAGCCATCCAGTGATCTGCAAAACATATCTACACATTCCAACCAAGTGTTGGCATCGGACTTCTTACTGGACCTGAACTGATCCCTGTACTTTTTAGGAGTGAGACCGTACTTAGTGAGAAGGGCGTCCTTCATGTCTGGATAGGTGAGGTGATACCCCTTACCCAAAGCTATTAAAGTATCCCTTGCTTCTTCCAGGAAGAGAGGCCACAATCCTGCTCCCCAATTCTCCTCAGGGACCCCATTCATGTGTATCGCTGCCTCGTAACCCTGAAACCACCTTTGTATGTCATCCCCCTTCTTGAATTCCTTGCCTACATTCTTAGGGATGTGCACAATCCTGTCTGCCTGTCTTGACGGGTTGCTGCCACCATCTGAGCTGGCTCTACTCCTCTGATCCAGCTCCTTTATCCTGAACTCATGCTCTAACATCATCCTTTTCTCCTCCATGGCTAACTTAAGCTTCTCCAGATCTACTGCAACTCTCCTTGCTTCCCGTCTGTCCTCCAGCTCTTCTGGGGATAGGCCACTGCTGCCTGGCCTGGAGGGTTCCCCCCCCTCCCAAAAGCACATCCACCCTAAGAATAGGCTCCTCCGCCTCTCCACTGAGATCACCAGACTGCTCTCTGGCATGTCTGGCTGCTACCCAGGCCCTCAGCGCCTTTTGTAGCTCTTCCTTCATCGTGAGGCCTCTGACTTGGACTTTTAGGTTTTTGCAAATTGATTTCAATTCCTTAACATTGTAGGAATCCAACCTATCCTCCTCAAAGGCAATTTCCAGGGATGCAACAGATGATGCTCTTGATTCAGGCATTATGAAGTAGCAAGTTCAAATCGGCAAGATCAAAAATAGGCCAAAAAGAACCAGTATGTGGCACGTAATGGTCTGCGATATGGTAGTAGTGCACACCAATCACTGTAAGTCAAATGCAAACGCAAGTCCTAACCCACCGCTGCCACCAATGTTAGAAATGGGATTTTTGGTGGGCTAGGGCATGTGCCAAAGCCAGGCAGAAACCACCACTCTAGTCAGGATAAGGGAGTTACACTCCTAAAATAACCCCTGCTCACCCCCTTGGTAGCTTGGCACGAGCAGTCAGGCTTATCTTAGAGGCAGTGTGTAAAGCATTTGCACATAACCAACAATAATACAGTGTAAGCACTACAAAAGGACACCACACCAGTTTAGAAAAATATCCAATATTTTTATATACTTAAGACAAGACCAAAAACGATAAAAAATCCACAATACAGTACTTAAAAATCTTCAGTTATCAAAATATGCTCGAAAAACAGTTCCCTGATGTCAATAGCTCCGTCCGGGGCTATCACGGCGTCGTGAGCAACCATATCACACAGTTCTGGCTGAGCGCGGCGTCGCGGGCCAGCTACGGTGTCGGGAAGACCCGCAAACAGTACCTTTTAGAAATGCAGGGCATCGGCGACCTCTTGCTGAGCTTCCGAAAGCACGGCGTCCGCAGGTGTCGGTTCCGGAGGTCGGTGCAGGAGTCGTCGGGGCCCTCGAAGTCACACACGTTGCAGATTGAACTCCTCTCTGTTGAAGTCAGGAGCGCTGGCGTCAGCAGGCGTCGGGTGCTGCGGTGCGAAGTGCAGCGGTGCGGTGTGTGGTGCCCTCAGGTCGCGGTGCGAGCAGCGGCTCGGTGGCAGTGTCAGATGGCGTCGTCGGTGAGACCAGGGTCGCGGTGCGAAGTGACGGCGGTGCTCGTCGCGGTGCTGGCAGGTCACGGTGCAAGCAGCGGCGTCGTCGTTGCTGAAGCGCTGTCGTCGGCTGATGAACTGGAGTCGATGGCACTGGCGTCGGTAGGCCAAGGCTGCGGTGCGGGATGAGTGCGGTGCGTCGTGTAGCTTTACGAGCGGTGCCCTCAAACCTAGGGTGCAAGCAGCGGCATCGATTTCGGCGTGGAGCGGCGGCGCAGGGGATACCATGGCGTCGTCGTGAAGCAAGGCGGTGCGCAGTGCGGTGCCCACAGGTCGCGGTGCGAGCAGCGGCTCAGTGGCGGCATCAGCAGGCGTCATCGGTGAGACCAGGGTCGCGGTGCGTAGACGGCGTCGGGTTGCTTTTTCTTCTTGTTGCAGCACAAAACACACAGTTCCCAGTGCTGAGGGCAGAAGAGCTTGAAGTCTTTGCTGTTCCTAAGACTTCTTGAACAGGGGGCAAACTCTACCTCAAGCCCTTAGAGAAACTCACAAAAGTAGATTGCATAAAGTTCAGTCCAGTCCTTTCACTGCCCAAGACAGAAGCAGCCACTGCAGGCCAACACAGCAAAGCATACAGCAATGTGGTAGTTCCTCCTCACAGCTTCTTCTTGGCAGTCTTCTTGGTCCAAAAGAGTTCTAAAGTTCAGGGGTCTGGGCCCCAATATTTATATCCCAAAATCCTTTGATCTCTTAGGCAGAGAGTGTCTGTGCCCAGCCAGAACCAGTTCTGTCTTCTCTGGTGTGACTTCCTGGCAGGAGGTGGAGACGGCATTGTCAGAGGCAGACCAGGCCCTTTGAGGTGCAAGGAAATCTCCTCCCCCTTCCCCAATTGCAGCCCAGGTCTATTCAGCCCTTTCCTGACCCACCTAGACTATCTGGAGCCACTCCTGCTCCCCAGCCTTCTGTCATCCAAGACCCAGACAGGCAATCCACATTCCAGCAGAGGCACACGGGATGACTGAGCAAGAAAATACCTACTTTCTAAAAGTGGTATTTTCAAACACAGAATGTAAAAATCACCTTCACTGAAAGATGCATCTTTAGAATCTGAGTTCAGGCATACTAAACTTTATTTTCCTACCTAGTTCCCAGGGCCAGTTATGTTTATAAGATGTTATAAACAAACTTCCCATTCTGTCCTATGGGGAACAGGTAGCCTTGCAATAGTGAAAAACGAAATTGGCAGTAATTCACTATCAGGACATACCACACACACCAGGGCATGTCCTACCTTTCACATACACCGCACCCTGCCCACAGGGGTACCTTGGGCCTACCTTAGGGGTGGCTGACATGTAAGAAAAGGGAAGGTTAGGGACTGGCAAGTGTGTGCACTGGCCAAGTCGACATGGCAGTTACAAACTGCGCGCAGACTCTGCAATGTCAGGTCTGAGTTACTTTTTCAGGGCTACTCATGTGGGTGGCACAATCAGTGCTGCAGGCCCACTAGTAGCATTTGATTTACAGGCCCTGGCACACTCAGTGCACTTTACTAGGGACTAACAAGTAAATCAAATATCCAATCATGGAAACACCAATCCATAACACAATTTACCACAGTAGCACTTGCACTTTACCACTGATCAGCAGTGAGAAAAGTGCACAGAAACACTACGCCAGCAAAAACAGAGTCAAAAACGAGAGGTCAGAAAGCAAAAACTCAGGGGAAACACGCCAAAAGATGCCAAGTCTAACAATATGTAACAGACATCACTAAACATTTGTGTTTCTGGAAGCGTTAACCTTGGTTCCCAGGGAAGCTTAATGCAGAGTCTATTCTATCATTTATTCAATGTTTCACTTTTTGACAATGAACTATACTAAAGTCAGAAACATTTACTTGCAGATTTCTAGTTAGGTAATGCTTTTCATATTTTATGCAAGAGAGAATTATTTTTAAAATATGTGATTCTCTATTTAGCATTATGAACACAAAATAGTTAGGAAGTACAAGCCTGGTGCAAACGAGAACATGTTGCTTAAGGAAGATAATACATTTACAAGACCAGAACATTTTGCAGTTATGATGAAGACTCTATGAAAGTCACATTCAGGCCAAGCTATCAAATACATTTGCCCATGGTTCAGTGATTCCTAAAGCTTCTATTTGTTAAAGGGAAATATAACAGTGGGCCTATCAGTGAATATGGCTGCCTAATGCATTTTGCACATTTTGACTACGTGTCATCTTTCAGTGTTTTCACCTAAATATCTAAGGCAAACTGTCAGCTTTGTTAAATAATTTAAATGTTAATTTTTCAGCTTTCTCAGGATCTAAAATAACATTAACCATTCAATTAACTGTATGCATTACTTATTGTTAGTCTAGAAGAGATCAGTATCTGGTACTGGCTTCGCCATGATGCCTCGCCAGCAACTGAGACACTTTTAGCATTCTTAGTCTCATCTTTACAAAGATTTCCCTCTTCTTTCTTTGATCAATGGTCAATATATAGCCATTTGAATCAAATGAATCATCTCTGGCTGTGGTGTGGGTCTGAACTGAAAATATCAGAAGGGTTTTTTGGCATCAAGGGAGGAAGGAATCTCTGAATGCTGGATAGGGACCTTGATTTCTGTGTGCTTTGCATTGGTGATTCATCCATTGCAAATGCAGGATTCAGCTTGAAGAATATATTACCAAAATGAGATTCCCCAGTTTTGTTTGCTAGTCCTTCCATGTCTACAGGGCACAGAGATACAGTGATTCGGGGAGGTAAGTTAGCAAGTGCAATTTGAGACAAGTAATATTCAAGAAGTTAACTGCCTTATGCTTAGGGTGGTTCATTTGTTATACCCTCCATAACTCTCTCACAATTACTAATGATTATTTTTTCAACCAATACTTTTTTGGTTAAAAACCAATGCTTTGTTCTTTCTAGTATTTCTAATTCTACACTCCCAATCCTTGTCTCTGCCTAGTTCAATGAAAATTGAGATTTAACGCAGAGGAAATTATGAGTAAAGATTAGCTGTATATCTTATCCCCTTAACAAGTTACGTTCAGAAACAGTATAAAAAAAATCATACTACCTTCTCAGAATCTGAAGGATCATGGTTGGCATTCACCTTCAAGTACTTGTCTAACAAAGACCTGGAAAAAATTCCAAACGCAGATTTTGGAGTTAGAAGTATAAAGCTATGTTTGTATCCTGAAAAATCTGGCTGATCCGCTGTGCACATTTCCATTGCTTAGAAAAAATAAAATTATGAAGCACAGCTACAGAAACTGTAAAATATTCAAACATGTACATACAAGGGCATAGACTACTGAAATCATTAACACTTATATTGAAGTCTACATTACCTGTCCTGGGAGCCTATGTTCTTGTCCCTGCAATCAAAGATCATTGGTGGTATTTTAATAAAATTATAGCGGTAGAGGAAGTGACATCCACTGCCCTTTAGCCCTTCAATAATGTCCCAGGTGACCACATAAATCTTTTGACACCAAGGAAAGAAGGTAAAGTATTCTGTGGCAAGTGGAATTTTAACCCAGAACTGTTGCCACCGTTTAAGAATGTCTGCCATACAGTTATTTTCAAATTTCTTCTTAGGGAATATAACCACATTATGCCCTCTAAGTTTTACATAGCTTTAATCTTCTTTGTTAATACATTTTCTTCCTAACAATATCTATCAAATTTAGAGAACACATGAAGTGCTACCTTAATGGAATCAAGAATGTGTGTCGACTTGTCCTCTTGCATGCACTTTCCCAGAGGATGCCTGTTGCCCACACGGTGTTACCTCAACATTTCAAATTTTTACTTCAAATTTAATCTTCCAAAAATAAAAATTTAAAATTAGACCGTTATATCACAAAATGAGAAAAATATGATAAAAATGGGCCAGGAAAACAGAAAAAAACAAGGGAAAAGGAATAGATGAGAGAAGAAGAAAATTATCGTTGCACGGGGTGTTCTCCCATAAAAAAGCAAAACAGGGAAAAAAGAAAAATAGCAAAAACAATCCCAAAAAAGATGTGGGGAACAAGGTGAAAATGGAAAAAAGAGGATGAAAGAGACCAAAGGGGTTTTAGAAGGTTAACCCCAAATGGAAACAAGTACTGCAAAGCCAATTGGTCCCGCTTTTTGGACCTATTGGCTTTGACAATGGTTTCTAACAGTGCAGTACAACATTCCTGAACCTGTGCAGCATGGCTAAATAAAAAAAAGCCTATAACACCGCTGGCTGCGTCATTTTCAAGGCATGTGCACCACATATTACATACACCTACAAAATGACAAGGGCACTGTTTTTCTTTTTATTTACTGATCTGAGTAGGATTAGGAAATAAAAGAAGCACAAAAGCATTTTTTTTAAAAGCAGGTGGGAGGACAGAAGCAATACAAAGGGTGAATGAGGAGGTAGCTACACAGAGGATGGATGACGGAAGCAACAGAGAGTGGGGAGGAGCAGAAGCAACAGAGAGGGCGTGAGTGGGGGAAGCAACATGGAGGGGATGAGTGGAGGGCAAAAGCAGGGTGGGGAGGGGCTAAAGCAACATGGCTGGCAGGGTGACAAAGAGAAACATGGAGGTTGGGACATGGTGGTATAGGCACTCAGGCGAGAAAGAAAGGGTGTAGAAGCACTTAAGGGCAAGTACAACATGGAGGGTGGCAGAGAAGAAGCACATGGGAGAGAGAAAGCAACATAGAGCGCGGGGAGAGAAGTGCATGAGGGAGACAGCTGGAACATACATACACTCTCATGGGTGTTTAACCAAGAAAAAAAAGGTAGTGCCTGAAGAGTGAACAGTGGAAGGACACAAGTAATAAGGTCATGCTCCATGGAAGGGACAAACACAGTAAAAGGAAGGAAAGTCCTCATATGAAAGGAGGTAGAAGCACATAAGGGTAAGCACAACATGGAGAGTGGCAGCGAAGAAGCATACAGGAGAGAGAAAGCAACATGGAGTGCGAGGAGGAGAGAAGTGCACTAGGAAGACACCCGTAAAACAAATGCACTCTCATGGGCGCTTAACTAAAAAGAACAAAGTAGTACCTGAAAAATAGGCAGTGGAAGGACACAAGAAAAAAGGCCATGCTCCAGTGAAGGGACAAAGGAGGAGGAAGGAAAGTCCTAACAAGCTAACAAATAAAATGCAAACAAATGAAAGTGACAAAGCCAACCAATGTTAAGCAATGGGTGGGACCATAACTCACTTCGCAAACCAGACAGTTTGCAATGTCTGGTAGGCGAGACCTTAAAAGGTGAAATGAGTGACTGAAAAAGAGGAATATATAGGAATAAAATAAAGTACTAAAAGATGAAAAGACCGAAAGAAGCAAAAAGTGTGGGAAATAGACAAATTGAAGCAATACTATTTAGAAATAAACATTTTGAAGAATATTTGCTTAAAAGCATGTAGCCTATTTTTCAAGGCTACTTAACCATTGAATGATTGAAAGCCGTTAGCGTTTTGCACATTGGCCTTTGTAAAAACGAATGTGCTAAAACCAGAGGTGATACTGGTGATTTTTGGAGGACGTATTTGCTTTGATGTGCTTAGAGTAGTTACTTCCACTTTGATATTTCAGTATTTCTTCAGAATAGTTATGACACTAACATTACACTTTTATAAGCATTGCAATCACAATCTCACAATATTATCAACTTCTCGTTTATTGTCTAATTTTGTACCCAAGTAAGGGACACACATTATTAAACAATCTCAATTAGCCAAACTTTGCTTCTAAATACATTTTCCCATGGTAACCTATAAATAGGTCAAAATCAACATTTCTTCTGCTTAAAGGTTATGAAAAGAACACCCTTACCCCAAATATGGGATGCTTCAGAACTAGCATTATAACTAGATTTTCCTGTTTTCAGTGTTTATTTGGTATGAATTCTTGTGTTTTTTTCCCAATGTTTAAATTTTTTTAAAAATCGGTGGTTATCAATGTTTACTCTTTTTTGCACCATATAAATCATGGGCATAGTATATTTCAGGAACTTTTAAAGAATGTGGCTTTTATTTACTTCATTGGTTCATTCCTATTGCCATTCCTTCCTATCTTCTTTCCTGCTTCTAAGTCCCTTCTCTATACTTTTCCTTGAACTTGCTTTTCCAAGAAGTAACTTTTCATTATTCCCCTTACTGCCTTTCTCATTTCCGGGCACTCCTCTCCTCTCTCGAGCAGTCCAGTCCCACCCCATGTTCAGATTAACTGGGGACTCTGCTCCTTCCAGCATTCACTGTTCTAGTGCATTTTCCATCTTGGAGAAAAGAACAAACAAAGCTCTACAATTACACTAAATACATTGCCAAAATGTGTATAGGTGATTATGTCAAGAATCAGGACTTGGTTCAGCACCATACGTTCCGAGCTTCAGTTTGACATGGAGGCATTAAGAATGATAATTGGACTTGTTGATCTGGAGATGTACCATGGACATGAAGTACTTCAGTATGCAGGCTCAAAACTAATCCATGTACATGTTTTTCCTCAAATTGTGCTGTATGCAGCACATATTTGGAAACATAGAGCTATGATTACCTCTTAATGATTCTGAACTGTACTGGCTGTACCTTATACACTAACTCATAGATTTTCTATATTATGCCAAACCAGAGCATTGGCCTCTTCTGAGCATCAGCATGATTGCTGAAGTTGTTCATAATATGGACCTTGTACTTCTGTATAAGGAGATACGGCTCCTGAAGTCATGCTTTTTAGACCACCACTATATAAAACTAAGAACAGGAGTACTGGGCATAGGAGATATGCACATCATGCATATGCATAGCATCTGTATGCACAGTGATGTTTGTTGCCATAATCTAGATACCTGAGCTTTCATAAAGCTAATCTTATTGAGTTTGAGTTTGAGTTTTAGATTTATAAAGCGCCTGGTTACACCAACTGGTGTGTCCCCGCGCTATATCCTTCAACTGACACTTCCAAGAATCATTTACCTGCAGTTCGAATATGGCTCTTATCTACTGTGTAAAAAGCCATGTTTTTAATTTTTTGCGAAAAACTTTCTGTGATTGTTCCTCCCGAAGGGACATGGGAAGCTCATTCCAGCTCTTGGCTGCCAGATAGCTATAAGAGCGTGCGCCCATGTGTGCTCTCTTTATCCTTGGGACTTTGACCTGATGTGTCCCAGTAGATCTTAACTGGCGTTCCGTCATATATGGTAGGAGTAGGTTGTGCAGATATGTATTGCCTTTTTTCTGCAAAATACAATGACCAAAACACAGGGCCTTGAACATGATCCGCTTCTGAACAGGCAACCAGTGCAGTGTTTCCAATGCATTCTTAGAAGGTGCCCTTCTTGGCAGGTTCAGAGCCAGACGGGCAGCTGCATTCTGGATGGATTGCAGTTTCTGAAGACCCTTTTTAGTTGCGCCCAAGAGCAGCACATTCCCGTAATCCAGTCTTGTCGTGACCAGGGCATGGATCAAGGTTTTTCTGGCAGAAATAGGAAGAATGTCCCGGGTTTTCCTGAGGATCTTCAGGATTCCGAAACATTTCCCTCTCGTTCTTTTGATCTGGGCATCAAAGGATAGTTTAGAGTCCATCCATACTCCCAGATTTTTCACCTCAGTCTTCGGAGACGGAGCAGGTCCCAGCATAGTTGGCCACCAAGCCGGCGACCATATGGAGGGAGAATTTCCTACTATTAATACCTCTGTCTTACTGCCATTTAGACTTAGGCAGTTATCAGACATCCACCCTGCCAGGTCTTTCAGGCAGTCTGCAAAACTGTTAGCTGCTTGAGGTGAATTGGGAGCCAAAGTGACCACTAGCTGAGTGTCATCTGCGTACGACACAATTGAAACTCCATGTTTTTCTACCACTGTCAATGAAGGAGAGGGAGGACGAAGCTTTGCTTGTCTTTACTGAGACTCTTCTCAAATTCAGCTGTGAAACGGCTGGCCACTATACAGCAACATGCAGTGAATAGTGATCTGAAGCCATATGAATTGAGGCATGCCCTCAAATAGGAGTGGATGTAGGCTCGATGAACTTTGCCGATGGTTTACTGGGCCTATTAAATGGCTTTCCATGGCTCGAATGGATAATAGCCAGAACATCTATCAGAGGTAATTGCTTAGAGTTAGAGGTTACACTTATACTGTTTTGAATCCAGAGGGTATTAAAGCAGTAAAAGTGCAGCAAATCCGGTGTGTTTCAGTTTCTACTGAAAAGGAAATGTTTCCTTTGATGGTGTTTTATCGGTTAAAACCGATTTTAACTGAAAACCAGTAACCCTAATTATACCACACAAATGAATATTAAAACGGTCATTGCCATTGATCTGATCAACCTTTCCATTTCGTTCAGTAATCCATATTGAAAAGCATCCTTCCCCTTTAATACATATGCCAAAAGAGCTTAGTTAATATTTCTGACGCACAACCACTAAAGTTCCCTGATAGTTTTCACACTAGTCTCCTATAGGCTGGTTACCACAAATTTCAGTAGAGAGGAAGAAATGTGCACCTGAAACTATAAGCATATACTTTCCTATTCTTCCCATCAGAATAATGCAAGTGGATGCAGGAATAGTAAGGAGAAAGTTTTGTGCATTGTGACCTGCATGTGGTGGGGGAGGAAGAATTGAGGGTTAAAATACAGCCCAAAAGCTTCTTCTGAAATTGTGACTCATCAATACAATCTTTTGTTCTTGACCTGTAATGTGGCCATGCTCCATTTGGGGAGTAGCCATACAACACTAACAAAATAGAGGAGGATGCTATTCTACTATTTAACCTGATAAATAATAAGAATTACATTTAACAGTATTTATCAGGGCTCTTCTCTGAGCCCCACATTGTTTAACATATAAGCGCTCCTTTGGAGGTTCAAATTGTATCCTATTTCTTATTTTGATGATGTATGCAGATGATACCCAGATGTTTCCATTTCTGACAATCTGGAGGAAATGCAGGACCATTTCTCTGCCTGCATGCTGGTCATCCTGGTTGGATTAATTCTAGTTTCCTGAAACTCAATGCATAAAAAAATGAGTTGTTTTTTTTTGCCACTGATAACTCTAATCGGTGGCCGGAAGCATTTGGGCCTTTACCCTATCCGGCCATTTGTGCCAAATGACTCAGATTTGTCTTTTGATACCCAGACTACCTTGGTAGTCTCTAAATGGTTCAGGATGTTGCAAGCCTTGTGGAAAAGTTTTCCTTAGCTGCCAATCTTGGCTAGAAAACCCACGGTCTTGGCGCTGATCTCATGCCTAGATTATGATAATGCCCTGTATCTAGGACTTCCTTCATTTTGTCTGGATATACTCCAGATTGTTCACAATGCTGCTGCCCATGTTATTTTGAATCTTTCCCATATGACCTATTCCAGAACTTTAGTACCTATTGTCCACTGGCTGCTGATAAGTTAGAGATCCACCTTGAAGGATCTCTGTTTGGCCTTTAAAGCTATAGCAGGCACTAGCCCTGAATATCTTGCAAGAAACATCAGTGCATACTCTCTGGTACACACTCTTCGCTCAGTTGGAGGTAGACTTCTGCAGGTCCCACAGGGGAGCGTGCTCTTTTTTCTATATTACAGGCAAGCTATGGAACTCCTTGCTTTCGACCATGAGATTAAGTTTCAACCATTCTTGTTTCAGAAAGTTCCTCATAACATGCTTATTTCAACAGCTGTAATGTGCCTTCTAGCCTAATTAACAAGCCTTAGCACCAGGACACCACTTTATTGGGGTAACAAAGAGCTTTATAAATACTATTCCTTCATTTTTATTTGAAGCTACCAAGATAATAATTTCTCTGGAACCATCCAGACAGAGTGCCCTTATTGCTCTTCACAAAAGTATATATGTCTGCTCCATCTCCATATACATTCGGGTCTACTTGGATAACCTATGAATTTGTGTTATTTCTTTATTACACAATGGTTCAGTTGTTGCCCCCCTCAAAATGAATTTAGTGACAGATTACCCATGTCTTTACTGCATCATTCCATTTAACTTGGAATCCACTATGCAGTGCTGTACAGACAGTTTCCTTTCAGAGCCGGCAGTGAAAGTCCACTTTCCCTAATCTCCATGCATAATTTTGCCACTTTTACAACAGATTTATGAAATGATGTTGTAGAGGGAACCCCATCGTCTGTCAAATTACATCATTGAAAAAGAGATATGTGGCTATGACTACTTCTGCTCTAAACCTCTCCTGTCCCATGTGCCCTAGCTCCCTGACCACCCCTTCAGAACCACTGCATAAGCTTCGTCCATACCTCGTTTGAGCTAAGCCACTGACAGCATTTTGCTGATCCATCTCCCTGCTGCACAGCCTCTAATTTGTGGAAGACAACATCGTATGTAATAATGCTCTTTTGGGTAGTGTTTTTGCTACCCGCCACAACTATATTATTTTTGAGGACTGTGCAGTTTTTATCGATTTCATTTTCTGCCTTGCAATACGCCCCGCTATGCAAAGTTTGTACAGAGTAAGCTTGCATTTTTGAGAGAAAGTGTTACAAACAGTAATATTTTGGGGGATTGAGTAAGACTAATGTGCAACACATAGATATCTATTATCCATTAATGCGGTTCGAGCAACTTGCAGGAGCACAGCCCTTCCTAACATGCATCAGTTTTGGAAGACTGAGTCATGCTGAAAGACTCTACGGAGATTACCTTGATACATTTTTCATGGTAGAGCAAGCTGGCCACGGGGTCCCTTCTCTTTTCCCAAGGTACATTAGTTCTGAGGTCTACAATTTGATGAAAACTATTTTGCTACTTGGAGTACACGGTCCATGCTGGAACATAACACAAACCATCCTGCTGTATATTACACAGAGTCACTCCTCTAGACATGCTTCTGTCACTCCCATATGGCATTATCATATGACACCTTCACTCATACAGGCATACACAAATGACTGCCAAGATCCTTTAATAGAAACCTGAAACGTTCCTGGTCTTATCAAGAGGTTGTGTGCAATGTTAATGCACACCTGGCAAATAATACAATAACACCGCTCCAATCCTCCCTGTTTAGTATATGTTCAGGCAAGTGTCAGCCATGACCAATAAGAAGTTGATATATTCCATTCAATTACTCAGGCTTAGGAGTCTGGCATGAGGGGTATTTGACCTCAGTCTGTATTGTTTCTAAATACAACAAATTGAAGTTTTTAAGATGTTAACTTGCAAACTACTCAATAACAAGGTACCATAGTGCCTACAGCTGGGGTTTGCTCAAACACAAAGCAACCGGTCACATACAGCAAACCTATTTTGCTCCTAAAGTACTTTTAACAGAGCAATAAATGTTCTCATTTTAGGATAATGTGGAAAAGTATACTAATATATTTAAAATGACAACAACCCTCATTCAAAAGACGTTTAATAAACCAGATTTAGGAGCACTGCTAAATATGGATTTATATGACCATATAGCATCAGAAAGCAAAATGTGTGCACATGTTGCAAGGAGGAAAAATGATGCACAAAGCCTTTTGAGCAAACTCATAGAAATGTGTTTTTGGTGGATAAGTTGACATTCTCTGCTCTTACACCCCTGTATGTCTGCAACCTGTCTCCAAGCCATTAGCGCTCGCGCAAAAAATGTAAATGACCAGCTCATTAGCACTTATTCTGCTGTGCATGCCATCCATCACTTGGCTTGAAAGCACCTACTAGTTCCTACATCTTATATAGAACAGTAGCACCATTTAGAACCTTAGAACATGACCCATGTGCTCCACCACCACCCCCAACTCATACACAATCCACCCTAAACAGATGCAAACAAAATAAACAACATACCACTCTTCATATCTTCTCATCTCCTTGTCTATTACACAACAAGGCTACTTTACAAAAACCCCACAGCTCACCAACACACTCTCAACCACCTTCTCCACCACCTACATATTCAGACCCAACAAAATGCCTTCCAAGCCTGCTGGAATAGGATCGTGATATAGACAAACAACACTGTGGCTATCTTCATATAGTTAATACCAACACTAATAATACACCTGCTACAAGTTTAAAGAATTCTAATCACCCTTCTAGAAAACAAAGTCACACGACCACCAAAACACAGCCTCTACACTGCCTACTAATAAATGCCCAATCACTCTCTAAAAACATGCACCACATCTTTGACCTACTCACTGACACACAACCTGACTTATTCTTCATAACTGAATCCTGGTTGGGAGATGACATGGCTCCAGTGTTGCATGAAGCCATTCCTCCAGGCTATCAAACTGTCATGCAAAATTGCATAGGAAAAAGAGGAGGTGGACTAGTTGTTATATTCAAGGAAACAACAAATCTCACCAAAGCTGACGGCATTTCATAGAAGGTTGTGAGGCTCTCATCACCATATGCAACCCTACACCAACTTTCTCCTTCTTTACAGACCACCACCTAGCAATGCAACATTATCAGATGTGTTTCTAGACACAGTTTCAATTCTTATGGCCCTACAGTCCAATCTATGCATCCTTGGTGACCTAAACATGTGGTTTGACAAACCCAATATGCGGCATCCAAGAACTATCAATACTGGCCTAGATGTAATTTTCACAAATCCAGAACTAGTTACAATTCAAATGGTTACTCCAGTCACATGATCCGACCACCATCTGGTAGCTTTCCAACACAAAACACCACAAATCAACAAACCTAAGGCCACCTTACCTGCATCCACCTATGGAGCATGGAACAAATTCAATTTTGAATACTTAGAAACAGAACTAACATCCAACACAAATCTAAACACAATAAATTCAGTTCAAAAACTTTATGAGTGGCTCCAGAAAGCTTTTGATATCCTAATACCACTAAGAAAAACACATCGAGATAAAAGAAATTGTGAACCTTAGAGAAATGCAGATCTAAAGAAGATAAAACAACAACATGCAAAGCTGCAACACACCTGGCTCAAAACAAATAGTAATCAAGACAAACTTCACCTACACAAACTTACCAGAATACACAAGTCAATAATCAAAAAAGCAAAATAAAATGTACTATTCAGACAGAATTCAAAATGCTAAATGTGCAAATAAAGAATTTTATAAAATTCTCATGAATTTCGTAAACCTAAATTGACAGAAGGAACTCATCCCATTAATCAAAAGTTTACTGAAAATTGGCAAATCATTTCACGACCAGAGCAGACGTGTTGGACTCCTATTTAAAACAAAGGAAAACCACCAGCACCAACCCATTTACTACAATCCCCTCCTAGGGTAGGCTAACTCAGCCTCTGCATTCGTTTAAACAACCATCACAAAGTCAATGTATGGATCCTGTCAAAGCAAGCAGGCCAGGCAGCTGCCTTTCTGACCTATGTCCACCACAAATCTTGAAGAACATTCTTTTAACTACCTCTGCTGCCATACCAGTAAGAAGAATCATCAATAATTCTTTAACTACAGGAATCTTCCCAGAAGACTTAAAAAAGGCATACATACGCCTTTTATTAAAGAAAACAAACCTGGACCCACATGACCCAAACAACTGCAGACTGATTACAAATGGACCTTTACAGGGAAAATTGACAGTAATGGTAGCATTCGCCCAGGTGTCACAATTCATTGAAGATAACTCCATACCTTCAGACTTCCAAGCATGATTTCGTCCAGGAAGAGGCACAGAATCTGCCCTCATCACCATCTGGGATGACCTTAAAAACACAGTTGACCGGTACAGGGTCGCTGTACTACTTCTCTTAGACCTTTCAGTTGCCTTCGACACAGTTGACCATGACACTCTAATGCAAAGACTCTACAAAGTCCGCATAGAGGGGACTGCTCTCGACTGGATCAGATCCTACCTTCAAAACAAAACAAATGTCATCCATACTCCCCCTTTCTCATCCGAACCATACTTCACAAAAGCAGGGTCCTTCAAGGCGCCATCATCTCACCCATGCTTTTCCAACATCTACATGAAGTCATTACTGGCAATGATCAATGAATTTCAGCTCACATGCTATAACGATGCAGATGACACACAAATACTTCCTAAACTGGAAATCCCCGAAGACATTGGAAACTCAAAACTTTTCCATTGCCTCAGAGCCAATAATCAGTGGATGACATAGAGCCATCTCAAATTGAATGTTTTTAAAACTGAAATACTCACATCTGGTGATTGGAAAAGTTATGATCCACTCTACACCTGGCCTGGTGATCTGGGACCACCTTCTAAAGTATCTAAGTAAGTAAGAAACCCTGGAATTACTTTGGACTGCAAATTACCAGGTGAACAAGTTAGCAAGATCAACCTTCTTTGCCATGAAAACTCTGTGACGCATCTTCCCCCACATAGGAATTTCACACAAGGTCCAAGCTACTATCTCTCTTGTACTGTCTAACCTTGTTTACACCAATGGTCTCTACCATGGATCATCTTTATCAACCATGAAAAGAAAACAACTAATTCAGACCTCTGCTGCCAGACTACTCCTAAATGTAAAGCCACAAGCCCACATCTCCCCTGCCTTGAGGGCCCTACATTGGTTACGGGTTGTCAAAAGATCCACCTTCAAGCTGCTTTATATCACCCACAAAGCAATGCATGGAACAAGACCACTTTTCATAGGAATAACAATTACCAAATACATACAACAAAGGAACCTCTGCTCCAGATTTGCACCTCGCCTCATAATCTTAGTATTCAAAGAAAAAAACACGGGTGGTATATCTTTCTCTGTTCAAGCAGTCAAAATATGGAATTAATTAACCCCCAAACATAAGATTTATGGATAACTAGATGTCATCAATGATATCACCGACCATGTCATGAGTGAAGTATTATGCAAGGTCATTAGCACTACATTGCGGGGGCGTTAGTTATAGTTAGCTCAGCAGTATAGTTACTGCTGAATTTCACTGGTTTTGTACGAGTGAAATCTAAGCCTACCTATAACGTCCCTGTAACCGTTGGTTTTTTCAGTGAAAAAATAATATATATATATATATATATATATATATATATATATACATACATTATTTTATGCTTAACATGTATATAGGCCACTGCATAGCTTTCATATTAGTTATTTGTTTAGATGCTTGTGTCTGTTTTATTTTATATATCCATCACAATATGAAAATATGATCATAATTGTATCTATAAGTGCTTAACTACTGAAATGTTGAGGAAAATATAAAAATAAAATAGATATCAATAAAAAAATACACAAATTAAATATATATAAATATACACAAATAAATTAGCTTTAAGAACAGCAACACTTGAAAGTCTGAGTTTTAAACTATCTATCCATATATGCACATATGGAACTTTATATAATACAGCTTTATATCTCTTTGCTATTTTCCTTATACACGCGTACCTTCTATGTAGGTATTTATCTATATATTTATTCCTTCAATTATAGTGTAGACATAAAGCCCTCAACTCCTGCCAATGAACTACTCTATGTCTCATCTTATACCTCTCTCAATATATCATCTACCTCCACTCTCTGACTCATCCTAAACCTCATTCTACTACTATTAGCTCCCTAATAACCCTTTCTTGATTCTTCCCTCCTCTATCCCTTCTTACCTCACCCCAAACCTCATTCTACTACTAGGATCTCCCTAATAACCCTTTCTAGACTCTTCCCTCCTCTATCCCTCCTTTATCCAGTTCAATCAAACTAACAGACACACAGGTTCATCGCTCAAATTAACAACTTATATTTCCCTATACTAATCCACCACAAATTCTTTGGGTTCCGGAGTAGCGTGCTTCTCGCTGAAAAGCACTTAAATGCCTCAGGGGTAGTAAGAGCTATATAAATACAATTGCAATTACAAATCATTAAGAGGGAAAGAGCAGAAAGAACAGCAGAGAGGAGAGGGAATTATTGTGTTTTCCTGCTGATTGAATTCTGGGTTTCCACGTAAATCGACTTGAGGTGCAGTAGGCAATTGTGGAGATCTTAAACATGGGGGCAGCATCATAAAACATTGGTGCACTTTTGATGTAGCTTCCATTTGTAAACATTATAGCTACAATCATGGTATGCGGATACCTAGACATGAATGTGCTATCACAGTGGAGATATGTGGCTTCGCCTTTGGAGAGTGTGTGAAACGTTTCTACAGCAGTATTGTCTGTACACAACTACAACCAGAACCCCAAACTTTAAGGCCTTTAAGATTATTTAAACATGGACGTCTCATTGGTTGTGTAATGGGCGTGTAGTCTTGATCTGTACAAGGTGCTATAAGGGTTCTCTAATTTTCAAGTCCCTGCTGGTTTAGGGATTTTAAACTATGTAAGAGTAAATATCTATTGTGTTGGAATGTGCCCTGAAGCTCCAAAACGTGTGCCTATCCAGGCCGGCTGAGACATACATTTGCTTTGCTAGCAAGTTACATGTAAAGATTTGAAGACATCCTTTTCTTGGAGAATGGGGTGCTGGGCCTCAACAGGTTGTTAGTTTGTAGGTATCTGCTTGAAGCCTGCCTGTGCATGATGTTTGTTGGTGCCAATATGTATAAATCTGTGCACGTATAGAAACGTGGCAGCTGTGGGTTTATTAGTACACATGTTTAAAGAGGGAACGTAGTATGGTAAATATAAAAGAACTCTTGTTTCAGATATGTGAAGGTGCTGATACATGACTTGTTATTGTGTGGGGCTTGTTATTGTGTGGGGTGTAGGATGGTTGTTTAGAAAATTCTGTGAGACTCTACAGCATCATTCCACACTTGCGTCAAGTAATCTTCACTGTCAAAACTGCTGGGTAAGTGAAGCGTGGCATCACCATATGGAAAGTGCTATAACCTGTCTGAATATAGTTTGTTATTGTATTTAATGCACAGGGTGAGGTGATTACATAATGAAACAGTAAAGAGAGAAGGTTTAGCCATGTTTTATCATATCACAAACAAATGTTGGCTACTGGAATGTGTTATTGTGCAATGAGTAGGATGTGGCTCTCACATTAAGAAACAGCAATTAACCAGTCCAGCAAGATTTCAGACTAACAGAGTCTATGGACTGTCGTTTTACTCTGATGATCTGTGTTAGGACTGTGGCATATAATGACATCATCCGGGAATTGACTGAGGAATGGGCAGTGACAATATACAGGGGAATATTACTGTGAAATAGTTTGGGGAATTTAAGTAAAATAGGAATACACTTTTTCACCATGTTCCCTCCAGATTTCGGTTTGTGGAACTGAATCCTGGTTATTTCCCAATGGGGGTGGGGGTGGGGGGGGGCTGCTAAACAGGCCTCACTGCATGTGCCTTTCTTGAAATCATGCTGTTTTAGATATTTAATTTGCATGTTTTCCATTTCAATAAGTCAGCTATAAAGTGTGCAGAAGTAGTACAGACTGTTAAAGTGTCAAATGCCACCTCGGAGGAGCAACACAGCCTTCACCACTTATACCTGGAGCTAACCGTATTGCAGGAGCTCAGAGGCAGCCATGTAACTCTGTAGTAGGGAAGTGAAGGTGTGAAAGGCACATCAAACTAGGTTTTGTATTTGGAGTGCTTAATCTGAGGAAGCAGCTAGTATGCCTTGTGAAAATGAGGGGCAGGCGCAGCTGCATAGTCTTTAAATATAAAATATAAAATGATAGTGTACACTTACAAGTGAATAGAGTAACGAGCTTAAACAGCGTGTTACAAGCGAGCAACATACTTTTTAACTGTGTAAGGAAGATAGAATACATCAGTAAATATACATTTTTATTTTATATGTTGCATTGGGACTTTTCTAAGGCTGTCATTTTCCTGCTGTTTAGAAAACCAGTTGGCCTTGTTGAGATTAATTGCCTTGTTCTGGCTAAATAGCCTTGCAGTTCACCAGCAATGGGTTTCTTTCAAAACAATTCTTTTCCTGAGAGAGGATAGGGTTAGGATATTGTAAGAGTAAACAACTGGAATTAATTAATAGAAGTTCTCCAAGCAGCAAAATACTTCTTCACTGTGCAGCCCTCCAAACTAAAAGTCTTTGTTGGAGGAAAATGGGCTCTTTGGGTGCTAATTCCACCACCCCAATTTGTACGAACAATCTCTGTGTAGTAAATTGTGTAGCCTAAAGTTTAAAAGCAATTAAGGGGAACTAATAAACTTTAGAGAATGACTATCTTACTTTGAGTTACTCATACGCAGCACCATAAGGCCATAGCAACTAGAGGTGGAGCAGACTGTGTGATCAAACCCTACAAATATATCAGGGTTTGAGGCATGGTCTCCGAAACGATACAATTCCACACTGCATATTGGTGGCCAGTGAATGGCTTTCCTAAAATGTCATAACGGGGATGGGATCAGGGCTCCTTCACAACAATATAGTGAGAGAAGGTGCAGTCTCCCCATTACAGCAATGTTGTGGCAAAGTGGCAGCCATGAGGCAGGACAACATGACAGGGTGTAAGCACTGAAAATAAGTGATGAGTACTGCAGCCTAAGAGTGTTTTGGAAGAGACATAGGTTGTTCATGTTCTGGTGAAAGGGGACATGTGTAGGGTATTGTTGAGAGAAAGGGGGTATGGCCACATATTACTTTTCCAGTGAAGTAATTTGATGAAAGATGAGGGTTCTCTGTACTTAAGGAACAAGAAGAGTTAATTATTACCCTAATCGTTTTGGTTTGAAAATCACGGATATAACCGTCCCGGAGCTATGCGCATGCAGGTTCAGTCATATAAAAAAGGACTTTAGAGGATGGATTGCAGTTAGCAAGCTCAGTTGTTGGTATACAACACTTTGTTTACGTTTCTTTAATTTACTTTTACCTGTATGTTTCAGTTGGGCTGTCATGGTACTCCTTTTCTGCTCTTGAAGACAGGGAGGCAGCTGATCCATTCTTTTTTGGAGCTGTATAATACTTGTACTTTGATAAGAAAGATTTGGCTGATTTCTTTAAAGTGCGAGGAGTGAAAGGCTCCTTCGAAGCAGAAAACTTGTTAGAATGTTTCTCAAGAAGGTCTCCACTGTAAGTTTTCACTTGAGGGTCCTGGAATGGTGTCTTAGTCTTCGGACTGTTAGCACGCTTTATTGATCGAATGGATCGAGAAGTAGAGGGTACAAGAGAGTGTGGGCGTTGATGGCGTGGTGAAGAGGACATTGTGTGCTGCACAATGCTTCTGGCCGTATCTTGAGCAATGGAGACTGGTGATGGACTCCTTGAAGGAGTCTTCAGAACAGGCATGTACTCTTCTCTTTGGATGACAGGAAAAGCTCTTCTAGTTTGAGTTAAAAATAGGCTGTCCAGCTGATTGAGTGAATGCTGTTGAAAAGACAAAAGGAGTATTAGAAAACTGCATAAATATATTAAATTTATCATTTTTTTTAAATATCTTTCGCCCACAAATGAATATCTGTACTTATCGAATTTATAGAATCTATAGTGCCTTTAAGGAGGTTCTTGGTCGCTCGATATAAACTACTGAATAGACAAAAGCCATGCATGTGTTTTCTCTGGCTATTTGGAGGTGTGGGAACTGCTAGGCTTCCACTGGTGGAGACTCACCCATCTCTGCCAGCAGAAACTCTTGAGCCAGTGGCTCAAGCTCTACAGATACCTGAATTCACAAAGCTGCTCACCCCACCATTCTTCCCTTTCCGGGACCACCAAGTAAGGCATGGTAGTACCCTGAAAGAAAATATTCAAATTCTATGCAGGGAGAAAACTCCATGAACACCAGTGATGTGTCAGGATGCATGCAGGACTCAGCGGATGTGGACGAGTAATACCCCAAAACTGCCCACGTCTATTTCCATTTTATGGAAGGAAAGGCTGAGGCAGTCTCAGAGTGTCAGCAATGCTTGGTGAAAGGCTTTGAATCTGTGAAGAATGCACTGCCCAACAACGAAACTATCTGTTGGGTACACTGTGGTATCTCTCGTGGTGCGTGGCAGACACGAACATGGCACTGTGTGTCATGGCTCGTGTCTGTCTCGTGCCTCATGCACGAGAGGTGCATTTCTGTATCTTTTAAATAAAGGTGGTTGGAGGGTGGAGTTGAGAGAACGCTTGTGGACATACTTTACTGGACTTTAATACTGAGTAGACGTGTTCACCTTCTGCTTGAATAAACACGCTACAAGAAAGATTCCTGCCTCCTCATCTTTCTTCTTACACTGGCGACGACAGGGAACGGATTCCTGCTGCAACGCGATATTAATGGATTCTACGTTTTAAAAGGAGAGGCTTTTCTCCGTTTAATCCCTAAAGACGGCGCTCACTCCGTGGAACTAACCTACTGCGTTTCATACAAAACTCCGTGGGACAATCCAACAAGCTTCGGAAATTTGGAGGATTTCTACGCAAGCGTTTTTTTTTTGTTTTTTTCTCTATTTTCCACTTCATTTACAGCTGTGCTGACGGACATCGTATCCTAGCAACGTGTAAACGCTGTCACGCAGAAGAATCTTTGCAACGCGGTCGCATGCAGTTCCCGTACTGAGTTACGTTCTTTACGTATTCGGCTGCCATCTTTATCATTTCTTCAGAGGAATTTTCATTGCTGGAGTTGTTTCAACGTGCTTACCAACCTCTCAAGAGGATTTTCATATTATCAACAGTTCCATGGAAATGTATTCTCCTTCTAGCAAAGCATCTTTACTTTTCTGTGATACGCACACTGCGTGTCCTTAAGGTACTTTTGTTTTTCATTCATTATCTTCGGTGACCCGCACACCGTGTTTCAGACTAAACCTTTTTATTCATAGGTACTCTTTCTTGTATTTACCTATACAGGCTCTTTATAACAGGGAAGTTTTCTTATATTTATTTTTACAGGTACTTTTCTTTGTATTTACCTCTTGTTATTTTACTATTGTCACCATGTCTGGAATTGTTCCACCGCCTTCCTTTTTATCAAACGCTGGGGAACCTCCTATGGACTGGGAAATTTGGGAACCTGTATTTCTGGCTTATGTTGATGTATTAGAAGAGGGGGAATGTGAGCCTGAGAGAAAACTGTCCTTACTGAAACATTGTTTGGGTGGGATTGGTTTAAAAGAATTCAAAACATTACCTGCATTAATCAATCCCGGTAATATTGATGTTTAAGAATATGCTTCTGCTCAATTGAAACTGAGGTTTGGAAAAAAAAAGAATATTGTCATGGAAAGATTTGTGTTTTATTCCCGAAAACAACATGCTGATGAATCTATTGAAGATTTTGTATCAGCTCTTAGGTCACTTGCTGTCACATGTGATTTTGAGCACATCACTTACGAACAAGTGCTTAGAGATCAAATTTTAATGAGAACCAACAACAAAAAAGTGCAAGAAAGGTTATGGACCACGTCAGATAGGTCTTTAAATGCTGCCATTGAGATAGCTAGATCTATTGAACATTCTGAGAAATTTGTAAAGGAAATAAGAGGCAATGATAAGGGTGATGTTTTCAACATTTCCAAAGAAGTAGATAAACATAAAAAATCGCCTCTGCAAAAGAATGAGAATGCTACTAGAATTGATTGGAAAACTAGAAATGTGAGAAATGATAGGAGAATTACCCAGTTCCTTTGTTATAGATGCGGAAGTCCTGGACATTTAGCTAATTTCAAAATGTGTCCAGCTATTGACAAAACCTGCTCTAAATGTAATAAGAAAGGTCATTTTAGAAAATTTTGCAAATCTTTCCAAAGGAAAGTAAACCTAGTACAAAATATGGATGACTATGAATGTTCATATGACAGCAATGAGAACGACATTAACACTGTTATTAATGTTTGTGGTAGTGAAGGAATTAGTAAATATCACTATTGATAATATCAAATTGAAAGTTCTTGTTGATTCATGTGCATGGTATACCATCATTTCCTTTGATATTGTTAAAGATAAATGGCCCGATAAGGTTCTATCCTCCCCTGATGTTACTCCTGGAGGATACACTGGACACAAAATTGACTTAGTTGGTTTTTTTGGGGCTAATTTGATGTTATCAGGACGTAATACTTTTGGAAAAGTTTATGTAGCAAAATCAGGGCAATCTATTTTGGGATGGCCACACCAAGAACAACTGGGAATTAGACTTGATCCCAGAGCTGATCCCCCTGTGTATGTTGTTGAATCTACAAATAGTATAAAAGGGGACAACTCTAATCTTGTTCTTCAATTAAAGGAACAATTTCTGAGTGTTTTCAGTGGAAATCTTGGAGAATATAAAGGTTTCAAACATGTCATTAAATTGCACAATGATGCAGTACCTATTCGTCATAGAGTGAGAAATGTTCCACTCACTTACAGGAACAAACTCAAAGATTTGCTCAAAGATCTATGCGAAAAAACATCATTGAACCCATTGAATCCTCACCATGGGTTTCTACGATTGTTATTTCGGTCAAGTCTTCTGGTGAGCTCAGGTTATGTGTGGACCTTCGCAGTCTCAATAATGTGATATGGGTTGATGCTCATCCCTTGCCAAACCTGCATGAGATGGTGTCCACCTTAGCAGGTGCGGAGGTATTTTCATGTATTGACTTAGCCAATGCGTACCACCAAGTAGTTTTGGATGAAGAATCAAAAGATCTTACTGCTTTTGTTACCCCTGAGGGTCTTTTCAGATATCGCCGTATGCCTTTTGGCCTTGCCAGCGCTACATCAGTTTTCCAAAGATTGATGAAAGATACCCTTGAAGGTTTAACTGGTGCGATTGCCTTTCAAGACGACATACTTGTATATGGCAAAAATGCTGATGAACATGATGAAAACTTGAGAAAAGTTATTTCGGCATTATCTGTTAAGGGGCTCACACTCCGTCTTGATAAATGTAAAATTAGAGCAAAGGAGGTAGAGTATCTAGGACATACTATCAGTGGTATAGGTATCAAACCCAAACGCAAACATGTTGAGAGCATTCTTAATGCTCCTGTTCCTTCTTCTAAAGAACAATTGGTAGCTTTTCTTGGGCTAATTGAATTTTATGCTAAATTTATACCCAATTTTGCTTCCAAAGTAGACCCTTTCCGGTGTCTTCTAAAAAAAATGCAAAGTTTTCCTGGACTGAGGACATGTCAACAGCTTTCCAGAATCTGAAAGAATTCATAGTGAATGCTCCATGTTTGAAACCGTTTGTTTCTGAAAAAATGTGCATTGTGATGGTGGACGCAAGCAACACAGGGTTGGGTGGTGTTCTCATACAAAGAGACAATGGCAAGGAATGGATCATAGCTTATGCATCCAGAGCATTGAGAGATGCAGAGAAACATTACTCAGTCATTGAAAGGGAATTGTTAACGTGCGTCTGGGGAGCAGAACATTTTAAATCATTCTTATGGGGTACCAAATTCATCATTAAAACCGACCATAAACCCCTTATCTACATGATGGCGCCGGGGGGAGGACGTACTATGTCTGCCCGTCTTGCAAGGTTAGCCTCCAGATTGCAATAATTTCAGTACCAAATAGAATATGTGCAAGGTAAAGTGAATATACATGCTGATTGCATGTCTAGGTTACATTCACCTTCAACTGCTTTGACAGAAAATGAAGATTGTGAGGTAGCTTTTACTTCTCATGATGTGGATTTGGTGTTTGGTGAACAAGCTGATTTACGTGAAGATGTTTGGTTACAGGAAATGGAGAGAGATGTAGAGCTAACTAATGTCAAAAAATACATCTTCCAAGGTAGGCCTGAGCAGAGGAAAGTATCAGGTGACATGATGAGTTACTTAAAAGTGCATGATGAGTTGGCTGTTGAGAATGGGTTAGTTATGAGAGGAGACAAATTCATTCCCCCACATTCATTGAGAAAGGTTATTATTGGAATTGCTCATGAGGGCCATCTAGGCATCTCCTTTACGAGGAGACGCATAAAGGAATCCTTTTGGTGGCCCGGGATTGATGCATGTGTTGAACATTTTGTACGTGCGTGCACAAATTGTGCCAATAGTGACAAATCTGCCACTGCTTTGCGTTCTGAACCCTGTCCTGTAGAATTTCCATCTACTCCATGGTGTAAACTTGGTCTTGATATTGTCGGGCCGTTTGGTGTTCTACCTAGACAAGAAGCTTTTGGCATTGTTTTAATTGACTACTACTCAAAGTGGCCAGAGGTCAAAATGGTTAAGGATGTCACGTCACAAAATATAATAGAATTTTTAGACGATGTATTTTGTAGAGAAGGGATTCCTGAAGAAGTTGTTACTGATAACGGACCCCAATTTGTCAGTAAAGAAATAGAGTGTTTCTTTGAAAAGTGTGGCATTGTGCATAGGAAAATTGCTGTTTTCCATCCAGAGGCCAATGGCCAAGTTGAGCGTTTTAACCGTGTGGTGAAGGAAGCTATTCAACTTTCTGTAAAAGGAGGTTTAAATTGGCGTAATGCATTGCAATCTATGTTATTAGGGTACAGAACATCTCCTAATTCTGTTACCTTGGTTAGCCCATTTGAACTTTTGAGAGGACGTAAGCCTAGCACTAAATTGGCTCCTTGGTGGTTAAAAAACAATCTAAGTGAGAGCACTCAATTTTCTAATGTAGACTATACTTTGGTTCGCCGCAGGGTCAATGTTTACAAGGAAAAGATTAAACAAACCATGGAAAAGAGACAAGGATCTATAAGCAAACAGGGAATTTCAGTTGAAGATATGGTTCGTATAAAAAAAAAAAAAAAGAAGGTGCTACCAAAGGTTCCCCTGTGTGGTCTCCACCCAAAAAAATTATAGAAGTTTTTAAACATGCTGTCAGGGTAGATGGTGGCAGTGTGTGGAATTTGAATAGGGTCCTCCTTGTTTAAGGGTATGAAATCTTCAGGGTACGATTCCAATAGTAATGTATTTTTGGATGTCAAATCACATGATGATAATTGTCATGCATCTCGTTGTGATAATTGTACTACTGTTTCTCCAAAAAGTGTGAGAATCCATCGCCTTCCTGCAAGATTCAAAGACTATGTATTGAATTAACTTGTTTTTTTTTGTTTTTTTTCGTTGTTTTGTCATTTTGTTTATAAGGGGGGAAGGTGTGTTGGGTACACTGTGGTATCTCTCGTGCTGCGTGGCAGACACGAACATGGCACTGTGTGTCATGGCTCGTGTCTGTCTCGTGCCTCATGCACGAGAGGTGCATTTCTGTATCTTTTAAATAAAGGTGGTTGGAGGGTGGAGTTGAGAGAACGCTTGTGGACATACTTTACTGGACTTTAATACTGAGTAGACGTGTTCACCTTCTGCTTGAATAAACACGCTACAAGAAAGATTCCTGCCTCCTCATCTTTCTTTTTACACTATCCTTCCCAAGAATCCTTAAACTCTCACATTGTTTAGAGGTGGTGATGGCCATCTTGAATCATTAGGTATAAGTTTTCTTGTGTTTGAAGGCATCAAAGCTGCTCAGTGTCGAGTTTGGTGAAGTCGTCTATTGGGTGCTGCTTGATGTCAAACACAGTGAGACCGTCGATGAAGGTTGTCAGCATTGATGCTCAGCGTTGAATCCGGTGAAGCTTTCAGTTAGGCAGGGAGGAGTACACTCTGACCACAGCCAAGGGTCCAGGCCCTTGGGGACAGTACGTGGGAGTCAGGATTCACTCCCAAAGAGGCCAGCAGAGGGGACCAGGTGAGATTGAGTTAGGAAACAGACAAAGGCGTCTGAAAGATTGTTGTAGCTCTGTAGCTCGAAGAGGAGGTCAGCCAATAGACCCTCCGAGTTGTATCTAGGGTCATGGGCAAGCAGGTCAGGCCTTCCTCCAGGATTCAAAGAGCAGGGCAGTCTTTTTTTAGTTTTGTCAGGCATGGGAGCCTTAGGCACCATCTCTTTGCCACCCAGGAAGACTAGGGTAACCTCTGCAATCCTCTCAAAACTAACTGGGACAACCTCTTCCCCCAGCACTACACTGGCAATTCCTGGGGCAGGTCCATCAATGGGGGGCTGCTTCCTGGGGGGACAGATGGCAACCCCCTTTTTGTGCACATACTGGCAAAACTCAGCACATGAGCTTGAAGTAGCCCATGGATTTCTTCCCATTAAACCCACCCTTCTGCTCAGACTTCGAATGGAATTTGTTCCCCATAAAACTCTTATGGGGGCTTTTGGGCTCCTTGTGGTTTTCCCTGCACCCCCTCCTTCTTCTGGTGTGGACCCTGTCCACCCTTCTGAGGTCCCCCAAGGTACATTCTATGACACTCTGGTACTGACCTAGAGGTCAGCTTCCTCCCCAAGCTCTCTGGGCACAGTAACCTTGGAATCAATAAGGTGTTGGTGCAATTCTGCAAAGCAATTACTAAACATGCTCTCTCACATGATTAAATTGTACAGCCCATTATATTCACTTATTTTGCTGCCCTTCACCCAACCATCTAGTGCCTTACCGGAGTAATCCATGAAAGAACCCAGAACTGGTTAAACAGGTTCTGGCTACCCCTGATTCCTCTTGGGTCAGACCAAACTTGACATTAAACGCTTGCTTCATGGGGCATATTTCATTCTGTCAGCTTTACCTAGGGCCTGCCATGTCTCTATCCCTATCACTGGCATGTGCTTCCAGAGGCTAGTCCCTCCCAATACTCCTCTGGGACTCTGAGCATCTCTAATGCCACTTAGTAGGCCTCAAATCATTTGTCAATATCATCCCCCAACACAAAGTTAGGCACAAGTCCTTTAGAGATGTGGACCATTTTACCTCTCTTTGGCAATTCTGTGTCTCTGCTACCACCATCACTGGATTCTCTGTTTCTCTTTGCCTTCAAGTCCAGTTCTTTCTGACTCATATTGTGGGCCAGTAGTCTCTTCTCTAGAGCCAATCTTTACTCATCCAAGGCTCTATCAGTATTGCCTTTTCTCTTTGAGGGCCCTTGCTTCTGCCTCAGCCATCCTTTCCTCCATGGCCTGCTTAGCCAATTGCAGTTTTAGAGCCTCATCCTCAGGGGTAGCCAGTGGCATACAGGGAGAAGGCTCGTCCTAGTGGAAAGTTTACCTTCTGACTTAGACAGTTTGCTAGAGAAAAAGTGGTCGCCGACGAGCTGTCGGCGGATTAAACTCCAAGCTGGATCTGAAGTGGGGCTCAACGATTAGCAGGGTGCTGAAAAGTGGGGTATTGGTGAGGTCATCGACAAAGGCTGTCGGTGTTGGTGCTTGGATGAGGCTCAGCGTCGAGTCTGGGGAAGTTGTCTGTTGGGTTCTGCCTGCTGTTGCTCGGGGCTGCATGGTGTCTAGGCCAATGAAGCAGTAGATTGGGTGCTGCCCGGCATCGAACTCGGTGAGGCCATTGATTAAGGTTGTTGACGTCGATACTCTGCATCGATTCCGGTGAAGCTTTAAGTTAGGCAGAGAGGAGTACATTGACCACAGTGAAGGGTCCAGGACCTTCAGGACAGTACTTGGGGGTCAGGGCTCACTCACAGAGAGGCCATTAGAGCGGACCAGACCAGGTCCATTTGAGAAGTAGACAAAGGCCTCTAGAAGCTTGTTGTAACCCTGAACGTCAAACAGGAGGTCAGCCAGCTCACGTTTGGAGTCACGTCTGGGGACCTGGGTTCAAGGCACGCAGGTCCAGCCTTCCTTCAGCATTTAGATAGCAGGGAAGTCCTTCTTCTGATTCTTCACAGGTCCAGGAGTGTTCTGTCGATGGGTCTCTGGGGTCTGCTTTTACGTCCAGTGCCAGCCTGTGGTTGGTAGGCAATACTTTGTCCATCCTCTAACCCAGTTATGGGTAGCTATACCTCTCCCACTGGGTTTGGAACACGCCTGACTAGTAAGATGAAAAGGGAGGCAGGCCCAGGTGTGAACTACATCTGCCAGTGACAGGTTAGGATCCTGTGAAGCTCAGGAAGGGGCTGGGTAGAGAAAAACCAAAAGCACTTTGTCCACTGTCTGGCAGCAATCCACACCTTACTGAAGGGGAGCCATCAGCAGTCATTTGACACTGGACACTGACAAAAAGGACTTTTGGTTTTAGGCAGGAAAGAGACAATTTTCAAATTATTTCTTTTCCTTAATAGTAATATAAAATCCAAGGTTACCATTAAGTTGGATATTAAATTACTAATAAAATGATTCCTTGAATCATTTTTCTAGCTGCGCCCAAACTGAAATTGAGCATTGTATGTTGTTATAATGTAACCCAGTATCTTCCTATGAGAGAGCCAGCCTTGCCATTGTGAAAAATGACTTTGGAGGCTTGTCACTGCCAGGACATGTAAAACATCAATTTTGCCATATCCTAGTTTTGGATACCATGCACCCTGCCTTACTGGACAATACGGCGTAACTTAGGGTGTCTTATATATATATATATAAATATATATATAGAAATGGAAGGTTTAGGCTCGTCAATAGGGTGATTTTGACAGGTTGAACTTGCAATTTAAATACTGCACAGCCAGGCAGCAGTGGCCATGTTTTACCTGGCTATTGCAATGGATGGTACAATGAGCACTTAAATTACAGCCCCTTGGTACAGGTAGTACCATATACTAGGGACTTATAAGTAAATTAAATGTAGCAATTAGGTGTAAGCCAATCTTACCATGTTTAGAAAAGAGAGCACAAGCCCTTTACCACCGGTTGGCAGAGGTAGAGTTCACAGAGTTCAACGGGCAACAAAAACTGCTTCAGCAGCAGAAGGCAAAAAATCTGGGAGAATACCATGACGCACCACTGCCTCAGTTATACGTTCGATCAAGATCTTATATATATAATATACCAGCATTTGTAAAGCGCACAGCTACCTCCGGAGAGGTGTCCCTGCGCTGAGGGTCCTCGGGAAGATTAAGCGAGCTATTGCCCAGAGTCACATGGTGCTGGGCTAACCTGCCGCCGGCACCGGGGATCGAACCGTGAACCCCGTGGTCTGGAGTCAGGCACCCTGGCCGCTGCGCCACACCTCTTCCACTTATGATCAACCGTGTCAAACGCTGAAGGCCGGTCCAACAGTACCAGGACACCAATCTTCCCTTGGTCCTCATCCATTCTTAGTTCTTCCACAACAGCCATGATCACAGACTCTGTGCTGTGAAAAGGTTTGAAGCCAGCTTGGGCCTATTGGAGAAAAGCAGTACTCTGTAAATGTATGCATAGTTCCTGGGGACGTTAGCCTCTAATAGTTTGGCTGGAAATGGGAGCAACAAGATAGGATGGTAGTTTTTCAGTACCACTGGTTCCTCGCCTTGCTTCTTCAATAAAGGAATTACTTCCGCATGTTTAAACGCATTGGGCAAAAATCCCTATGAAGTAATGTATTAAGTAGGTCCAACAATGGACTGTTTATTAGTGATACCACTTCTTTTAAAATGGCTCGTGGACAGGGGTCCTTTGGAGATCCTGATTTAACCTTAGATATAAACTTGCCCAATCTGATTTAGTCAATACCGTAGAAACTGGTTAGTACTGTACTATTGGGCTACTTCATAGGCTCTGGTAGGTAGGAATGGGTAGTAATAACAATGTCTTTAATTAATTATCTTTATTTTGTCTATGAAGAAACAGTTGAGATAATCACATAGATCCTTAGTACATCTCACCTTCGGTGTGACCTTTCTAGGAGAGGTACGATTTTCTAAGATCTTGAAAGTTATCCTGAAAGTAATCCTAGTTCTATAATAGTTATATTTCCCCAAGATTAACTTTTCTTTGTATTCTGCTAATTCCTCTTTAAATTTGATTTTTCATTCTTCCTGGTACTTACTGCACCACTGACGTTCAAGCTGGTGCAATTTGAGTTCCTTCAGCTCTTTGGTAAACCATGGTGCTGGTTTTGCCCGAATGGCTACTCACTACTTTTGCAGTGGTGCAAACGTATCGGCCGCCACAGTTAACCAGTTTGTGAACTCTCTTTCAGCCTCGATCACCGATTCACTTAATGTTGGTGTGGTCTGCTTAAACATAGTTTCCATCTCATTAGTATTCAACTGTTTCCACTTCTGTGTCTTTTTAATCCTTGTAGCTTGACTTCTAGACTTCTTCAGTATATGAACTGAGAGTTCTGTCACATGATGGTCTGACCAGATGCATGGTAGTGTGGTGGTATTAAATACCTCAAAATTTAATTTTCCAATCCAAATCCAAGGAGTGTCCTTTAATGTGGTAAGATAAAACTTTATTCATGTTTGATTAATTAAAATCATTACATGTATAGGCCGTTTCAAAAAATAGAGATATAATCGTTAATATTATGATTTTTAAAAGATAATGAATTCCACTGGTATTAAAACATGGCTAAAATGCTCGACTGATAAGATTTACCACAGTGAGCTTTAAGACTACAGTGTCCGAGGTTTCAAGGATAAGGTTCAAAGTACAGATTATTTGGTGCAAAACTCCTTGATCCTCCTGCTTTTTATGACCCAACTACACCTCCCTGGGGGCCACAAAGTCTACTGTCGGCTTTTAAAACACTGTCCGCGGTTGCTCAAGTAAGAGTCTTAAGTGCAGTGTGCCTGCTGCTAGCTTATTAATCCTCCTTCTGTTTGGGCATGGGCTGTGCATGGCTGATCCATTAAGTACAAAATGCCTGATGCTAGTTTAGTAGGCCTCCTACTGTTTGAGGGCCAAGCTGCATCCGACTGGTCTCCATGCGATGATGGGGTTAGCTGATGAGGTTTCCCTACATTTAAGTTTAAAAATTTAGTTGGGTGAATGGTGGTTCCCAGTCAGAGATTGACCAAACCTGGCCCGCATAACCATGTAGTGCTCCTTGCATGACCCATAAATGTATCGTTTCCTCATTGAGACAGCTTCTATGGGCTTTTAGTGGGGTACACGATCTATGCGGCGTGGACGTTCGCAGTTGTTGCTGCTTCAGATAGTGAGTGGCTAATAATGCTGGTGAATTTCCCCAATCTGGCTAGGATCTGGGGAGTGTTTTCGATGAAGCACAGTTCTGATGTCTCCGTGCAGTACTTGACACTATTCAGCCAAAACAAGGGTAGGAGCAGGCAATGTCGTTCCTCGGCCAATTTGGGGCAACAACACAATAGATGAAGCCAAGATTATTTGCGATATATGCATAGCCTGCAGGGGATTGCTTCCTCTAAATTAGCCCAGGCGGGCTTGAAGTCAGTAATTGGCAGGGCAATTAACCTCATGTAGAGAATTTTCTTGCAGGCCTGGTGTTAGACCTTGCTTTTTCAGCGGGTTTACCTTCAGACTTTTTGCTTTTTCGCCTCCTGTTTTGACCCTGTTTATGGATTGGTGTTTTCATGATTGGTTTGTTTGATTTATAAGTCCCTAGTACAGTGCACTGTGTGCCCAGGGCCTGTAAATCAAATGCTGCTAGTGGGCCTGCAGCACTGGTTGTGCCACCCACACAAGCAGCCCTTCAAAGGGTTCTCAGACCTGCCACTGCAGTGTCTGCGCACAGTTGTGACTGCCATGTTGACCTGGCAAGTGCACCCACTTGCCAGGCCCTAACCTTCCCTTTTATTACATGTGAGTCCACCCTAAGGTAGGCCCAAGGTACCCCTGTGGGCAGGGTTCAGCAGTGTATGTGAAAGGTAGGACATGTACCGGTGTGTGTGACATGTCCTGATAGTGAAATACAGTGTAATTCGTTTTCACTATTGAAAGGCTATCTGTCCCAAAGGATAGAATGGGAGTTTACTTATAACATCTTATGAGTATATCTTCCCATTGGGACAAGATAGAGAAATGGAGTTTAGATGCCTGAACTCCGAATGTAGAAATGCATCTTCTAGTAAAGATGATTTTTGTGATCTGTGTTTTAAAATACCACTTTTAGAAAGTAGGTATTTTCTTGCTTAGCCATCCTGTGTGCCTCTGCTGGGTTGTGGATTGACTGTCTGCCTTTGGAGTGACAGGGGCTGGGGATGTGCATTCTCTTTGAGACAGACAATGGGGGGGGGGGGTCGAGGCATGTCCTGCCGTTCCTGGATGAGTCAGGGCTGGGCTGAATAGACCTGGGCTGCATTTAGAGTAGGGAGAGGAGTTTCACTAGCACCCGAATAGGCCTGGTCTGCATTTAGAGTGGTGGGAGGAGATTTCCCTTGCACCTGAATGGGCCTGGTCTGCCTTGGACAATGCCGTCTTCCCCTCCTGCTGGGAAGCTGTATCAGAGGACAGAACTGGTTTTGGCTGAGCACAGACACTCTCTGCCAAAAAGAACAAAGAGAAACTGAGTATGGGGCCCAGACCCCAGAATTTTTCTGCTGAACTAAGGAACCTGCCAGGAAGAAGAGCTGGAAAAGCTGTCAGGAGGAACTGCCACTTTGCTGCGTGCTCTGCTGTGTTGGTCTGCTGCTTACTGCTTCTGTCGTGGGCAGGGAAAGGACTGGATTGTACTTTCACCATCCTGCTGTCCAGGGGCTTGAAGTAGAGCTTGCCTACTGTTGGAAGTATCAGGGAGATAAAAGACTTCAGAGAACTTGCTTGGATCAAGGAACCTGCCAAGAAGAAGAGCTGGAAGAACTGCCAGGAGGAGTACTGCCCCTTTGCTGTGTTGTTGCTTTGCTGCGTTGGCCTGCAGTTGCTGCTTCTGCCTTGGGCAGTGAAAGGACTGAACTGAACTTTCTTCACTTGTTGCTGAGTATCTCCTAGGGCTTGAAGTAGAGCTTGTCTCCTGTTCACAAAGTCTCAGGGACAGCAAAGACTTCACCTACCTCTGGGTACCCCCTCTGGAACCGCGGTTTCAGTTGCCACAGAGGGGGAAAGCAGCCGACAACGTCACAGACACCCCTGCGGAGTCCGTGTCCTGAAGGCACCACAGAGGGCACCGCTGCACTTCGCACCACAACCCTGGTCTCACCAATGACATCGACCGCAGCTGCCACCGAGCCGCTGCTTGCACCGCGACCTGTGGGCACCGCACTCAGCACTGCCTCGCTTCACTCTGCCGCCCTGGTCTCACCGATGACATCGCTGCCCGCTGACTGCGACACCCATGACCACACCATGGTTTGGGGCCACCGCTCGTAAGTCACATGACACACCGCCCCGTCCCACACCGCAGTCCGGGCTGACCGATGCCAGCTCCCAACAACCGGCACTGTTGCTTGCACCGTGACCTGTCAGCACCACCACGAGCACCACCCCACTCCGCACCGCAGACCTGGTCTTACTGCCGCTGGATGAACGTCACCAAGCCATTGCCTGCACCGCGACTTGAGGGCACCGCAAGCCGCACCGCTACGCTTCACACCACAACCGCGACGGTTGCCACGACCGGCCCGCACTGACATGGTTGGCCGGAACCAAAGGTACTGTTTACGAGTCTGCTGACACTATAGCCGGTCCACACCGACGCGGTCGGCATGAACCAAAGGTACTGTTTACGAGTCTGCTGACACTAACACCGGTCCGCACTGATGCGGTCGGCCGGAACCAAAGGTAATGTTTACGAGTCTGCTGACACTAACGCCGGTCCGCACCAATGCGGTCGGCCGGAACTGTTGGATTCAGTTGTTTTCAGCACCGCGGTAGCCCTGGACGGAGCTACCGGCTTCAAGGAACTGCATTTTAAAGTTATTCTTGCAAAGTGCATCTATTTGATTACTGTATGTTGGTCTTTTATCATTTTGGTTTTGTTTGCATGGATAAATATTGGTAATTTTTCTAAAACTGGTGTGGTGTCCTTTTGTAGTGTTTTCACTGTATTACTGTTGGTTATGTGCGAATGCTTCACACACTGCCTCTGAGATAAGCCTGACTGCTCGTGCCAAGCTACCAAGGAGGGTGAGCAGGGGTTATTTCAGTAGTGTATCCCCCTTATCCTGACTAGAAGGAAGGGTCCCTATTTGGACAAAGGTGCAAACCATTGCCAACTAGATACCCTCATTTCTAACACCTGGGCAGAGAGCGTATTGAAAGTATGGCTGTGCCTTCCCTGGGCTATAGGATTTATCAAGTGCTTCTGTCAACTGATTGTGCCGAAGTCTCCCAATATCTTGTTTGAAGGAGGGCAGAAGCACTTGCCTGTTCACAGTTTTTTTCCAGACTGAGAGTGGGATGTCTTGCATGTACAGGCTGTCTGACCTGATCGTCAGGGAGCTAATTGCTGTTGCCTGCTGTAATTGCCACTGGGATCCTGATTCCTCAAAGATTGCTCTTAGGTGGTGTTTCAGCGAAAACTCAGGGGCCCGCAGGACCCTGAGATAATACTTTATTAAGCCCCCCTGTCTAGCGAGGTCAGGCCTCCCAAGTCCCAGTTCCAGCCTTAATCTTGATCTTCTGTCCTGCCATGGGGCAAGTAGAGTTGTCTTATAGGCCTTGATCTGGGAGTTTGTTAAAAAGGTGTTAAGGGCACCGGGGAAGGCAATGTGGCCATTATTGAGTGCTGGAATCAATTTTACTCTTAATACAGTCAGCATGTGCTCTGCTGTTGAGCTTTGTAAACGATTGCTGAGATGCTTTAGCAGATGAATGACTGTGGAGCCCTTGGTTTTGAGATGCCTTAGGTGAACAGCTGAGTTGGCCCTTTCCGATAGCCACTCTCCAAGGATATTGTAGGCTTGAGCTGCCATTATTCGGAGGTCCCCCAGCTGCCAGTAAGATAGGACTTTATTCCGGTATTTGCCAAAAACAATGATTTTGGGTTTTTTCTGGTTCACTTGCAGATATTTATCTGAGTTGTAGCAGTGAAGTGCGTTGAGGTCTCTCTGTAAGCCTACCCTTGTGTGGTCCATGAGGACAGTATCTTCCGCATACTGCTAGATTGAGACACGCAGCCTGCCCAGCCTTGGGTGACTAAGCTTGCCCCTTCCAAGGCTGCTCACAAATCAGAAGTATAAAGGTCAAAGAGGAGGGGGGCCAGCACTCAGTCCTGTTTGAGACCGTTGTTAGTGGGCACTCTTACTGTAGCTGTAGTAGGGCTTGTTTTTACCCGGACTCATGCTCCTTGGTATAATGATGAGATCACCCTGAGGAGCTGTGAAGGAATCCCACAGGCGCATAGCTTCCGACTTAGCCTGCTGAGATCCACCGTGTCAAAGGCAGTGCTGCAGTCCATGAAGCAGCAAAAAAGAGGGAGTTGCTTCCTCCTGATGGCTTGTGTGGAAAGATATGCCAGGGCTAGGATGGTGTCCATTGTGGAGCAGTCTGATCGAAAGCCTGATTGGTGCAACAGGAGAATACCCTTGTCCGCTGCCCATGTCTCCAGCTCTTTTAAAAGGATGTGTGCATGGGCCTTTTCTTCTAGATCCAAGAGAGCAATGAGCCTATAGTTTGCAGGGTTGGAACGGTCTCCCTTTTTATGAATGGTAAAGAGTATTGAGTCCCTCCAGGACGCTGGTATTATTGTTGTTTCAAACGGATGGTTGTAAAGTGGTGTTAATGTTGTCTGTCAAAATTCTTGCCCTGTTTTAAACACGGCTGCCGGAATCCCATTGGGCCCTGGCACCCCGTCATTCCTCATTTCCCTAATTAAAGTGAGTACTGTGCTTTTTGTGATTAATATGCCCTGTTGGTCACCGGGATCTGGTGTTGGGCAACATGGCGAGGGAGCTATTCCATTTACTTGGCTGGATAAATATAGCTGGTTCACATGGCTTAGCCAATCCCTTTCTGCCACCCCGTTCTCTTTGGAGGGCCCTGTATTGCCAAGGTGGTTTATGTACTCCATAGTTGAGCATGGCTTTTGTCTTTTAATAAAGTGAAACTTTTAAGCCACTCTCATTCCTTGAGCTCCTTTTTATGCTGTCATACTTTCTTCTTGTGGGTAGCCCTGAGCAGGGCTATGGTTTGATCGTTTCTTACATTAAGGCCTCTTCTCCTGGTGGCTAAGGCCTTGCTGCTGGCAATTATTTCCTTAGAGTGACCGGCGATCTGAGTGGATGGCGATCGAGACGGATTTGTCAGTTGACAATTACCCAATGCCTTCAGGAGGTCTGCCACAAGGCCCTCCCAGTGATCAGCTGCAGGTTTAGGACTGTGTAAGTTGCAGGCTGTTTTCCTTTCTTCTATCCAGGCAGAAAGTGTACCCCTTAATTTAATCGACCATTAAATTCTATGTAGAACCTTGTGGCGCTCTTCCCCTGTTCGTTCCCCCAGTGAGGGTATGGATAATGAGTTTAAAAAAACTAAATGCAAATTTGTGCGTAGTGGTCTGTGATCACTTTCGTCCCTGTCATCAATTTCAAAAGCATGGAAAGTGGGAACCAGCCCTTGGCTGACAAAAATATAATCTATTATGGACGTATTCCTGAAGGTGGGTTTGGGGCGCCATGTGGTAGAGCAGGCTTCCTTTAAGGCTTGGGACCAGGAGAAATGATGATTAGCCAGGAGAGCGTTTAAGGGTGTGGTCATCCCAGGCAGCTCAAGACTGTTGTCGTTTTTGCCTAAATCCCTGGTGTTAAAGTCCCCAGCTATAATTGCCTGGTGGAACCCTGTATTTATTCAGCATATCGTCAATAGTGTTTACTAAAAAGTCTAAGGCCTGTTCCTTCTGATGCGGTGCTGGGTTAATGTAGCAGTTAATTAGCAGCAGACATAGAGGTTGCAAGTTAGCCTTCATGCCATTGATGAGCAGAGCTTGAATTGCGTTTGACTTAATGGGTAGTGCCATGGCCACTATTTTCCGAGCATGTTTGATAAAAATGGAAAGGCCGCCTGCCGGCCGGCCGAGCATGTTGCGTTTTGTGGCAGCATTATGAAGCTTGTAGTATCCAGCCAGCGTCTATGTTGCCATGGTCCATGTATCAAGGAGGCATAATATGTCCCCTTTCTAAAGGTAATCCAGGGCAGCTTTCTCCTCAAAGAGTTGATTAATGCCTGCTACATTCCATGATATGATTGTTAGTTGATAAGCGCGGTCTGCCTTGTTGTTGATACTGGTTTTTTTCCTGAAGGGGGCAAATGTTAGGGATGAAGCCCCGAGTGACTTTCGAGCCTCAATAGGTCTCCTTTAAATGGACTGAAGTGTGCAACTTGTTGGTTGTTGCTGCAGGTTATTCAGCGGTCCTTGGAGGGCTTTGGCGAAGTCTGGTGGTTTCTCCTACCGGCCTCGATCCTGTTAGTACCACGCAGAACCGATTGGCCCTCCTTCCACTGCGATGGGGAGTAGAGGACATGCGGGTATTTCTCCTGGCTTAAGGTTGGATGTCTATTCCCATTCCTCTAGCTGAAGCCCTTCCTTGAGAACTGCTATTTGAAAGTGCTCTTGGCGGACTCCCACCAGGGTAGATTTGCTATGCGTGTCCTCTCTTAGGTTCTGAAATCTTACCCCCTTGAGGTTGTCTGACTGAAAATGGGCCTAAGATGGTATGTGTTTGAATAAACACAAAATATTGCTCCTGTTCAGAGTGTCAAAAGGCCCTTTAGCTTAGTACCTCTGGGTTAGGACTACCTCATACGTGCGGAGGGCAGCTTCTGAGGTGGGTTGCGTTGCAGGCTCCAGCCAAGTTGCTTGATGTGGAATGGGGGGACTGGGACCTGGTTGACCTGTTAGCGAGTAACCTGTTGGACTGTTGGCAGTCTTTCGGTACGTTTTGGGCTGCTGGTTAAGCTGGTCTGGCGATGTTCTAAGGCAGGGAGCTGGGGCTACTTTGCCCAGGCGTTTAACTGGAGAAGACTGGGTGCTCGCTTCCTTTTTTTTAATCCTGGATGGCTGTTGGTCAGTCCTGTGCCCCGGGACGAGCCTATCCACAACAGGGGCCTGTCGTTCAGATGTGTTCTCGGTTGGTGGGAAGCTCTTTTTTCCATGGGCAGTGCCCCCCTGTTGTGGGTGATTAGTCGTGGCCTCTTTGGAGATGAAAATTGGGTATAGCGGAACTTGCATGGTGGCTCTCATTGTGAGGCTGGTCAGTGAAGGTCTAGTCAGTGTAGGTGGCTGTTGCCCCACTCTTTCAGCTTTGTCTCTTTTGTGTTGTTTCTTCAACTTCTTGGCCCTTCTGGACAGAGGGACTAGTGATGCCCCATTGCAGGTAGGTGTCTCGTTGGTGAGTACTACTTTGAATATACCCCTAGAGCAGGGACTAAATTCCGATGGCATGGAATGTGGTTCAGACGGAGCTGATTGAATCAAGGGGTCATGTTTGTTTGTTGTATTGGCTACTGAGTTTGTGGATGAGGTGAGGGAGCCCTCTTCTGCACTTGCGGGCACTTGGGTAACATTGCTGTTGGCTTTCACGCTGGGGGCTTCTAAGTCGACATTTTTTTCCCTGGCTATTGTTATTATCTCGCCAAGGACCTCAATTATGGTGTCACATGAACAGGTGCACCTCTTGTGGTTCATGGTGTTTAGGATGTTCTCTTCGATGGTTCCAACCTTAATGCTTACGTTAACCAATTGCTGCGCAATGGATTCCAAGAGATCTATTTGTAGCTCCATTTGTGAGGACTGGACTGCCATAGCAAAGCTCTTGCTATAGAATTATGAGCAGCATTAAACGTTGAGGAGCATAGATCCTCAATGCTGTTCCTGTCTTGTGTTTCTGGTAGTGATTCTCAAGACTCTTCCTGCATCCTAAACAGCTTTGGGGTACGTTCCAGTGTCCTTCCTATTTTAGTCTCAAGGCTTTGTAGAAAGGAGCCCTGTTAGTTCGCCCATGTCAATATTTTCGGCGGTTAAGCCATTCACCAGCGATCTTGGTCCGAGGGCAGTTGCTGGGGGTTGCGGCTTCATCTCCCCTAAACTGGGAAGATTGTAATGATGGATTTGCACTTTCGTCATCTGCGCTTTATCTGCTGTATTCCGTTCATGAGTGCCCCCAGTGCTGGGGCCTGAACTTGATCTGCGCTTCATGTTAACGGAGGTGGCTTTTTTGCAGTTCCTTTCCTCACTTGGGCTCTTCCTGTTCGAGATTTCTGCTGGAGTCGACGAAGCCCCCGAGATGGGAGCAGACTAGAAGTGGTGTGTAAGTAAGCCAATGTGGGGTTCCTTGTGTATGATTTTCTGTGACGGTGGCTCCTGGGCGTAGCTTCGCGTAATCAGTGAGGCGGCCGAGGGCGGCGTGACTGTCCCATTGGGTATGTGCTTGGCTGTAGGATCTGAGCCGCTGGCAGACTTATTTTTTGGGCCCGTAGTGGGGAGCCATTGACTCTTTTTTTAATACAGTGGAATTACAATGGATTTTTTTGTTTTTTTCATTGCTCTGTTGAAGCTCAAGATTCTTAGAAGGTATCGCTGGCATTCAGGAATGTTTAATTTAATGCTGGGCTCTCGGTGCTACCGACTTGGCACTGATCTCACAATATTGGTTGGTCTGCCGTCTTATCTGTAGACTGACAGCTGGGCTCACAGTGGTAAAGACTTGGCACTGGTGTCTCAGGATTCTTAATACTCTCAATCCCAGCTGGGTGCTGCAGGGGTAGATCACTCCCAACCTATGGGTGGGGGCTTAGGAGACATGGGGCTGGAGCGCTTCTTAGAAGTGACATAGGACTCGTCTTGTGATCTCAGCCTTGTTAATTGAATGAGGGCACAGGGTCTGGCGACTGGGGGGGCTGGAATGCTCCTTGATGAGGTCCTGCGAGGTGGGCTATTTTTCCAGCTCTAATCTTTAGTTAATTGGGGGCTTTTCTCATATTTACCCACTAGAAACATGGGGCATGCAGGGAAGGGTCTGCTACTGGCACCGGGATGCGGGGGGGGGGACAGTGGCTGGCGGCGATCAGCGAGGCAATGGCGGACCCCCAAATGTGCAAGTTACACCGGCTTAGCGACGGCTGCTTCCACACCAGCGAGGGGGACACGCAGCACTAGCCTTACCGTAGCTGAACGCCGCTGTTGCCACCGTTCCATACTCCACTTCTCTGCTCTCTGAGCTCCCCGCTGCTACACCACACCATGCCAATTTTGCGCCGGCCTACCCAGGCTGTCAGGGAGACCTGCTGTTGCCCTCAACAGGGCGGTGTTAGAACTGGGGGTCTATAGTTGGCAGAACAGGCGGATATTGTCAGTGCTTGCGGCTGGGCATCTGGGCGGTGAGAAGACTACTATTGTGCGGCTGCTGCACCCTCCTGGGCAGCTGCTCTCCAGCCACTCACCAGCCGGGGGAGCCACTTTCCCCCAGTTGCGAGTCCGCCCTCACGCTTCTCTCTGCAGATTCGCGCAGTATTGAATCGCGGTATTAGGCAGCGCTTGGGGCCCGGTGAGCAGCGTGGGTGCGTGTAATGGCGGTGGTGGGCGGCCGAGCCCCTGAGTGGCCTCAACACGGCCCTTGTCTCGGTGCTCAATCTTTCAAGTCTCGAATGTCTCAAAGCTCCGGCATTCCTTTAATGTGGGTAGATTCCGTTATGTGTTGCTGAAATCTTAGTGAAAACATTGAAACTATGAATGCCTGACCTTTCAGTTTTAAGTCATGTGAATCGAAATTTGCCTAGCATCGTAACGGTAAATTTCAATTCTATTAAGGATACGGAAGCGAGAATTATGCTTTTCTTTCTCCGCTTTAATAATACACAAATTTCACAGCAGCCAGAAAAGCAATAACATTCTTTTTTCCCAACAATACAGGAAAAAACTTATCCAATCCAACAGTAAAATCAAACAGAAACTTGACCAAAGACTACAACTCCCATAGTTCCAAAGGGATTCTGCATAGTAAGTCCTTTCTCAGTGTCCATGAAGTAGACATAGTCCCTCCATTTTGGCTGTCCCTCCTCTTTCTTCGCGCGAGTCACGCGACATGCTCACTGGTCTTGTTTTGAACCGTTATTTCCTAAAACAAAGCAGAGGCAGCGTAAGGTTTCCTAAGGACAAATCCTCTGTACCAGAACTCAAGCACTTCGCATCGACCAACATCTCTAAACCATCCATTATTTTAACTAATAATAAAATACACAGAGGTAATCATAAACCAAAACTTTTTACTTACGCACATACCGGCGGGTTCACACGATATCGTGCCTTGGGTGGGATAATCCTCGCCTCCGTGTCCTTAATAGAATTGAAACTTACCGTTACGATGCTAGGCAAATTTCGATTCTATGTCAGGACCGGAGGCTCAGATTATGCTAGTTTAAAGCTTACTTACCACCAACTGAGCGACCTCCAAAACCGGTTTGAAATAAAACCTCTTGAAGGTGGAATCCGAGGACCAATCAGCGGCACGCATCAAGTCCTCCAAACGGGCTCCCAGAGAAAAAGCTTTAGAAGCCATTGCACCTCTGGTTGAGTGAGCTCCGAACTGTTTCGTGTCAATGCCCGCCTCCTGCATGACCCAACGCACCCACCTTGTTATAGTGGGGGAGGAGACTGCTTTGTGCGTTTTTCTCAAGGCAATAAGAAGCGGACGCTTCATATGCCTTAAGACAATTCACGACACACAACTTGGGGACATCCAAAAAAGCTGGGTATGAGATCGTCCGAGTAAAAGACTTAGCACAGCGACCCACCGTGAACGTCACCCCCTCCGGGGAAAAAATTCTCGCCGAAATATCCAATGCGCGAACATCAGAAACTCTCCGACAGGAGACCAAGCACAAAAGCATAGCCAATTTGGCCGAGATTTCTTTCAAAGAAAGATACTTGTTCGGCTGCCAAGATAAGAAGAGATTCAAAACCAAATTGACGTCCCATAGGACGGAATAGCGCGGTTCCGGAGGCAACAAGAGGCGAATCCCCTGCAGGAGCTTACAAACGAAAGGGTGTTCCCCCACCGGGGCTCCCTCCACCGGGCAATGTGCTGCAGAGATCGCGGAACGTACCACATTAATAGACCGGTACGCCAGGCCGTCCGTTGCCAATTCCGCAAGAAAATTTAAAATCGGAACTGCGCCTGCGACCATGGGATCCAAATCCCGTCGAACACACCAACGCATCCACTTCGCCCAGGCGGAGCGATAACGTTTCGAGGTGCTGTCTGCCCACACTTTGGATAAGAGGACCTCAGCCGGTCTCGAAAGGCCTGGGAGCGACCATCGCTGCCTGAAAGCCGCCATGCCACAAGGTGGAGCGACCCCTGGGTGACTAGATGATGCAGCTCCTCGTCCGGACTCAGAAGGAGATGAGGAAACAGGGGGAGTAGGATTGGAGAATCCCAAGAAAGTTCCAGAAGAACCGGAAACCAAACTCCTCCATTACAGCGTCACCAGTACCATCTCCGCTCTCTGGCGGCGGATCTGGGCCGTCGTCCTCACAATCATTGAGAAGGGGGGAAAGGCGTAACCCTTCTCCGGACCCCAGTCCTGAAGAAACACATCCATGGCCACCGCGAGGGGATCCGGGCTCCAGCTGAAAAAACGCGGGAGTTGGTGGTCCAGGCGGGATGCGAAAAGGTCCACCGAAAACGGCCCCCACAGGCTGACCAACCACCTGAAGACCTGAACGTCCAGCTTCCACTGACTGGAGTTGTACAGATGCCTCGAATGCCAATCCGCAACCTGGTTGGCCTGGCCCGGTAGGTACTCCACTGTTACAGATATGTGATGATCCAGGCAGTAATCCCAAAAATCCTTTGCCAGATTCGCCAAAGCCCGGGAACGAGGACCCCCCAGGTGGTTGACGTACCGGACCGCGGAGACATTGTCCATTTTTAACAGGACACATGACTGCACTCTGTCCCTGGTCCAGCAGCGGACGGCGAAAGACCCCGCCAGGAGCTCCAAGCAATTGATGTGCAACATTTGCTCTTCTAATGACCAGGCGCCTCCGGTGGAAAACTCCCCGCAGCGGGCGCCCCACCCCGACCTGCTGGCGTCGGACTCTATGACTAGGTCTGGAACAGATCCGAAAATCGCTCGGCCGTTCCACGCCTCCATAAGAGTGAGCCACCACGACATTTCCTCTCACCTCCGCTGAGAGGAGGACTGAATGGTCGTAGGACAACCCTCTCCTTAGATGGTACGCTTTTAAGCGCTGCAGGGCCCGATAGTGTAGGGGACCCGGAAAGATTGCCTGGATGGAAGAGGATAGAAGACCCACCACCCGGGCAATCTGCCAGAGAGAGGTATGAGTCTTGGAGACGGTCTGTCGCAGTTTGTGTCGAATCTTGGTTATCTTCCGCGATGGCAGGCTCAAAGTAGAGCGGACCGAATCCACGACAAACCCGAGGAACACCACGCTCTGAGCAGGGCTGAGGACTGACTTGTCTTCGTTGATAACGAAGCCCAGCCCCTGCAAGAGAGACACCGTCTGTAGTAGCTGAACAGACAGCTTCCTGGGGCACCGCGCCATGAGAAGAATGTCGTCCAGGTAGACAATCATGTGTATGCCCTGGGCTCTGAGGAACTCCACCGCCGGGTGGAGCACCTTTGTGAAGCACCAGGGTGCCGATGAAAGACCGAACTGAAGGGCGGTAAACTCGTAAATCTGATCCTTCCAGCAAAACTGCAGAAACCGCCGATGGGGTGGATGAATGGGGACCACTAAGTAGGCATCCTTGAGGTCCAGCCTCACCATCCAATCGGACGGAAGCAGAACATCTCGGAGGTGGTGGATCCCCTCCATTTTGAAATGCCGGTAAACCAACCACCCGTTGAATTCTTTGAGGTTGATCACCGGACGACGCCTCCATCGGGTTTGTCCACCAAAAAAATGTTGCTTAAAAACCCGTTGGGATGTAGAGCTGAACGACAAATGGCCCCTTTGCGAAGCAGCGCGGAGACCTCTACGTCGACCAGCTGTGCATCGGCAACGGAGAAGGAAATGGGGCACGGGAAACCCTGCTGGCGAGGGTGCTCGTAAAACTCTATATGAAACCCTCGGATGGTTTGCAAGACCCAAACGTCTGTCGTGATAGCTGCCCAAGCGTCCCGGAAGGGCGCTAAAGGACCCCTGATATGGACCTGCGCTGCCGGCAAGACACTTACCAGTGGAACCACCGCCGCCGGCGTTGTTCTTGAAACCTCCACGGCCCCGGAACCGTTGTCCTCTCGTGGGGTAAAAGTTAGTGTAGTTGGTGCTGGAAATATATTGTCCCCGCCCGGAGCCTTGTCCTCTGTTGGGATTCTGTTGGACGCCACGGCCGGTCAAGCGGCCCCTGCCACGACCGGCCCCGTGAGAAACCCGGGGCTGAAAGACCCTCTTTATATTGGACTGGGCCTTGTCCAACGAGGTAAACATGGCCACAAATTTGCCTAATTCTTTTATGAAAGGGTCCCCAAAGAGACCCCCCTGCGCAACTGCCCCCGCCTCCGAGGAGGCCAAATCACCCAGGTTTGGGTCCAGCTTGATTAACAGAGAGCGACGGCGTTCCGTCGATAGGGCACAGTTGGCATTGCCCAAGAATACTATAGCACACTGAGCACAATTTGAGAGCACTTCAGGGGAGATGGTGGAACCCGTTACTTTAGCCTCTTCCGCCATGTCCAGTATTTTTGTCATCGGCCCTATAGCATTCAAAAGCTTGTATTGGCAAGAATGCCAAGAGCGATCAATACCCTTCCAGGGATCTTTCATGTACTTGGCCAAAAAAGTGGCCATCTTGGAGTCTCACTCCGGGGTGAAGGCTACCTTCCCCTTCAACGTGGGCCTCGGACACTCTGCCCTCAAGCACCCCCTAGCCTCCTTGTCTAGGGGCTTGCGGAGGTGGCCGGCTACAAATTTGGACACCTTGTCCCCAGGAGCACAAGCCGCCGACCGGGGATGAATTATTTCATCCGGGTCTAGCATGCCCGAACTATCCTGCGGCAATGAGGCGGAAGTGCTAGCCGGGCGCCAAGACCGTGAAGACCCCGTATCGTCGTCCGAATCTCCCGGCGAATCCCTGTTAGGAGACAGGGAATCCGGCACGGGAGCCTGAAGGGGCTCCGGAGTAGGAGTCAGGGCAGAGGAGGGGGGAGCCACCCTAGCTAGGAAGGTGCCCTTTAAGCGCTCGAACGCTTCCTTATCCACCCCCTGCGCCTCGGCAGGGCCACCCTCAGTACAACTCTTCTTGGGGGGTGGGGGACCCTCCCCAGGGATGGGAGCACTGGCAGGAGCCGGGGCCTCCAAGCAGGCCTGCGCCAATTTAGCGCACTCTTGCACTATCCTCTCAGAGAGGCACTGCTCCATGGGACCTACAACCTCATTTACACATCTATATATGGAGGTGTCAACTGCCTCAAAAAAGTCATCATCATACGGGAGGTACTCCTGGACCTCCTCCTCCTCGCATACATCATCATGCTCCATCCTGACAGAAGTGCAAAGAGACCAAGGAGTAACAGGCCAAGCAATATCAGGCAAGCAAAAAGCCTCACTGTCACAGAGGAGGTAACCTCACGTATAGGCCCTGGGGACCCCAGAAGGAATAGAGGCAGACTGGAGGACTGCAAAGTTTTTCACACACGCAGCCCAAAGGACCGCAATAAAGGCTGCACCGGCCTCCGACGCGCTCAAGCCCTCAGAAAAACTGACCGGGCCAAGCTGTCTCCCAGCACGCCAACACCAACAGACTGTGCCAATTAAAAACCTGCCCGGAGGCGATAATGCGGAACCAAGCCGCACTACGGACCCCTGCCGGGGCGTCATGAACAATAATGCCGGGAATACAGACCCCTGAGGGCGTACAGGTGAGACAGCAGGGGGGACAAGGCTCGCAACGGTCCGACTCACGCAGCGCGGCTCCTCGTCTGAGGAGACCGCACCGCGGGAGCAACGAGACGTGCGAGACCCCCTAGCGGGCTATGCCAGCACCGCACGCAAATGGCGGCGGCCGCGTAAGGAGCGCTACCGCTCCCGCGGCCGACAGGGAATTTGAAACAGAACAACAGCTGCTAAGCACAATAAAAAAATCAAACGAGACCCCGGGCACAGCCCGCAGGCAGACAAGCGCCCCGGGGGAGTATGAAGTATGCAAATACGATTAAATTGTAAGAGACAAAGAAAACGACTTAACTGGCTGTGAAGCAGCGAAGAAAGAGGAGGGACAGCCAAAATGGAGAGACTATGTGTACTTCATGGACACTGAGAAAGGACTTACTATGCCTCATCCCTTTGGAACTATGGGAGTTGTAGTCTTTGGTTAAGTTTCTGTTTGAATTTACTGTTGGATTGGATACGTTTTTTCCTGTATTGTTGGGAAAAAAGAATGTTATTGCTTTTCTGGCTGCTGTGAAATTTGTGTATTATTAAAGCGGAGAAAGAAAAGCATAATCTGAGCCTCCGGTCCTGACATAGAATCTATTCAGAAGTTAAAATCTCCAATGACCATTATTTGTGTGAACTGAATACTCAGAAGGCACAGTATTTCGAACATCTCTTGGGCAAAATTTGCCATATACTGAGGGGGGCGATGCATGAGACAACACGCAGCCATACAATTGTTGAATTCAATCTTGAACTGTAATAAATCTAGATTTTCAATTGATTTACACTGAAGCTGATAAGTTTACAGTACCCTGTGTACAATGGATGCCACTCTGTCTCCTTTCTTATTACCTTCTCTGTTCTTATGTAAAAAAGATAATCATCTGGCATTGCTTCCAGTAGTTCTGGCATGGAATCTCAGTTATCCATTGATTCACTAATCCATATAAACTTAGCACTCCAGTGAGCTCTAGGGATATGTTTAGGCCAACTGTATTGAACTGATGCAATTCGTTCACCATGTATGTAATATTTTGAGCGTAATTGGCTGGCCCCTGGTCCTGGCCAGGCACAGACAATGGACAGGGACAGAGAGGCTTGCCTTTGGCACGTCCGCTGTGTGCGTCTGCTGTGTGGATACGCTGCCTGTTAGACGTGGCTTTTCAACTGGTTTACCCACAGACTTTTTGCTTTTTGACCTCCTGTTTTTGACCTATTGTTCATTGGTTTTAGGACTCTAGGCCTACCACTGCTATTCAGTGCTAAGGTGCATATGCTCTACATGTAAATTGTGTTATGATTGGTTTTTCATGATTGGCATATTTGGTTTACTAATAAGTCCCTAGTACAGTGCACCGTGTGTGCCCAGGGCATGTAATTCAAATACTACTAGTGGGCCTGCAGCACTGGTTGTGCCACCCACACAAGTAGCCTTTCAAAGGTGTCTCAGACCTGCCATTGCAGTATCTGTGCGTAGTTTTTACTGCCATGTCGACCTGGCAAGTGCACCCATTTGCCAGGCCCTAACCTTCCCTTTTCTTACATGTAAGACACCCCTCAGGTAGGCCCAAGGTACCCCCATGGGTAGGGTGCAGTCAATATGAAAGGTAGGACATGTACTGGTGTGTGTAACATGTCCTGATAGTGAAATACTGTGTATTTCGTTTTTCACTATTGAAAGGCTTTCTGTCCCATAGGCTATCATCGCAGCTACACTGTAACATTTTACAAGCGTAACTTCCCATTGGGACAAGATGGAGAAATGGAGTTTAGGCTTCCTGAACTCAGAATTTAAAAATACATCTTTAGTGAAGATGATTTTTATATTGTGTGTTTGAAAATGCCACTTTGAGAAAGTGGGCATTTTCTTGCTTAACTAACCTGTGTGCCTCTGCCATTTGTGTATTCACCATCTGGGTTTGGAGTGACAAGCTGGGGATGTGCATTCACACAAGAGAGACACAAGAGGGGTTGAGGGGTGCCCTGCCTTTCCTGGGTGACTCATAGCCAGGCTGAATAGACCTGGCTACATTTAGAGTAGTGGTAGGAGTTGTTTTTTGCACTTGAATGGACTTTGGCTGCCTTCCACAAAGCTGTCTCCACCTCCTGTAGTGAACCTGGCCTGAACCAGGCATAACTAGTTTATGTGTGCCAGAGGACCTTTGTTTGTACCAACTACAAATGAAAATGTGGTATAAATATTGGGGCCCTGAACCCAGAACTTTAGATTACTGCTGGACAAGGGACCTGCCAGGAAGGAGAGCTGGAAGAGCTGCCAGGAGGAGTACTGCCCCTTTGCTATTGCTTTGTTGTGTTGGCCTGCTGTTGCTGCTCCTGTCTTGGGCAGGGAAAGCACTGGACTGTTCTTTCTGCATTCTAAGTATCTCCAAGGGCTTGATGTAGAGCTTGCCTCCTGTTGGAAGTTGCAGGAAAATCGAAGATTTCAACATCATCTGGGTATCGGCTTCTGGAACTGGATGCTTCAGGTGCCACAGAGGAGAAAGGTAACCCGACGCCATCAACAACGCCGCTGCTGGCTCCCTGACCTGAAGGCACCACCGCACTACGCACTGTAACCCTGGTCTCACCAGCACCGTACGAAGACGCCACCGAGCCGCTTCTTGCACCTTGACCTGTGGGCACCGCACACCGCACCGCTTCGCTTCACACCGCTGCCCTGTAGCCCTGACGACACCGCGACACCATCACCGACACCACTGCTTGCACCATGACCTGTGGACACCACTCGTGGAGGACATGGAGCACCGTCACGCTTTGCACCGCAGCCCTGGTCTCACCGATGACGCTGATCCAAGCTGACAGTGAGGCCGCTGCCTGCAGCATGGTTTGGGGGAACCGCTCGTAAGTTACACGACGCACCGCCCCGTCCCACATCGCAACCTTGGCCCACCGTTGACAGCGCCATTGACTCCAGATCGTCAACTGACGCCGCTGCTTGCACCGTGACCTGGAGGCCCCACACGATGCATTGTCCTGTCTCACACCGCAGCCTTGGGTCTACCGACGACTGCGCTTCAGCAACAACGACGCTGCTGCATGCACCATGGCCTGTCAGCACCGCAACGAGCACCGCCCTGCTTTGCACTGCAGCCCTGATCTCACCGATACCGCTGGATGACTGTCACCGAGCCACTGCCTGCACTGTGACCTGAGGGCACCACACTTTGCATCTCCACACCGCAGCCCTGACGCCTGCAGACGCGGGTGCTCCGGACTTCAAACTCACTCAGTTCGACCTGCAGCGAGTGTGACTTCAAGGGCCTGACGACTCCTGCACCAACTTCCAGAACCGACGCCTGCTGACACTGCTCCTCCAGAGCTCAGCGCAAGGTCGGACACCCTCTATCTCCAAAGGAACTGTTTAATGGGTCTCCCCGGCACTGTAGCTGGCCCACCACGCCGTGACCGGCCGGAACTGTTGGATTTGTTTGTTCATGACACTGTGATAGCCCCTGGACAGAGCTATTGACTTCAAGGAACTGTATATTAAGTCTATTTTTGCATTATTGGTATTGTGGATCACTGTATGATGGATTTTGATCGTTTTAGTTTTTTTTTACGCAGATAAATATTGGGTAATTTTCTAAAACCGGTGTGGTGTCCTTTTGTAGTATTACTGTTTGTTATGTGCAAATGCTTTACACACTGCCTCTGAGATAAGCCTGATTGCTCATGCCAAGCTATCAAGTGGGTGAGCAGGCAGGGGTTATATTAGACGTGTAATCCCCTTCTCCTGACTAGAGTGGTGGATTCTGCCTGGCTTAGGTGCATACCCTAGCCAACCAGAAAACCCATTTCTAACACTGCCCCTTTGTTTAAATAAACCTCCTGCTTCCTAATCACTGGTCCCTGTAATGCTACAGCACTGACTGTGCTAACCGCCAGGTCAAAATGGCGGCACCTGGAAGTGAGTGTAAGCACAGTTTGGTAAAAGTGCAAATGCAAGTTTTAAAAAAACTCAGCCAATTCGATCCCCATTTCCCTCGAAAACTGATGACATGATAATTAACACTTTGAAAAAAATAAAAAATATGTACACTTGCAGATTCAATGTAAACAGAAAAAGGTTTCTCTCCCAAGCAAGCGAAGTACTGTGTCACAAAATCACAAATTTGCCAATCAGTGAGAAAGCAAATTATCTTAGAAAACAGCCAAGCGTTTGGCTTTGTTAATAACTGTTCTAACAATCCTTTTACTACAACCCCAATAGCAAAATACAATGTCAGACTAATACCTCAGAGATAGCAAATATATTCAGCCGCGGCCCGTGCAGGTACGAGTGGTGGGGCCGGGTGGGGTGGGGGGATTTCGACGGACAATGACGAGGGAAAATTAAATAAATAATTAATTTTCCCTCATCATCGTCAGAGGGAAAATTAAATAAATATATTATATATATTTATCATTTCACTCCATACCTCAGAAAAGCAACTGAACACTGTTAATCAATTATCCTCAATTTAAAATATCATAAGCCATGGAAAGATATACGTCTTAAATGCTGACAAGGGCAAAGAGGGAAGGAGGTTAATGACAGTACTTCAGACTGCAACCTTTGCTGTCAACACATGCTAAGGGAACAGTAACATGTTCAAAAATAGCTGCACTGTATTTCCACCTAAATGGTGCCAGCATATTATGTAGGGTCATGCAACCTCTGCATTTTCCTTTGTGCGCAAGAGCTAGTATTCGGGCCTGCTATTCACTAAAATGTTGGCCTCAATTGCATTCTACCCCACTGGGAAAAGATAAGTGTTCTAACAAGACTGCTCTGCTCACCCACACACCACTAGTGCTGCTCCACTGGAAATTATCCCCTGGACGCAATGGGTGCTCTCCAAAGATTCTGTTTTATCTGCTGTCACACTCCTTCCATATGGAATGCTTCAATTCTGCTCAGCATAGCAGCCACATGAGTAAGCCTGAGTATTTTGGGACAGATATACTAAGTCATTTTACAGCACCAAACCCTGCCATTAGCTAAATCCCTGAGTTTGTGACCGCTAAATTGCTTTTTACTCTGTACTAAAAGCCTTTGAGTGCTAAAGCTGTGCTTTCATGCAATACATAGAAAGCAGGAGAAAAACATGCAATATGTAGAATGCAAGAGATAAAACAAAAAAAGCCCTGGAAGTTTGCTCTTTAGCCATACCCCAGAAACAATATCCCGGCTGAGGTGCTTTTAAAGACAAGCTGGCATGGGCGAGTAGCAACACAGCACAAGGGGGGAAACAGCACACAAAGGAGAAAGCTAGAAAACACATGCAATCTCATGGAGTGCTGAATGAAAAAGAAAAAAGTAGATCGCTAAATGTGAGCAGTGGAAGGATACAAGTCAGCCAATCAAAAGGATCGTAAAGAGCCTATGCCATGTGGGAGGGGATACCCTCAAGAAGAGAAAGGGAAGCCATCTAATAAGAAGCAAACAAATGACAATGACAATTATGCCAACCAATGGTAGACAATGGGGAGGCAGTAAGCCCACTGTACGTTCACAATAGGTTTTTCTCAACCAACCAGCTGTCTGGTCGGCTCGGCCTAAAAATGGGGGATTTTGCACGATTTACTTTTTGGCAAATGATTTCATCCAACCCTAGTTGTAAAGACCCTCATTTTTTTTTTTTTACATGAAGCCCCGCTGGGAAACCCAGCCTACAGCTGGTGTCATTTTGGGAAGGTCACTTCCATTCCATGTGGTATGGGTTACCAGGTCTGATGCCAATAAACTATCTGCCAGTCAACTTTCAGTATGAAGACCTTTACTACTTTTGCCTGCTGAGGATAGTCTCAAATTACTGGACAACTCCCATTTCCCATTGTGGCTTAAAAAGCACTCCTGAAATGAAGTCTACTCAGAACTTCATAGTGGAATGTCTGTGTGTGAGCACAGGTAACACTATCCCACAGGCCTCCTTGCTTTGTGCAGAACTGACCAGAATAACAAAACTAGCAGAAGGACTTAGTAACTGCATCATTAGACTAGTAGACTCTTCAAAAATCCTGTAGTCACACCATTAGACAGTCCATTTTGGAGCACATATTCCCACTCTAAGTACCTTATAATACATACTTGAGATTCTGCAATCCCTGTATAAAACCCCGTCTCGAATTGCTTTATAATTGGTGACCTGTGACACACACAGTTGCTTATTATACAGAAAAGATGTCAAAACTCAAATTATTACAGTTGAGTTCTGACCTCACAATACCTGCAGCCAGAGCCAGCAGTCAGGGTAAAGGGAGGTCATGCCATGAGCATAATTAAAGCAGCCGTTGACAGAACCTGAAAATAAATGTGGCTTTTCTTTCTTTCTGCTCTGTTTTTCTAGCTGTACAATGATAACCGAAAAGGATATAATTATTGCAACATGTTCATTTTTTGCACTCCTTTGGTAATTATATAAACATTATAATCTTTCTGCATTTTTCTACATATTCCAAGCTGCCCTTTTCTTTAAAAAAAAAACTGACTTGTATTAAACCGATTCTAATATCTTCCTGCAACAAACAGGTAACCGCTTTTTTGATGTAGTTAATTTCGCACTAGAGATTCTATTTTAGTTCTTCATGTTTGCAAACATACTCTCTCTTTTATGTGAGAAAGCTACATACCAAGGATTTACGGGTTTGTGGGAAAGGTGATGGTGTGACCATGTATTATAAGAAATATTCTACCCCGCCATACTTGAAAAGGATATTGCAAGTCACCTTGGAGTTCCAAAACCTTATAAAGCAACTCAGCCTTCGGCCTCATTCGTCTATATGGTTATGGAACTTCTTGTGACTTGAAATATCCTTATAATGTACTGCAGGGTACTTTATCTCATCTATCTCGACACATGCATGAACTGGTCTTCAAAGCCAAGCTTATTGTGTAGACTACTTGCATGTATGTTTTAATGTATTTATTATTTTATTCTTGTTTCTAGCATACCCACAGGAAACTTATTGGCCTCAAAATGCAGTCTTCACTTACTACATCTTGCCAATTTATTACATTTTGTTGGATTGTCAAATGAACATCTGTTAGGTAGCAACGTTCAGCTAAAGCATGCTCTTTTTTCCATCACCTATACTTGCCACATCATGCATGTTTATTTTCACCACCCAAGTCTGATATGTTTCGTATACTTCACATATCATGCCCTCTGCTTATGTGAAGCCCTCTTGAAAATTATTCTTGAAATATGGACTCGCACGCTATTTAGTATATATAGGGCTCTCAGTGTTATGTGTTTGCATTTATCAATGTTTATGTATTTTATTTGTATTTGTCAACATTATTTTCATTGGGGAAAAGAAGCGGCTGCTGGTAATTTTCAACATTTATCAGTACAGCTAATATACACGTGGGATCCGGCTAATTAATACCCTGCCAATCCCCACTTCTGCCCCTTTGGCGTCTCTGAAGCCAGTTGCTGGAATGCCAGGTCCCACTAGCGTGGTCGCTGGTAAAATGCCACAGCAGCTGGAGTAGTGAATATTTCTGGGCTCAGAGACATCGGAGCCAATCTCACGGGTTGCGGATGTTCACCTGGTGAAACAACTGCATTGGTAGGGTAGAAGTAAATCTCAGCCTCCCTCCCACCTAGCCAAATATCACTGGTGGGCCATACAAGCCCCTTCCCTGTTAGAGCCGGGCCTCCACCCCCCCCCTCTCATCTGTCTCCACTCTTATCCCTCAGAAGAAGATCAGCCCTGGGCCACTGTGAGAACACAGACCACAAAACATCAAGAGCTGATAACACTCCCTGTGCCCTGCCATAGTATGCCCAGGCCACCTGGCTCCTAACCCTTAACCCTTACCCTAACGGCCCTCTTTCTTCTATCTTCATGCATTTCTGAGCAGGTGGAAAAAGTCAAATTGTTTCCACCGGAAACAGGGAAAGAATCACACGAAAAGATCCTGATATTTCCAGGTCTGTGTAGTTAACCCCATTAGGGGGGAACGTTTGGAACAGTTGTAGATTAGTGCAAGGACAATGGCTGGAACTGGAGATTGCACCCCTCTGTATCCCCACAACAAATTTCACCAAACTTGTAATGAGGAATTTAGACTCTCTTTGCCTCAGTGTACAGTTCTCTCCTTCCGTTCACATGCCTGTTTTTACAAGATCCCTCGATAGCTGCACTGCTCTATTATTCTTTTTGAATTGGCCCCTACTCTCTGCAATGTTTATGGCTACAGATGCAACAATATTGTGTTTCCTTATAGAACCTCCCGCCATAGTTGTCAATGAAAGACTTTCCCCTCCCCATGAGGATCCCATCCCAGAGTTCTCGTTGTTGCTCTAAGCTTCTAATATATATATAAGACTCAAGGGGTGCAGACAATGCTTCCCCGCTAGGGGCTCAGCCTTGGCATACCCTGACTCCACCCTGTTACCCACCACCTCCGTCGCTCTCGCCCTGCCACCTCCAGCCTGCTCTTAGCAGGTATAACATGCCAACTGAATCAGGGAAAACGAAAGAGGAAAGGACCTCGCCAGTGCTTAATTTGCAAAAAAAATAGGTGCCACTGCCAGGGCTCTCGTTTGGAGGCCACTGCACCTTTTTGTGCCACACATTGCCCCTGCCAGTCCTGCCAGTGATAGTAACAACACAAGTACTAACATTCACACTCCTACAAGTGTGACAATTCGGACTATTTCACGCCCCAAAGCTATAAGAATGGCTTGGGTGGCAGGTAATATTTATTTTTAATGTATATTAACTGTTGTTGTGGTCATCTCTAAATTAGCCAGACAGCGCCCCCTGTGGCAGACTGTCACAGGGCCTGGTGCTGACAATTAAGTGCCGGTTCTGAGCTCCTGAAACCACCGGCTCAAATTAAGCACTGGACCTCGCATTCATTGGTCACTGTAGTTATTCCCAATTCCAGGGAATTTAAAACAACAACAACACATATAACCCCAAAGCCCACTCAGCGCTGAAATGAGTTTGGAAGGCTATCTTGTGCTTTACAGCATTCAGCATGGTAAGTTCGTAAAGTTTATTCTTAAAATATAATAAATTTAAAAAAACGACTTTACATGAATAAAATACAAAAAATACTGATACGCCAGTACACTATACATGACTCATGTAGATGAGCTGTAGGTTATTGATATGCTATGAGTGAGAGAGAGAGAGAGAGAGGGTGAGTGCGTGTGTACACATTCAATGCAATTCTATCCCAAAATTGTAGGCATTAAACCAATGCATGTTTTCCTAATTAAAAAAAATATATATATCTTTACACTTTGCATTGTTAGATAAATGACTCAGAAACCCTCTGAAGCCGATGCCACTGACGAGGCTGGGATCGCATTTGTTATCTATTTGGACTCTCACCAGCAGATAGGACAGCCTTGCAATAAACTTTAACAAAGAGATCTGTTAAATATCTGATAATAGACTGGTTCCATACCTTCTGTCTTTGCAGATGGGTTTCATATGATGCTTTATCCTTCCTATCCATCTATCTAATGCTGCACGTGAGCCGTGTGTGTGTTGGATCCACGTGTGTGGAGTTACATAGCGCATGTTCCAATCTCACTGCCGCATTAGTAAAGCCCTTCCAGGGTTCTTATGGGACAAATCCCATACCTTTGGGCATCACATACTTTTTTAACTATATTTTATTTCACCTCTGCTATTACATCTCATGGTTGTTTCTGTTTTTGATCCGCATTTGTGGAATTACAGTTATGTTCCAATTTCACTGCGTCATTAGTAGTAGGATACTACGTTATTTAAACACTTAAATCCATTAAAGGCAAACGACATAAAACAATTTGCAATTGTGTCATTAAATATTGCTTCTCGGGTTTCCCATGGGACTCCCTCATACTTTTCTGGCATCATATACATTTTGCACCAGAGTTACTTTTAATATACTTTTAATATACTGACTTACGATCTCATCCTAAAGATACTATTCCACACCTTCTATTAATGAGTTCTATCTTGGGCTCTTTAAGGAGACTATAGCTATTACTGGCAAAAACCACAGGTTAACTTATTCTGTGGTTCCTGAAAATACTGTTTCCTACAATACAAGTTACAAGTTAATACAGGGCAGCCTAATAGCTCTTTATTTTATTAAGAGAACAGACTACCAGTACAGGCCTCAGGATTAGCATTGGCATTAGACACATACTAGATATATGCCTCTGTGTAATTTGCAAAAGACACACAATTGATGGACAGAATGCAGAACAAATCAAAACATTCACCCCCAGTCAAGAGATCTGTGTTAAATCCATCATTCTTTTGCTCACCATGCCACTCCAGTTTAGACCTGGCCATATGCAAATCAGTCTTGACCCTGTGCCTCATGCGAACAGTCCAGCCCGAACTGCCAAGCCCGGTCCTCCCTGGACCGGAAACAAGTATCCTGGGACCGGTTTTGGGGTTTCACCCCTCATCAGCCAGGATAGCTTGATTCCAGTGGCACAGTGAGCCCAGGACCCACGTCTGGGCATACCTGGCGCACTTAGGGCGAGAAAGCAAAAGACATACAATTGATGGACGGAATGCAGAACAAATCAAAACATTGAAATGAATGAAATGAAATGAAATTTGTACTTGTAAAGCGCACCCATACCCCCAAAGGGGTGTCCAGGCGCTGTACGCATACCGCTGTGGAACCCTTCCTGGCTTTTCCCTGTGAAATGTCCACTCCTGGGCACCCCCATGGTGAAGCCAGGCATCCCAGCGCTGTTGGGGCCGTTGTGGAGATTAAGCAAGCTATTGCCCAGAGTTGCAGAGTGGGACCCATGATTAGAATAGGCACCGAGGCGAGAATTATCAGGTCCGAGGAAATTGAGCCCAAGACCCGCCGAGGCGGGAATTGAACCCTGGTCCCGGGCCAGATCTCTGCATCAGGGTCTGCCGCTCTAACCATTGAGCCACACTTCTCCACATTCACCCCCAGTCAAGAGATCTGGGTTAAATCCATCATTCTTTTGCTCACCATGCCACCCCAGTTTAGACCTGGCCATATGCAAATCAGTCTTGACCCTGTGCCTCATGGGAACAGTCCAGCCCGAACTGCCAAGCCAGGTCCTCCCTGGACCGGAAACAAGCATCCTAGGACCGGTTTCAGGGTTTCACCCCCCATCAGCTAGGATAGCTTGATTTCAGTGGCACAGTGAACCCATGACCCACGTCTGGGCATACCTGGCGCACCAAGGGCGAGAAAGCAAAAGACACACAATTGATGGACTGATTTGCATATGGCTGGGTTCAAATTGGAATGGCATGGTGAGCAAAAAAACGATGGATTTAGGCCCAGATCTCTGTACTGGGGTGAATGTATGACATTGTTCTGCATTCTGTCCATCAATTGTTGTTTTTGCATTTGTCACCCCGAGTGGGACGGGTATGCCCAGACGTGGGTCCCGTGCTCTCCATGCCACTGGAGTCAAGCTATCCTGGCTGATGAGGGGTGAAACCCCGAAACCGGTCCTAGGATGCTTGTTTCCAGTCCAGGGAGGACCTGTCCTGGCAGTTCGGGCTGGACTGTTCCCATTGGGCACAGGGTCAAGACTGATTTGCATATGGCTGGGTTAAAACTGGAATGGCATGGTGAGCAAAAAACGATGGATTTAGGCCCAGATCTCTGTACTGGGGTGAATGTATGACATTGTTCTGCATTCTGTCCATCAATTGTTGTTTTTGCATTTGTCACCTCGAGTGGGACGGGTATGCCCAGACGTGGGTCCCGTGCTCTCCATGCCACTGGAGTCAAGCTATCCTGGCTGATGAGGGTGAAACCCCGAAACCGGTCCTAGGATGCTTGTTTCCAGTCCAGGGACGACCTGGCCTGGCAGTTCGGGCTGGACTGTTCCCATTGGGCACAGGGTCAAGACTGATTTGCATATGGCTGGTTTCAAACTGGAACGGCATGGTGAGCAAAAAAACGATGGATTTAGGCCCAGATCTCTGTACTGGGGTGAATGTATGACATTGTTCTGCATTCTGTCCATCAATTGTTGTTTTTGCATCTATGTAATTTGCAGTGTGTACCACAGCACCTACTGTTGCTAGCCAATGACTTTATTATAGTCTATAACTTCAGACCAGATCTTGGAGGGACTCAACACCTATTAGGCATATTCACACAGATACCTGTTTTAGTCTTTTAAGTCTGCCATAGAAGTTAGAATTTCCTGTTTGTTTGGCTCATACGTTTGATGTTATCAGAATTGCCAACTCACACAGTGCCACTGTGTGTCACACAATATCTGCTCCCTTCACACAGTCACCCGGTGGACAGCCGATATCACACGGTGGGAATAAAAGTGAGCTGGAAATCCCTGCACCTAGAGTGTTTCGAGTTCGCGTGAGGACGCTCCGCACAAATGATGTCCACTAGGGGGCTTGCAACTTCCCCAGGTCATCCAGATCAGCCTCAGAAGCTTTTATCTAGCTTTTTTTGAAAGGGTAAGGGGGTAGTGCTTGGCACTGAGTCATACCCTCTCCATGGCCCTGAACACTCAGAAGCCCCTCCTTAACAAGTTACAGTAGTGAGCTCAAAGCCCCACCCTCTTTCCAGATAGATCCTCTCTTCTAACATGAAAAAAACGTTTTCAAAGTTGGCAGGTCTATTACACTTGTTTTTTATGAGTGACTATGGCAACTGTTCTGGTTTATCATGAACTTAAATTGATCTTGTTACTTTCTTGACATCATCGAATTGGGAACCTGTCTTCTGTCCCTTAGTGACTGACTTTGCTATTTAGCAGCAATGCATCACCCCTTTTTGAACTCCTATTAGCACTGTCTGTCTCTCTTTGTGCACATTCATATGATCTCTCTGACTCTGTTCCATCCTCCATCTTGATGTTGCCACTAACATCACTTGATACACTATTTTTAATGTATTCCTACGTACTATGAATTCAGTGGTTGAGACCTCCCACCATTCTGGTAAGCATCGACTATCTCATTTTAAATGACAGACCTTCTTATGAATCCCTGTTATTTGGTGTGAGGATACCGAGGGACAGAAAAGTCAATTTTGGCTGGGATTCTCCGCAGTAAATTCCAGGTATTACAACTTATTTTACTCAAACTGGGGAATAACTTCTAACACGAGGACCCAGGAATACCGGGTACAGAGTCTGATGTACAAAGTGTTTTAACAGTCGCAAACCCTCAGATTCACACAAAAACACTTACTGAAATGTGCTAAAACCCAAAAACAATTCGGAAGAGGTTTTCTGAATCATTAAATTGGTTTAGGAAACAATAAGGAATCAACATTTGGAAAGGGGCATATTTAAGAGGTCCCTTGCAAATACCCTTTCCTTAATGGTATGTATTAATGTTTTGCGGCAAAAATCAGCATTAATTTTTACCACCAACCTAGAGGAGGTGGTATGCCAATCTCAGACCCTAAGGGACACTTTCCCCTTTGTCAATGTTGACAAAACCTTGTGTTAAGAGTTCCACTGCCAACTCCTAGGAAGATAGCTTTTCATCATTCTGTCTAAATGCATCCCGTTTTCCCATAAGACTGCTTGATTTAAAAGCAATCACAGACATGATGGTCTGCCGACCCCAGGAGGCCACCATCCCTTTGATTGTGGCCAATCATAGTGAGTCGCAATTTGTGACCTACCTCATGAATATTGATGAGTTGTGGCAAATTTCAAGCCATTAGAATTCTGTATTTCGTGAATTGAAAAAGAATATCGTGAAATATTACACAAATTGTTTTAATGAAATCAAAAACGATTCAGTGAAATCCGGTGTATGATTTGTGACCACTTTTACCAAATCAGTTCTTTGTACATAAGACCCACAATTCTGTGTTTGCTGCTTTCTGCAAGTTGCAGAGGAGGGAGGGCAGGGGCCGGGTGCAATAGTTTCTGCAGCTCAAGCAGCCCCTCAGTCAGGTCTGATTCCGGTGTTTCTGGGATAACTGGGTCCACTATTTGTGGGTCTGGTAATTCCAGGCATAGACACAAGAACACGCGTAATTGCCCTGCACAGTGTTTTGTCATGGTCTCACAAGGGTACTTATGTTTATGGCTTTTTTTGTCATCCTATACAGTTCTATGACAGCCTTTCTGTTGGGATCTAATGAGGCTTCAGCATATATTTGTAGGGATTAAGGGTGACCCTTTGTAAAGTTCAAGTGCTATTTACTATATACTACATTTGCCGATGTGCGAAGTTATTTGTAACAATTTATTATGTGATTATAGCCTTGACAATTATGAATTATAGGCACGAAATATGTTTTGGCAAATGTTTATTGAACTAGCTGTAACAAAGCACATCTTTACTTGAAGAGATTTAAAGCTGCACATACATAGATTGTGTTTGAACGTGTCACTGTACATGTGTGCTACACATGGGGTGCGCAGCGGGTGCCTGTGTTGATTCATCATTTAGTGTTCAGCTCAGTGCTTAATTTGTAAAATATTAAGTGCCAGGGCTCTGATCAGGAGGCCACTGCAGCTTGCACCACCCATCGCCCTTGTCATCGCTGCCAAAACAACTACTAACCATCTCCCTCGCATGTAAATGCGACAGTTCAGATTATTCCAGGTTCCCAAAGCTAAAGGCATGGCTGGGGAGGCAGGTATGAGCAATTTTAATGTATATTGCATTCCTAAACAACGTTGTTCTGCTCATCTCTAAATTAGATGAGCAGCATCACCATGTGGTGGACTGTTCTAAAAATGATGTTGACAATTAGGTGCCGTGCCGAGCACCGGAAACCAATTAAGTGCCGGTGCTGAGCACCAGAAAGCACCGGCTCAAATTAAGCACTGGTTCGGCTTCCAGTCTCAGAGAAGAAAGACTGGTGGTGTTTGATGGGCATTGGGCACCTAGCTCACTGAAGTCTGCCTTGCTGCTGCTATGCTATCGTGTGAGCACAAGTGTCACTTACCTTGTGTGTCTCAGGGGAATCACTTCTCGAGAGCAGTGTGGAAGCTGAAAGAATCCTTTGAATTTCCCTTTTGAACTGCTCGACAGCTGCCATTAGCTGTTCTTTCTTCTTCTGATCCTTATCTGTCAAGAGGAGAACAAACAGAAAGTAATGACTCCAAACCATCCTTTGTGCACGGGCGTCGCAGAAGCAGGAAGATTATCCGGCTTCTCTTTTAATGTGTGCGGTTGCTATTGTGTGCCTGCTTGCACAGACCCAGGACATCATTCTGATCAGTGTTTGAAGGAGCGGCCCTTTTTCTCTCTCCCTGTTGCGCTTTCTTTCGGTGTTCAATTTACCCACATCAGAGCATGCGCCCGATAACCCACTCTGTAACCCAGGAAGTATTATCCCACGGCCTTCGACCTCTAAAAGATTAAAGTGAGAGCTGGAAAGTCTTTCAAGGAGTGAGAGGCAGCCCATAGAGGTGTCCCTCCAGCAACACAGTCCAGGGGTCTCCAACCCTTTCTGTAATAAGAGCTACTTATGTTCAATGGAACTCATCAAGAGCTACTAACATAATTAGTGTTGTAATAATGACTACATCAGACAAGATTACATTAGTGGCCGCCCTATGCAAAGTCACTACCAGCTATAACCCGAGTGCATCAGGCATGGTTGCAAGCAGTTATGTATAAAAGACTTTGTCAATATGGAATGCCTCGACATGGGTAATACATAACAGCCATAGCTGAAATGCCTCTGGCACCAAGGTAATAACATTTGTAAAAAGTCTTCTCAATGCCACATTATTTATTACTCAAATAACAGCTTTAAATATATTTTGGAAAGTCAGCCATTTTTCTCCAAATAGCTTATGAGTTCTGAAAATAAAAACATTTGTGTCTCAGCCATACACTCTAAATTTTAGTATACGTATATAAATTCAACCAAATAAACGCTTCTGATTTAGTAGTCTGGGTTGCACACAGCAGAGCTACTTACAGGTACCCAGAGAGTTGCCAGTAGATCATGAGCCACTCGTTGGAGAAGCCTGATGTAGACAATTCGACGCTTAACTACCCCAGACGGGAAACAGCGTTTACAACACTGTCATTACATCGCGCTACCATTACAACGCGGTCGTTACAACGACCGCGTTGTTAGTACGCGATGCATTTATATCGCAAGTCATTACAACGACTTGCACTAGGGGGCGCTGAGGTATTGGAAATTAATTCCAACACCTTCCCTACTGTTGCGCAAACTGGAGTAGGAATAGTAAACTATTCCTAAGTCCAGCGCGCCCCCTAGTGTAAGTCGTTGTAATGACTTGCGATGTAAATGCATCGCGTACTAACAACGCGGTCGTTGTAAAGACCATGTTGTAAAGGCACGCGATGTAATGCATTGCGATGTAATGAGACATATTCCCTCAGACGCATGTGCTATTTGACCCTGACTGTACCACAAGCCACTGCTCCTGCATACCCACAATGGCCATGCACACCTAGCATTAGCTCAGTTTAAATACAGCACTTTCTAAAAGCAGTTCACACAAGGTACTACAGGAGCATACATAACCCACGCCGTTTAAAGTTAGTGGATGAGGACATTTCTGTTCTGCCAAAGTCCTTTGTGTCCTTGAGGTTTGTCTCCATTAGGCTCTATTAACTTTACTGTTCACAATAATTTATTCCTGGCCCTGCTACAGCATGAGCTGCTACAGCAATATGTTTAATACAATTGCTTCAATTCTCTACCTGAATTCATTGAGAGAATTCATTAAGAACCTGTATTTTGTAAGTCTCTGGAAGCATCCATTGGCTCTGGCCTTTTTGGGGTAATGGCTGACATGACGGTCAGGGCGGACTGGGAACTGAAACCGGCCCTGGCACAATGCTCGCCGCCCCCCCCCCCCCCAGGGGGTGAGAGGGGCCGTCTGCGACCGAGCTGTTTGCTAGGGCCAGTTTCGGCCGATTTTGTTACAGGGGGCCGATATTGCTGGCCCCGGTAACAAAAATGGCCCCCTGGGGCCCAAAACCGCCCCCACCCTCGCGGCCCACCGGAGAAACGCCCGGTGCCCGCTACGGCCAGTCCGGCCCTGATAAAGGTCTTACACAGAGGAAGAACCGCTGGAGGTGGCAACCCTAAATTAGGTCACCATTAGAGGTGTGGGAGCCAACAAATTAACAGGATGAGCTGAGCCATAGCAGAGCCTGGAAATTTGCTTGACTCTTAGAACCCGTGCACAAGCCGTCCTCATGAAAATGTTTGCTATGTGAATCATACAACAAATATTATGTAAAATATGATAAAGTCTCTTCGAAATAAAAAAAAGTGTATTTCTTTAACATGTGGACGTTTTAACATTATAGTGTATTAAATCAAACACAATAGGTTTTTGTTAAGCCGGTGTTCTGAACTCATCATATGCGACAGTGAAGAAAAAGGTGGATCAAAAAAACATAAAATATTTGCCTGCGGTTCCACAATTTAGTTAAGTGGGGAAGTAGCGATTAATCCAGTATTTTCGATTTCACTTCGTACAAATCAACCACTAAATGGGTATCTATTTGTTTCTCCTTTTGCCTCAATTTTTATTGCTTTGTTTTTACCTCTTTATGCATGAGGGTAGAGCAAAGGTGGCAGGCAGAAGCCACATGAAAGCTCGGCTCGTTATGGGCTCAAGGGCCCAACGGGACCTCGAGCTGAGCCAGAACTAGGCTTCAGGCTCGAGCCTGACTCGAGCTTTTAGTGGCTTGCCCACCACTAGTCACCAGTCCAACTCCATTTCCGGAGGTGGTATGACCACCAGATGTTCTTGCCGATGCATGCTAATATTTCACCCTTGAATATTTCCACCCCCCCTAAACCTGTCGCCACTTCCTGATATTTGCCTATTGCAAAGGTCTTCAAACTGTTGGATGCACTCCCTGGGGGTCCATAGCTGTATTTACAGGGGGGCGTAAATGCCTCTGCATGCATTTGTAAATTAAGGATGGCCTGGAAGCCCAACCTTGGTTATCTGGTGTTTTCAGACTGTCTTCATTTACAGTGGTTGAAGTGCATAAAAAAAGATGGGAACAGTGATCCTGAGCTGTGGTGAAAAGGACAAAGAGATGGCTTAAAAGAAAAAACTATTCTGTAACTATCTTGTTGTTCTTTCACTTTCAGGTTACTGCATATAAAATAATGCAAACACCTTAAATGAAAAATAAATGCAAGTTGAACATTGTTCGAAAATCTACTCTTTTACGTTATGAAACCTCAATTGGTTAATGTGATCACTGCACGAGTCTGTGTGTATGACCAGAGAGTCAGAAAACTGAATCCTGGTTGGGGCAGTGAGGAATAGAGACTTGTGTATTTATAGTGCTACGCGGTCTCAGCCTGTTTCAGAAAGCACTGTGAATATGTAAGTCATTATTTTAAATTTGTATTACACACAGCATAAGATAGGCTGTTGCAAAATGGTTTAGTGTTTAAAAATAAAACAATTACTTTCAAAGTATATATTTTAGTGCAAACATTTTTATGTGTCCATTAAAACTATGCATTGCAGAACTCAGCAGATAAGCCCCTTACCTCTCAAAAAGAATAAATCATTGTCACAATAAAGCTTCAAGTGACTTCATCAATTTAAATCTGTACAGACTCCAAAGCAACCTTTCCATTTGGCGGTTAATCAATTGCACCCATTTACATTTCTTTCAGGTAGCTGGCACTCTGGCGAGGCATGTTTCTTTTTCTCTCCCTCTCTCTGCTTCACAGCACAGGGGACACGCCACACTCCTTATTTACAACTAGAGGCACTTCAAGTTCTGCATTAACCATTGAGGTACAGTTGTTTAACAGAAAGTATGAACTGTTTTTGTAAAATAAAAAAATCAAACACCTGAAGGTCTGCATTAATCATCCAGGTACGGTTGTTTAACAAAAAGTATGAGAACTGTTTTTGGAAAATGAAGAAAGCATGGGCACGTCGGGCCCCATAGAACCCACCCACTTTGACCCCTGCTTACATGCAGGTGTTAATACAGGTGAGTCAACTGGTGGCAGGGAGGAGGGAACAGGCCGCAAGCAACAGGGGCAAGATGTGGGACTTTTATCCCTTTTTTTTACACGAAGGGGCAGACACCCTGCTTTGGACCTCAGGCTTGGGAGTGATGACCTAGTGAAGTGGGCAGAGGAGACAGGGCTGTAGGTATTATTCGTGCTGACCTGGTGGTGCAGTGTACCAAGGCCCAGTGGTGTAAGGGGCCAACTAAATCCCAATTATGGTTGTGTTACTAGCCTCTGTTGGTTGCAGTATGGCTCATTGCACCCTTGCTGAGCCAGTGTTGCTTTGGGTCTCAGAGCAATGACACAAGGGAGGAGTAAGCAGAGGAAACACCTTAGCTTAGACTCGAAGAGATGGTTCGGAGGTGGTGGGGCAAGATAGGGGCTATGTTTTTAACAAAGGGCAGACACAGCCCACTGTACAAGGTAGTATCTATCATTAGTGAAGCAAGTACAAAAGCACTGGGAGATAGGTGTGTGGGGGGCCCACTCCATCACAGTCATGACTGTCTCACTTTACAAAAGGTGCATGGGGGCTCCTTTTCCTTGCTAGGGCCAATGTTACCTTTGCTACACAGCGGGGGCAACACGTGCCAGCCATTTGTTTTTTTAAGAGACAGAGAGCCTGCTTCAAGATTGAAGTGATGACCAGGCCTAGTAGGGAAAAGTTAAAGAGGCACAGGATACAGCCTGCTACTCAGAGCTGCTATCAGAGCACTAAGTGCAGTTGCACTATGGCCCATGAGTGTGAGGGGCTCACATCACCCCAAGTATGGCGAGCAGTGTTTTTTGGACAGTTTTTGATTTTGTTTGATGCATGCGCTTTTTTAGCAGTCTCACATTTAATGCAGATTATGTGCTGTAGGAAAAAGTACCCCTAAAAGAGTCTCATAAGCCCCATCCCCTGCGCTCAGCACTGCCTCTCCTCCTCCACCAATCCTTGGAGGGGGGCCTGACTTCAAAACATTTTGCTTAGGGGGCGCAGAGGAAAACAGCTTGAAGACCTCTGGTCCATTGTATCTTCTGTAAACCGCCACAGCTTTTCTCATATAACAATGAACAGTATCCTAATCTACCCGGGGATGTGGCAAGAACAGAGAATGTGATTTCATTTGTACATGTGTAGAAACCGAAATAAAGAGAGAGGTATCAAAGAACTATGCCTCATGGAAATGGGACCTGCCTGCAGAGGGCACCCTAGAGTGCAGCGCCGCTCCGGCCAGCCCTACATGAATACTAATGCAGTGGGCGTGTGCATGGTGCTGCTGTCTGTGCTGGGTCTCATACACCATTTGGAGAAAGCCAAATTGGCTTGCAGCTGCCACCCCACAAACATGGTCCAGAATGTATTTTTAAGGTTCGATTCCGGGAATTTTTTGTACATGTTTTTAGTATCTAATATCAAAAGTGTAAACAAATATAAAAAGAGAGGGCAGAAACTCGACACAAATCAATAGTTTTGACTAAAGGATTAAGGTTCTAGTTGCACAAGGCCACTCTGTAGATAAACCCTGCACATGTGCAATGACACAACTGTGAATGGTCAATCAATTGTGGCACAGAGATCACCTCATTCAATTATTGTATCATGGTTCCAGCAAGACTATCCTAATTCACTCCATTTCATGCAGGTAGATGCAGTCAAATACTCCATTACTCATTGTAGAAAGTGGTTGCTTGCATGTAAAGGTTGAGCTCAATGCCTTGTAACCCTTGACTCACGTTTCATACTTTCAGTATTCTTCAGAAGAGGGTGCCTAGTGTTGTTGCTATATTGTCTTTAGACTAGTGCTAGCACAGCTCCTAGATGCCAACCCTGGGCTCCGGAAACCAAATCAACAGCCCCCCTAATGAGCAGGCGCATGCCACAATCAAATATCAAGGGGTGGGGCTGCACACTCATTCTGGTAGGACTGTTCCATTCTTCCCTACTGCCTTTCATTCCTTTAGAAAGTGTTCACTTGCATGCTCAATTGCAACCCAGCGCTTGGTGGTCCTTGACAAGTGGGGGAGCTGGTGACTGGTTTCCAGATCTAGGAGCCTGTACCTAGGAGCTACTGGACACTCATCCACAGGGACTAAGAAGCAGGTTGAGTCCCTGCAAAGATCATGTGCCCTTCTGGTGAGTTTAAAAGAACTGGTTTAACGGGCTACAAAGCACTGGCTGTGCTTCAACACTGAAGAGACGCTAACAAAAACTGTGATTTATGGACTATTTGAACTGCATTTACCAGAATGCACTGGGGAGGATTGGGCTCGACTTGTGGCCAGTGTCCAAACCTAAACCTTAATAACATCTCCCCTCATGATAGGTTCAGAGCAGCTCTTAGCAATATTAGGGCAAGGCGTAAACACCATTTGAAGACTATATGATTCAAAATGTGGGCCGAAATTGGGTAATAATTTTTGTGAAACATTTTATGAGTGTGTGGGACATGATGCTAGGCACAGAGGTACTTGTAAATCAGCATTAAGGAGACTCTTTTTCTAAACAGTTTGGACCTCATTGTACCTAGTCAAGGCAATTTTGTTCCTTTCAAGGGGGCATGTGGTCATCATTACTGGCCAATTTCTGGATCAACGTCCACACAATGTTTGTTAAGCTCTTTGGCTTATTTCTCTGCCGCTTTCATCCTGGGATGTCTTGCTGGAGCTGTGTCTTCTGCACCCACAACAGTTCTTTCCCATATCAATATTTGTGATGGACTGTTGGATTTCCACAACTTTTCCAACTGTTGCATAAACTAAGACTCTGGCTTAGCTCTACAAGGTTTGCATTCACACCCAGGGGTGTCACAAGTGAACTTAGTTCAACGAACCACTAATTAAATGTGAAAGAACAGATTATTAAAGCCCCACTAAATGCATAGTTGATGCATAGTTGATGTGGTGTCCGTGCTTTCTGGGTTCCTAAATAGTCCCTAAACAGAGATTCAGGGACGCAGTGGCAATCTGAATTCCCAGATTCATTCTTTACAATATCACACACATGTACTGCACGCAGGAAAGGCACTTTTTGCTTAAAAGTGTTTATTTCAACAGTTTCATCCTGCTACTTTGCACATGTAAAGTAACCACACAGAATATTATTAAAACAGCACTAATGCATGTTGCAGACAATGAAAATAATATGAACATTTCTACCATAGTGCAAACATCATCTAGCAACCTAGCTCCCTTAAACCTACTTCTGCTTCTATTTTCTATACTATGAGAGCACGGAGTAGCATACCTTGCATCTAGAGTTTCTTTAGGGAGAATCAACACACTGTGCACCTTTGTACAGCATGAAGCTGTAGTTATCAGTAGCCAGCAGGGGCGTAACACAGGCCCCCGCAGCCCCCGCGTTGCGGGGGGGCCTCCGTGCTCCAGGGGCCCCCTCACTTCATCATGAATTAAATGGTGCGCACGGCACGCCCAGCCTCTTAATAAATTAAATGGTGGACAGGGCACGCACGCCTGGGCCCCGGCCGGGCCTCAGAGGCTCTTCATTAATTAAATGGTGCGGCCCGGCCGGGCACCCCCCCCCCGGGGCCTCAGAGGCTGCGTCTTTATTAATTAAATGGTGCGCGGGGCGGGCCTCTGAGGCTCTTTATATTAAATGGTGGGTGGGTGCGCGAGGTGCGCAGTTGTTTCCGCGACGCGTCTGCGTGGTCTGCCGGGTGGGGCAGGGGCTGGTGACCAATGCCCTGATTGAATTTGTCATGCTTGCGCATTGCGGAGCGAGCGCAATTAAAAGTGCGCGTGAGACTTGTGAGGTGTGGCATCCGATCCCAGGACCCAGCCACACTACGCCAGAGACTGGCAAGGTGAACTTTTGCATACTTTTTGGACTTTTCTTCTTTTTGCAACGTTACCTGGTTGTTCATGGTGAAGAAGAATGCAGGTTGATTGGGAAGTTTGACATACACGGATTCGTCGAGTCGAAGGACCACGAGTTGATCATTGGAGGGATGTTTCCATTCCACTTCAGGACCATACTTACCAATGAGTCGAGCTGGGAGGAGCCCAAATCGCCGAAATGTGAAGGGTAAGGATGCGTCCCTAACTGTTCCATGTTGAAATTGGTTAATATTGACACAGGTGGTTCTGTGTGGCTGCAACTGCGATGCCAACTGGTATACTGTTGAACATTACGTCATAGGGCCTTATAGACTACCCTTCAGCTGGAGTAAGTGATGCTAACCAGTGTATTTTTGCATGTTATGTTATAGGAGCTTATAAAGGGTGCAAATACTGCGGCGTGCGATGCCTGCTGGTGTACTTATACATGTTACGTCATAGGGCCTTATAGACTGCCCTTTAGCTGCAATACGCGATGCCAAATGGTTTACTGCTGAATGTTGTCATAGGGAGTTATAGACAAGGCCACTGGAATTATGCGACAGTGGAGCACTGTATTATGCAGCAGGGGTGACTAAATTATGTGACAAAAAAAGAAAAGTATGCAGCATAATGCGCCGCATTTTTAAAATAGTATAAATTAATTATTTTTTCGTTTTTACACATGGTAATATTGCCTGGTCAGAGATTTCACCTCATTAGTACCAGGTTAACAACGGAAAAATAGAAGTGCATGTATTATGTACCAGAGTACCTGCTTGTTTCTGAGAAGTGCCGGTACTCTCCAATTAAATGTATTACATTTTTCTTGAGAAGTGCAGATACTCTCCCTCTCAAAATAAAAAAGTGTCAGTACTCGGTACCGGCCCATTTAAAGCACTGCAAATACAGAAATAAGCAACTGAATAACCAGTTAACTTTTGCAAAGGGCCTTCCACTGCGCATGAACGCATTTTGCCACGCTTTTAGTAGCTTTTGATCCATTTCAGCTAGAAACTCTTTATATTTGTTAAAATCTGAAGATTATGTAGCAGATGATGGATTACGTGGCACATGCGGCAAATCTATAATTTGCAATAAAAAGTCGCGGCCGCAGAATCGCATAATTCCAGTTGCTCTGGTTATAGACTGCGCTTTAGCTGCAGTAAGCGAAGCCAATGGGTGTCCTTTTGGATGTTTTGTTGTATGACCTTGCACAGGGCGCAAAGACTGCACTATGTGATTCCAGCTGGTGTACTTATGAATGTATTGTTATGGGACCTTATGGAGTACACTGTGGAGTAGGTGCGATTCCATCTGATATATTACTGAATGTTATGTTATAAGACCTTATTGAACACACAATGGCTTTAGTGTGTGATGGTCAATGGTACAATATTGAATGCTATATTATTGGACTTTACAGACCACACTACAACTGCAGTATGTGATGCAGTTGGTATGTTCTAGGACGTTACAGAGTGCAGAATGTCCGCGGTATACTATGCCCAAAGGTCTATCCCTCACTGTTATATTTATAGGACATTACAGAGCGCATTGTGGCTGTGACACTGAATTTTATGTTATAGGAACTTACATAGCGCACTTTGGGGTGGGTGCGGTATGTGATGCAATCTGGTGTATTTATGAGTGTTATTATGGTACAGGACTTTATAGAGTGCACTATGGGTGTGTCATCTAATGCCCAAATTGTCCACTACTGAATGTTATGTTATAAGACCCTATAGACCACACTGTGGCAGCAGCATGCAGTGCAACTGTTGTACCACTGAATGCATTGTTTTATGGCCTATACACCAAACAATGGCTTTCGTTTGTGATGCTCAATGGGCTAGTAAATTTATATTATAGGACTACAGACCACACTACAGCTGCAGTATGTGATGCAACTGTTATATAAGGGATAAAGTACCCTCTGCTGTACATTATAAGGATATTGCAAGCCACCAAGGAATTCCATAACCATATAGAAAAATGAGGACAAAGGCCGAGTTTGTTTATAAGGTTATGGAACTCTGAGGGGACTTGCAATATCCTTATCATGTACACCAGGGAGTACTTTATCCCACATAATACATGGTCACACCATCACCCTTCCCACAAACCACTTAATACCTTGTGCGTAGTTCGTTCATATGAAAGAACGACGTTTGCAAACATGAATAATAAAAATAAAACCTCTAGTGCAAAAAAAAAAGAAACAGTTCAAAAACCTGTTAGTTGTTTGTTACAAACAGGACTTAAAAAAAAATAGCTACAGTAGCTCGGAATGTGTAGAAACAGGCAGAAAGATTCTAGGCTTTTTCTATCTAAGGAGTGAAAAAAAAATATATTCTCTCTGCTTGTCATTGTAAGCTATTAAAATAGAGCAGAAGAAAGAAAAGCAACGTTCTGTTTTCGTTCAATTATGACCCGTGACCTGACCTGACCTGCCTTTATAATAGTCGAGTTCTGACGTCTTTTCTTTATAATCAGCGACTGGGTACATCACAGGTCACCTGTTATAAACAAATTAGAGACGGCTGTTTATACAGGGATTACAGAATCCCATGTAGCATAGGACCTTATAGAGCACACTATGGCTGAGGTGTACCATGCCCAATGGTCTACTACTGAATATTATAGTATGGGACCTTATAGAGTACACAGCAGCTTTTGTACATGATTCTCAGTGGTCTAATATTGAATGTTATATTATATGACTCTACAGACTGCACTACAACTGCAGTATATGATGCAACTGGTATGTTATGGGACCTTATGGAGCACACTATAGCTGCAGTATACCATCCCCAATAGTCTACAACTGAATGTTATATTATAGAGCCCTATAGAGCGCACTGTGGCTGTCGTATGCCCAGTGGTCTACTACTGAATGTTATATTATAGGACTTTATAGAGCACACTATGGCTGCGGTATACCATCCCCAATAGTCTACAACTGAATGTTATATTATAGAACCCTATGGAGAGCACTATGGCTGTGGCATACCATGCCCAGTGGTCTACTACTGAATGTTATATTATAGGACTTTATAGAGCACACTATGGCTGCGGTATACCACCCCAATAGTCTACAACTGAATGTTATATTATAGAACCCTATGGAGCGCACTATGGCTGTGGTATACCATGCCAGTGGTCTACTACTGAATGTTATATTATAGGACTTTATAGAGCACACTATGGCTGTGGTATACCATCCCCAATAGTCTACAACTGAATGTTATATTATAGAACCCTACGGAGCGCACTATGGCATACCATGCCCAGTGGTCTACAACTGAATGTTATATTATAGGACTTTATAGAGCACACTATGGCTGCGGTATACCATCCCCAATAGTCTACAACTGAATGTTATATTATAGAACCCTATGGAGCGCACTATGGCTGTGGTATACTATGCCCAGTGGTCTACGACTGAATGTTATATTATAGGACTTTATAGAGCACACTATGGCTGCGGTATACCATCCCCAATGGTCTACAACTGAATGTTATATTATAGGACTTTATAGAGCACACTATGGCTGCGGTATACCATGCCCAGTGGTCTACAACTGAATGTTATATTATAGGACTTTATAGAGCACACTATGGCTGCGGTATACCATCCCCAATAGTCTACAACTGAATGTTATATTATAGAACCCTATGGAGCGCACTATGGCTGTGGTATACCATGCCAGTGGTCTACTACTGAATGTTATATTATAGGACTTTATAGAGCACATTATGGCTGTGGTATACCATCCCCAATAGTCTACAACTGAATGTTATATTATAGAACCCTATGGAGCGCACTATGGCTGTGGTATACCATGCCCAGTGGTCTAGTACTGAATGTTATATTATAGGACTTTATAGAGCAGCACACTATGGCTGCGGTATACCATCCCCAATAGTCTACCACGGAATGTTATATTATAGGACTTTATATAGCGTGCTTTGGCTGCAGCACTGGGTGCTCCGTGGTCTACCATTGAATATTATGTTATAGGACTTTGGACTATGGCTGCAGTATAGAATATTACTTCCTGCGATGTTTGAGGATGTTGTGCCCAGTCTTGGACTATTGATCATGTCAAGGGCCTCCGTTGCTTCCCAGCCAGGTTTGCGCTATACAAGTAACCGTACTTATATATCTATAAAGGACCTTATAAAGCACACTTTTACCACCAATGTCATCTCCAAACATAATTCATTTCTATTTTGATAAGTATTTGTTTATAAATGCTTTAAGTACCGTCCACATTAGTCTTTACAAATCTAGCACTGTTTTAAATTCATGGAAACGTCAGTAGTCTTATATAGCTTAACACGTTAAAGCTAAGTTAAGACAGGTTGGACCCTGGTGTCTCTGGGTGAGGACCGTACCCAGCTCTATTTGCCCCCCCACCCCATCAACACGGGGGTGTAACAAAGGCCCCCGCGGTGCCGGGGGGGCCCAGGCTTACCCATTCTGGAGGGGGGGCCCTCAGACCCTGCTGATGTGAGTGTGAGGGGCCTCTTCAGCAAATCTTGCAGGGGGCCCTCTCACGTTTTGTTACACCACTGGTAGCCAGGAGAGAGTGTTAAAGAAGTGAAGAAAAAACAGAGCATCAGCTGGGCTCAGCTCCTCTCGGACTTGGCTCGATATCAGCGCTCCAAGTAGGAGGGATGCTGAGGCAATACAGTAGTCTAACAGTCTCTGTCAGCATCTTCTGGCAGTATCTTGCAAGATAATCTGGGGCGAAGGACCACACCTCCCAATTAGTCATTTTGCAGGCTTTTTATACTGTGGCTTATCTGACATGGAGAATTTTTGACATAATCTTAGAAATGTCTGGCATAACCTGCATGCATCAATATGCTAGTATTAGATGCATTATTGTAAACAAATAAGGTAAAAACATGTCAACTCAGACTACATTGGTTATGTTATTATTATTATTTTTTGACTTTGAAATAGCGGTAACAAGCCACTTGTCCGAGCCTGATGTTACATCAGGAGTTTTATTAATGTCATAGTCTGAATGACTTGACACTTTCATAGGTTCTTGGAAGTATTAGGACAGACGGCATCTGCACCAAAGGCAGATTTGCTGGCGATCAGGCAAAAAGTCTTAGCCTGCTCAAAATGGAGCATGGCCTTGGGACTTTATGTCATCTCGGCTTGTACATCTGAATGTGACTTAGTGGGGACGGAGATATGTCTAGGGATTTATTTAATTGATAGAGATGTCCATGCTCTCAAAACAGTGAGATATAAAACTCTATAGCAAAAATAATTTAATTAACTTTCTCATACCCATATAAAGCATAAAATGAATATACGTAAATGTAACTTCAAAAAAGACAGCATAAACTAGCAAGAAATAATGTAGTAAGCTGTGCCCAAACATTTTTCTTAAACCTTGGGTTGGAAATTGCTCTTTCTGCAGGATCACCACAAACCTTTTGCCCTCCTCCCCTTTTTTACTGATTTGTTTTTGTTGGTTTTAGGACTCTGGGCACTTTGCCATTGCTGATCAGTGCTAAAGTACATATGCTGTCCCTGTAAACTGTGTTTATGGATTGGTGTTTCCATGATTGGTTTATTTGGTTTACTAGTAAGTCCCTAGTACAGTGCACTGTGTGCCCCAGGGCCTGTAAATCAAATACTGCTACTGGGCCTGCAGCACTGATTGTGGCACCCACACAAGCAGCCTTTCAAAGGGTTCTCAGACCTGACACTGCAGTCTCTACTGCCATGTCGACCTGGCAAGTGCACCCACTTGCCAGGCTCTAACCTTCCCTTTTATTACATGTGCGTCACCCCTAAGGTAGGCCCAAGGTACCCCTGTGGGCAGGGTGCAGTGTATGTAAAAGGTAGGACATGTACTGGTGTGTGTGTGAGACATGTCCTGATAGTGAAATACAGTATATTTCGTTTTTCACTATGGAAAGGCTATCTGTCCCATGGGATAGAATGGTGAATACTATGCAACATGTTAGAAGTATAACTTCCCATGGGGACATGATAGAAAGATAGAGTTTAGTATGCCTGAACTCAGAATATAAAAATCCATCTTTTAGTAAAGGTGATTTTTATTTTGTGGTTTGAAAATACCACTTTTAGAAAGTGGGTATGTTCTTGCTTAGCCATTCTGTGTGCCTCTGCTGGTTTGTGGATTGACTGTCTGGTTTTGGAGTGACAGGGGCTGAAGATGTGCATTCTCTTCAGACAGCCACTGGGGGGGTTGAGGTGTGCCATGCCTTTCCTGGATGAGTCAGGGCTGGGATAAATAAACCTGGGCTGCATTTAGAGTACGGGAGGAGATTTCCTTGCACCTGAATAGGCCATGTCTGCCTTACCAAATGCTGTCTCCACCTCCTGCCAGGAAGCTGGACCAGAGAGGGCAGGACTGGTTTTGACTGAGCACAGAGCCTCTCTGCCACAAGAGAACAAAGAGAAATTCAGTATAAATATTGGGGCCCAGACCCCAGAACTTTAGATTACTTCTGGACTCAAGAGGAACCTCTGCCAAGGAGAAGAGCTGGGAAAACTGAAGGAGAAGCACTGCCCCTTTGCTGTGTGCTGTGTTGGTTTGGCCTGCAGTGGCTGCTTCTGGCAAGGAGAGGACCAAGACTTTGCTGTGTGCTGTGTATCCTGCTTGAAGAAGATCTCCAAGGGCTTGGTGTAGAGCTTGCCTCCTATTCTGAAGTCTCAGGGACACAAAGACTTAATTTCCTCTGTTATCCTGCACCTGGAAGTGCTGTTTCAGCTGCCACAGAGGGAAATAGCAACACCGACGCCGGCAAGCGATGCCACGACCTGCAACGAAGCTGTGGGCACCACTCGTGAAGTGCACGACGCACCGCCCCAACTTGCACTGCAGCCCCCACACCTGGCGCTGCCACACCGTACCGACTCTGACACCGTCACCGAGGCCGCTGCCTGCACCAGAGCCGAGGGCACTGCTCATGACGCTCACTACGCAGCGCCCCGACTCCCACAGCAGCCCCAACCTCACTGTCGCCGGTGCTTCATCATCATGGAGCATACCTGACATGAGTGACCTCCTGAATCCATCGACCACCCATCATTATAAGGAACCGATGCCTCGACGCCATGTCACCTCCCTGGCAACAGTAAGGAACCAACGCCTCACCTCCCCTGTGTTCGTAAGAAACCGACGCCACCCGGCGCCAACGAATCATCACCTCACCGAAGCCGTGCACCGTCTTTGTTTTCATCGTTTTCCAAGGTACTGTTGTTTGGGGTCCGTGTGACTCTGGGCCTGATGGTGTGCACCTCGTGGTCGGCGCTATACTTTGGGATTTTCATCTGTCACAACGTCGCCCAGGTGGAGCTATTGGTTGCTACAAACTTTATTTTTGTGAATAACCTATTTTTGGTGATATCTTGATATATATATGGTGGATTTTTGTCGTTTTGGGCTTGTTTTGTTTAGATAAAGATTTCCTATTTTTCTAAACTGGTGTGGTGTCCATTTGTAGTGTTTTCTCTGTATTCATGTACGTGTGCACAAATGCTTTACTCACTGCCTCTGAGATAAGCTTGCCTGCTCGTGCCAAGCTACCAAGGGGTGAGCAGAGGTTTTCTAAGGGCGTACTCCCTTACCCTGACTAGAAGCAAGGGTCCCTACTTGGGCAAAGGTGCAAACCATTGCCTACTAGAGACCGCCATTTCTAACAATTTGCTTATAAGTCTCTAGTAATGTACCAATGCCCAATGCCTGCAAATTAAATGCTACTAGTAGGCCTGCAGCACTGATTGTGCCACCCACTTATGTAGCCCTTTATAAATGTCTCAGGCCTGCTATTGCAGAGCCTGTGTGTGTAGTTTTCAACTGGCATGTCGACCTGGCAAATTAACCCTCTTTCCACGCCCAAAACTTCCTTTTTAATGGGTAGGCCCTGGATAGCCTAGAGGGCAGGGTGCAATGTATTTAAAAAGGTGGACATGTACTCATAGGTTTTACATGCCCTGGTAGTGAAAAACTCATAAATTAATTTCGGTTCTGCACCTGGAGCAGCCCTCAGAGACTTTCCTGGACATGGAAATGGTACTTCAACCATTGCTATCACACCGGAGACAAGCTCGAGCAATGCATTTATCCCTACTGCAAGATGCTAATTATGATGGATCAATTTCACCAGTATCACTTTTTGACGAGATTCTTAAGGATTGGCTAGCGTCATTGCTGTCATTCAAGCCTCCAAACAGAGCCCTCTCACCACCAGTAAGTGCTTTGGAGTTGCAACCACTGCTTGGTCCATCAACTTCGTGAGCTAATGACAACAAGCACACTTTGACAGTTTTTTCTCCACAAACCCATATGCTGTGTGTGAACCACAGGTCATCAAAATATCCTCAGATGAGGATTAAGAGAAACTCATGATTAAACATGAAAACTGCAAAGGATCTCTTATCTATTAGAAAGACTGTGTCATGAAGCAGAAAATAATAATACACTATTTTTCCTTTCCTCTCCTTAAACAGCTGCATTAGTTTTAAATTGGCATATTCCGTATCATGCCTGATCTGTTTATTAACCAAAACGCATCTCTCCTAAACCAACATGATGCTAAAGCACTTTTTAGAATAAAGTCTTTTATAAGATAACGTTTTGAATATTTATTTGTCTGACATGCAAGGTGTTAGAAAGTGGCCCATACAAAGTGCTGCATACCCCCTTGTAGTGAGTCTGGAGTCAGGGCAGGAAGGGAGGACCTCTGTGTACTTCAAAAACCCTTCTTTAAAGTCTCCCCCACCTCAAAGGCACCACTGGGTATAAGTACTGGACCTCAGACACCACCACATCAGTACGCTTCTGGACCTGTGGATACTCTGCCAGCAAGAGGGACTGCTGTGCTGCTGAAAAGACTGTCATTCCGCTGGACTCTGCTGAATGCCTGCTGTACTGACCTGCGGACCTCCTTGCCTGGGAGTGAGAAGGACTGAACCTGCATCTCTCCAACCCAAAACCAAAGTAACTCCAAGGCCTTGCTGACTTGCCTCCTGTTTGAAGTCTCGGGGACATCAAAGACTTCCAACCACCCACCAACAGCACCTGGATTCCATATGAGAGTCTTGCCTTGCGAAATGGTGCCAATCCAGTACTGACCCCTTGGAAGTGGGTATGAAGTGCTGCAACTGCCAAAATCCACGCATCGCAGTCGTTGTGCCACTCGGAACCCATGCATCTCCTTTGACGACGACGCATTGCAGCGGCTGCGAGAATCGAATACATCGCTTCATCGTAGGCGTGGCGTATCATCTACTTTTTCGCCGCATCCCCGACTTCGCGTGTTTTATAGAGAGCACAAGTACTTTAGCACTGGTTAGCAGTGGTAAAGTGCACATAACCCTAAGGCCAGCAAAAACAAAGTCAGCAGTCAGCAAATAAAGGAGAAGGGAAAGCAAAAAGTTGAGGTGTAATCATGCCATAGATGTCAGGTCCAACACCATGTAACAGGTGGAGTTTCATCAACTGAAAATGTTTTTTTTTCGATTTGTTCGATACTCAAGAAAGTGCATGTGGATTCTTTTTTTAGCCATTGTTTTCTGCTTAAATGTTAGAGTATAAGGCTCAAAGTTGCTGTTTCTTTCAGACGTTGCCATGGCACATAACCTGATTGAAGAGTTTGTAAGGCCCAATTTAAATGTTTTAAAGCTCTTACCTGAGCCTGCCCTTGTTGTAACAGACCTACGTTTCCTTTAAGAAGATCTAAGGCTGAGGACATAATGTTGTTTAATGAATACACACTTTTAGAAAGCGAGTGCATACCACTGCAGGATTTCTTTATCTATCTGTTGGATTTTTTTCTGAAGCTTCTTTTTCAGAGATTTTGTTCCATTCCTTATAAATGGTATATAGTCCTATCACTATAAATCTCTTATTTCTAGTGGGGCGTGGCCCCAGGAGAAAATAAGAAAAACCCATGGTTCAAAGAAAAAAAACTAAGAACAAATGCTTCTTCACAGCCAAAATTCTACAGTGTGCTAACCATTGTTGGCACAGCTTGCCCACACTATATGTGGTAGTGACCGCAGGTATGTGGGAGCTATATCACGGATCAAGGTGAGTAGCTTTAAGACCAGGGATTTTGGAAAGAAAACAACGCACGCAAGTATTGGAATCATAGGGCCATAAAGCTAAACCTTCAGGACCAACAGACCATAACAGCCTCCTACACTTTCACCTGCTGACCAGACACCTACACTCCATCTCATTCCTACTTGCACATACCCTCTGCATTTACAAAAACGGAGCAGGATGTTGTACTCAACACATGGAAGGACCTCCCTCAGCACATCAGGGCCGCCTCCTAACTTCTTGAGTTCCGCAAATAGCTGAAGACCTGGCTCTTAGAATAACTCTGTGGGGATCATACACATGCTCAACTGCCTGGATACTCTCATGGGCAATAAGTGCACTCTGCAAATCAACATAACAAAACAGGAGGAACTGAGAGGAATTATAAGTTCCATTCTGAATTATATCATTTATTCCAGAATCTGAAATGTTCATTAGTGATTGCCAATTCATGAACAAGGTCAAATTAACTTTTGGTATAAAGGGTTTCTTAAAGTCTTCCATGGTTCCAAATCCCAGACAAGTAGTCTGCTGGATGGTTTTATTCAGAAAAATCATTTCTTTAGATATAATGGATGGCTGGAATAAGTCTTCCTTGCCTTGAACCCTCCCCAAATGCTTTTCTCTTCAACATTTTATTTCTGATATTCATGTCCTTGTATAGTGAAATTCCGATTGATTTGTCTGAATCAACCAGTTTATTGGTAGTGATTACATTTTTGGAGATGTTGTGGATGTTGTGAAAAATAAAAAGCTGAGGCTTGTGACCTGTCCTCACTCTGAAAATAGGGATATTTCTTCAAATAATTTGGGTGACTATTAGGAGGCGGAGCTTCACAATTTTACCACTGTGTGTAATTATATGTTTCCGAAGGATACCTAGCTCTCAGTATGTAATAGTGTGCATAATGATGAAAATAACACATTTCTTTCTAATTCAATGCATTCAAATACAGATATTCATTGTTCAAGGTGGTCCAAATCAGATACCATACGTTTTACAGTCTCTGTATTCCAGGCGTCTGAAAGAGAACCAGGAATAATAACATAATTCATTGAAACCTTCAACACATATGATAATTGCAATATCTCAGTCAGTCCAATAATTTGATAAGGAACCTTTTTCCAAGCTATGCCCTCGAGCAGAAGATCAGCTGTGAAGTCTGCAGAGCAGAGGTCTTGTCGAGCTCTGTGGGAAGAGAGAAGTGGTTGGCATTCTCGAACCACAGGTCATGGAACCGTTTTTTCAGGAACGTAATGTTCATTCAGTAGCAGTAGAACGTTGTTGTCAGCCACATGATGAAAATAAATGCTCCTAAAGTGATCCAAACATAGGACCAATGTGGTATCTTGTACCGGTCATGAAACCAATGATAATCAAGAAGAAATTGATGGAGTTGAGTGACTATGGAGGGTGATGAAAAGTCCTCTTTGTAAATTCAAATTTGTTCTCATAGATCGTTTTTTCTCATAAAGGCATCATCTCGATTGTAGTTGAGTAATGTGGTGGTTCATAATAAACCAGGGTGTTGCACTGAACATTTGCAACTGTAACGACGGCAGCATTAGATTCATCAGAGGAATCCATTGCACTGTGTTAAGTTGGAGATGCAGTACACTCAAATATGCCCAGCTGGATACGCAACCTAGTGAACTGACTGCTCTCACCAAGCAGTGCTTTATTCAGAGTAGCGAGAAGCTGAGAGGTTCTACTCTGAATCCTTCTTGGTGTCCAGGATGGTCTGCAGTACAGAATCAGCCAAATAGTGCTTTTTTATGTAGCTAATGGATGCCTGTCAGTTTCTTTTTGAACCAGACAAAGGAGGTAGGATCACAGTTTGCCTTTTACTTCAAGACTTGGAACAGGTAAGGGGGGGGGGCCGCATGATGTTTCAAAGGCTGCCTATCGTGAATCTTTTCTCAAATTAGATCCCCTATTTTAGGGAACCACCCTTCAACAGCTGTAAAAACCTTCTCTTCGCTGGTGGGGCTTCAGAATGCTTTACATTGGACAGCTTGTCTCTGACCTCTTGGACATTCTGTAAAACATTCAAACATTGTCCCAGGTGAAACATTATCTCGCCCGCCACCTTCCCAGGAGTATCTAGGCCCGGTACATACATGTGCACCCCAAAGAGCACCTCGCATGAAGTGCGCCCTCCCAATACTCATCTAGGCAAATGATTTAATGCTCTCTGGACTCCATACATACCAACTAAGGGCTGGAACTAAGTACAATAGCAGTCAAGGATTGTTTAATCATGTCGTAAGCATGACTAGTCCATTGGACTCTGCTTGAAATGGATTGCTGAACTGCAGATGAATTCCCAGAGCAGACATAGCACTCCTGTAACCCTCGGAGGCGAATGCAGGACCATTGTCTGAATGAAATTAATGTATTGCTCCCATTGCTACCAGACACTGCATATTCTTTACGACCGCTTGAGCACCCACAATTCTCTGTGGCCACACCCATAAGAATCAGGAACATGAATCAATTGCTTCCAATCTATACTTATACTGGTTAACAGAGTTTATTGGGCCAATATGGTTCAAATATATTTCCCTAAATGGGATACTGGAGACCGTGAGGGGAGTCTGCGGGGTCTTCTAGCAGTAGAAGCTTTGATTTGTTGACAAAAATTGCATCATCTAACAATTGTAGTCTGTTTATATTAATAGGGCCACCAGTAGCCTTGCTATAGCATTGCTATGGTTGCATTAATCCAGCATGGGCAGATGCCAATCGTTCATGTGCTTCTCCAATTAAATTTAATCTGGATAATTTATTAAGAATGATCCTGTCTCCCACTCCTGGTATAGTAACCACAGGACTGTTATCTGAATCAAGGGTGTGAGAATACTTATGAGAAAAGACAGCTGGAGGCATTCCATCCTTCATAGTTGCCTGCATTCCTGTTAATATATCTTTGTCGATCTTCGTTTGAGATCCAGTTAGGACTGCTACTCTAACAGTATGTATTGCAACCTTGGCAACTAAGTCAGTTCCACAGTTACCTTTGGCATGAAACCCATCACGCTGATGACCAAATGTGTGCATCACATGGACCAATGGAAGTTTGTCTTAGAAGACAGCTACCTTTCCTCAGAGCGGTTTATTCTTAATAGGTTTCCCTTTTGAATCCTTGAATCCATTTAAGCACCCATGTTTCAAATCTACATTGTACTATTGCACAAAGAAGGATGAAGGTTGGGAACTGATGGGACAGCCTTCTGAAGTGCAAGTACCAATGTATGAATTTCTGCATGTTACACTGAGCTATGACCTAAAATTTTAGTGTGGGTGCACTGTGGATGGAATTCATCATCTTTCACTATGCCTTAAACTGCTGCGCAGGCTGCGGAGTACTTATATCTTATTCCTACTGTAGGTTGAGCAGAGCGGTCCATATAGAACACACTCTGATATGACGCAATGGGTAAGACTTGAAGTTGGAGTGACATTCTGTTCATATTGGAGGAAAGCTTGTGTACGAAGAGTGGGATCATACTGAAACTTCACATCCACTGCACTGAACGAAGAGCCCCGCTATACCCATCTCTGGGTGTAGAGCTCGAGCATTAGGAATACATGCCTTAGTGGCTATCTTTAGGGCCGGTACAGGAGTAACCACAAGTCTTAGTTTTTCCTATGCCACTGGGTGTTCTTTCAAAATAGCTGTCTGCACAGCTGCAAGAAATTTCTCAGTGGAAGCAAAGCATGCTTTGGCCGGAGAATACAAGCGTGACTTGTATGCTATGGGAACTGCAAGTCTCTCATTGTATATTACATAAGTATAACCTGACTAGCTTGGTACAGCTCTCAACACTACATTTGTTTTACTATCCCAAGTTTGTAAATATTTTATCTCTAGCATGACGCTTGCAACGCACGCAAGATATCCGTGTGTTTCTTTGTCCACTGTTTTGCTGAAAACATGGGAGAAATCAAGTCACACAGCATAGTGTGGCAAGTAAGTTCGTTCAAAGTTAAGAAAAGCCCACAGGGATTGTAACATCTTCAGTGTGTTAGGAAGCTGTAAGGTAGTGCCTTTCTGAAGGGAATCAGAAGCCAAACCCCTTGCCCTAATTGAATAACTTGTATCCAAGAAAGACCACCTTAAGGTAGGTAATTTTAGAATTTTTTAAATTAAACCTGTAACCATGTGATGCCAATATTGTTACATGTATGATAGTATCTCAGGGTCTGGTTGGAATATCTCCATGATGCGTGCTGAGAATAAGCCAGGGCCGTTTTTATACCCCATAGGCAACTGTTTAAATGAGAATTGCACCACATCATAACTAAAGGCGGTTAGATACTCACTGTCAGGTGCTATGTTCTGACTAAAAAACTGATTGGAGATGGCCAGGGTTGGTTTATATTTTTTACGTACCAGGTTTGGCATTAAACCCGTGCTATGCGTATTTTGCAGTGCGTATCCTCACATATGTGCGTTTAAATTACTGTGATCTAAAACTATTCTATAGGATCAGTCTGGTTTGGAAACGGGGTAAAAGGGGCATTTTGACTTGTGAAAGACAAGGCGCTATTATGCCTTATATTGCCCCGATATTGCAATTGACCTAAAATTGCCTTTATATCATGAATTGCTTCTGGCTTTAAAGAGTATTGAGCCTGAGCTTGAGGTTAACTGCGTAACAAGTGGAATAGAGCATTTATCCCACCCAGCTTTGTTTCTGTCAAAGACCGGAGCCTGTTTAACAGCCCATTTACAGGTGTAAATTTCCCTGATATCTTCAGGCACTATGGGAGAAAAGGCAACCCTTATTATCTACTTCCCTAATAAAGACTGGTGAGGCAGTCATCTTCAGCTAGTATGATGCCAGAAGACTGCTCTATTGAAGCGCAGTATATCCCTTTAAAACTTCCTCTGGATCATGAACAATATCAGGAGGATTTAAATGCTTATCTGGAATCTCAACCCGCATGAACTCATCAGTTGGACTCGCTACCAGAAACCTTTGGTGAATCTCATGCACTATCGTGACTTCTGCTGAACTTTTTAGAAGTGCTCTCGCCCATGTCCTGTTTTTCACGAGCATCCATAACTGTACTGGAATGCTTCTTAGAAAGTCTTGTTACTTTCTTATTTGAGTCTTAACATCTGACCATTTTTCCCTTCCCTTTTTACGCTGACTTCAGTCTCTCAACCTGTTCCACCTTTCTTGCTATATTCTTCTTTTCTTCGGTACTCGGTTTGACTCCTTCTTTCTACCCGTTTATTGTCAGCATCTTAAAAAGAACAGGAAGTGCGGCTATCAGAATACTGATACCGTTCCAGCTTCCTAATCTTATCTTGTTTCCTTCAATTATAACCATCCTGACTAGATTACAAAAAATACGCGTGATCCAGTCTCTCTTTGCTCTCTTTTCCTGTTTCTTTCTGCTTTACGCTGCAGATTTCTCCTTAACAGAACCTTTAATGTCACTTTTAGGTTTTGAAATGTGGCTTAATAGCTCGAGTACTCAAGGTGTCACGACCACTGTTACATCTAAGATGTGCGCCTGGGCAGCTTCACACACAGCAATCTCCGCGCAGCGGCCACACTGTAGGGTGCATTTCAAAGGAGAGACCTTTAAGGTCTAAGTGGAGAAATAAGGCAGACGAGAAATGAAAGCAAACCAGGCTAATTAAACCTGTAAAGCAATCATTTGCATCTGTGTATAGGGTGATCTCCATAGTGTTTGGCAGCATTTAACTTTTATTGGCAGCAGATCAGAGCACAGACAAATGCTGTCAAATACGATGTAGATCACCCAATCACAGATGCAAATGGTTGCTTTGAAATATTTTCAGGGTTTGGCTTTTGCAGAGGCTCTCCCCGTTAATTAGTTAGCTTGCCCACTTGTACAAAACTTTGGGGTTTAGTGACACATCCCATGTTAAAAAAAAAAATGTGGAAATGGAAATCTCACTGTAGTGCGCAGTGAAGTTGAAAGAAATCAGCAAGTTTTGGAAGACCTCTGTGCATGCAGTGAGGAATCTTGCAGCGGCCTTTTCCAAAAATGCCATACTTTGTCTTTGTGTTCCAATCTGTTGGCAATGATTTCTTTAACTTCACTGCAGCTACAGTGAGATTTCCATTTCCACACAGGAAGTTTTTTTAACATGGGATGCGTCATTAAACCCCAAAGTTTTGTACAGGTGGGCAAGCTAACAAATTAACAGGGAGAGCCCGTGCAACAGCGCGAGCCCTGGAAATATTTAACAGGTAAACTCTACTCCAAACATCTCGTAAATATTATAAAATCTCTACAAAACTCAAAAAGTTTATTTTTTTAACATGTGGAAGCTTTGACATTAATACATCACATTATAGCACTGCATTGAGAGTTACTTTATTTAAACATGAACCATGAGTGAATTAAGAGCTAAGACAACTTTCATGTAAACCCAGTATGTGGCCCAGGTTATTATGGAGCAATATTATAGTCTATTAAATCAAATATAAGTATTTGTACCATTGGTATTCAGCACTCAAATATTTGAAAGTGCTTTCTTACGCGTTAATGAAGAAAAAAAGAGTTTTGTTAAAATAAAATATTTGCTTAAGATCACACAATTTAATCAGGGAGCCACAATTTATCCGGGTTTCCTGGTGTCACTGTGTACAAATCAGGCAGTAAATGGGTATCTATCTGACTTTTCTTATGCTAAAGCTTTCTCTTTACCTCATTGTGCACTTTTCTGCAGTTTTTATATAGCATGAACACGACCCGAAGATATTGGAACGATTTACGTGTGCACCAGTTACATTACACAAGGTCTCCATTCATTGTTTGTAGGGATGAAGAGATTAAGGGCCGGATGTATGTAAAAAGCATTTTGATATTCTCAAATAGCAATTTTTACCGAATCGCTATTTGGTAATCGCAAAATGCTATGTAGGTAAGAATTGCAAAATATTTAGTGATTCCTTAATATTAGCGAATATATATTTGGTAAATAGCGAATCGCTATTAAGTAATGCTCTATTACTTACCGGTAATCTTCATTACTCCGGGTCCCGTTGTCCTCGTCCCATTCAGTTACAAAGTGGAGATAACCATCTCCTGACAGAAAAAAGACAAGAGGAATGCTGGGACCCTAATACTGCCCCTCCCACCGGGAGTACATAAGCAGTACTTACCCAGCATCCCGCCTGTACAACCAAGCCCACACAGGAAGGCCGGCCGCCCGGGAGGGAGAGAGGGGCGTATGAATGGGACGAGGACAACGGGACCCGGAGTAATGAAGATTACCGGTAAGTAATAGAGCATTACCCCCAGGTCCCTTATGTCCTCGTCCCATTCAGTTACAAAGTGGAGAATACCAAAGCAGAAAACAGGCCTTCCGAACCCACAAGCGCACCCAGGAAACCACACCAAACGCAGCAACCCAAGGGAGCACAGAAAAGGCGGGAACCGCAGGAAGCAACCGGCCAGCATCCCAGAACAGGACCGCAGGGACACAAACAAGGACCGGACACAACCAAGAAAAAAACAGAAGGCCAGAGCCACAACAAGGAGGCCGCCCGCCAGAAAAAAACCGGAGACAGAGCAACCAGGCCAAAAAACCCAAAAGGACACGGCCAAGGGAACCCCCGGACAAGGACGACCAGCCCAGAACCACCAGGAAGGCACACAGGACCCGGCAGCCGCACAGACACCGAGCAAACCCCGACCACACCGGAGAAGGCCAAAGAAAGAAGCCAAGGCCGGTAAACAGGGCGCAGACACAAGCACCTAGACCAACAAGGAAGGAGGGAAGCACAGACCAGACACAGGCCCACCGCACCAAACCGAACGAACCGACCCCCAGAGAGACCAGAGGACGAACCCAACCCCACAGAGGAGGCCCAGGCCCCAGGAAAGAAAGGACAGCACCACCTGGACTGCCAAAGACCACCCCAGCCCAGAGGGAGGAGCCACAGCGAGAGCCCAGGAGCCGACCAGGAGCCAGACCCCAACCAAACAGAAAAGGACCGAGAAGGAGCCAAAGACCAGAAACCCCAGGAGGCCAAAGGCCCCCACAGGGAGGGGGTCGCAAAACGAACCAGGACCGGACACAAAACACCACAGCAACAGGGGCAGAGGAGGCCAACCCAAAGACCACAGGCCAGAGACGCCCCCAGAAAGACCCCACAGACAGCCGATCAAACAACCGAGGCCAGCAAAGACCGGAAACCAACAACCCGGAACCGAACCGGCACAACAAGGGCAGGGACAGGGATAATGGCCACAACCCCAAACCCCAACGGGAAGGAAAAACAAGGCAGGGCGCAAGCCCAGGGCAACCGGGAACCCCCGGCAGACCCCAAACCAGGAACCAACCAGGCACGAACACGCCGAACCCCAGAGGGCAGACAAGAATAGGAGCCAACAGGGCGGAGGACCAGAGAGGACCAAAGCCGGGGCAGAAGCCAAAGGACCGCACAGGTACCCAACACCCAGGCCCAGCACGCAGCAAGGGCAGGAGCAGCGGAAAGGCCCCAGGGTGCACAGCACCCCGACCAGAACCCAGCAGGCCAGACCTCAGCCAATGCTGGAAAGGAGACAAGAAAACAGCCAGAACCAGGGCAACAAAGCAAAAGGAACCAGGAAGCCCGGACCGAAGCCAAGCAACCCGCCAACGCAGGAGGACCCCCAGGCCCAACAAGCCCCGGAAGGAGCCCACGCAGCGCCCAGGCCGAAGCCAAGGACAGGGAGGCCGACCAAGACCCCCAGCACCCCACCGCCGGACCACACAGGGGGCCGGAAGAAAAAATAAACAGAGGAAACCGCCAAAGCGGAAACCGGAGGCAGCAGAGAAGTCAGAGGGCCAGGCAGCAGCAGACCCCGGACAACCGACAGCCAGGAGGGCGGACCCCACAGAGGCAAAACGAACACCACAGAACCGCACCCCAACCAGAGAAGGGGTATGGGGAGGAGAGGCGGCACCCCAAACAGACACACACCAGGAGGAGAGCCCGGGGAACAAGTGAAGAAAAGAGCGAGCCAGGATACTGGAACCAGTAAAGAACCGGGAACGCCCCGCAAAACACACCCCAGAGCCGGCAGAGAAGTGACAGCAGAGCCAGCAAAACCAAGGAGGCACAGCCAGAGGCCACGCCGAACCACCATGAAGCCGGCAGACCAGGAGCAACAGGAGGCAACCCCGGACACGCCAACCCAGAAGCACCGAACACCAGGACCCCACACAGGCCCGAACAAGGCCGCCGCAGCCCAGGGGAAAACAGGGAAGAGGGCCAACGAAGAATGAGCCCCGGGGCAACGGGGGAAACCCGAAGCCCAACAGCACCCACCAGAAACCCCAGGAACAGACAGAAACACGGACACCCAACCAGAGGCGAACCAAGCCCAGGAAGAGAACCGCCGGCAGGAGCAGGCCCAGAAGGACAGCAGGACACGGCCCGAGACCAACAGAGCACCAAGACAGGACACCCAAAGAGTGCACAGGCAAGGATGCAGGGCTGAAGAAGGCAAACAACAGGCGCCGAAAACCGCAGGAGCCGGAAAGCCCCAGCGGACCCTTGCCAGGCACCCACGACGGGGAACAGACGAGACCAGGACCCCCCAGGGAGCAACAGCCCCCGGAGCCCAGACGGACCCCCAACCGGGAGAACCGCAGGCCAGAAGAGGGGAAAACCAGCGCCAACGCCATGGACACGGCAGCAGCGAACACAGCCAGGCCCAAACAGCAGCGGCACGAACCCCAGGGGCCAAACAGGCGAACCTCCACAGGGAAGCAAGGAAAGGAAGAGCAGGAGCCCAACCACACCAGCCAAACCCCAGAGACCAGACGAGAGCAGAAGCCGCCAGGGAGGGGAAGGCCGTAGGCCAGTAAAAAACAAAGCAAGCCACAGCACCCAGCAGGCCCGCCAGACACCCAACCAGACCGAGCAGAACCGGTGGCAGAACCAGGCGGGGTGGACAGGACACACCAAAGTAAGCCCAAAGGCAAGCACCGGAAACACAGCAGGGGCGCAGCAGAAGCAGGGGAACACAAGGACAACGCCAAGGAAACCCCAGAAGCCAGGAACAGCTCAAAGAGAGCACCAGAGCCAGGAGCAACCAAAGACAACAGCACCCAGCATGGAAGAGGCAAGAAGCCAGAGACAGCAACAGCCAGCCAGCCCCCATGAAGCAAACCAAGCACACAGGAGGACCCGGGACAAACACCGGCAGCCCCAGACCGGCGCAAGGAGAACAGAACAGCCGCAAAGGAGGCAGCACCAGGAAAAGACGCAGCCCAGCAAATGCCAACCCCGGAAACACATGGAGGCCAGCCCACAGAACGGGACGACGGCAGGAAAAGAGCCCCAAACCGGACCGCAGGCAGCGGGGTCAGAGCGCCGCACAGAGCACCAGGCACGACACCCGGAAGCCCCGAGAGGAACTAGGCGCAGCCCACGGGAACCAGGAGGAAGCAGACACCGCACCCCACCATGGACCCAGCCCTCCCAAGGCCAGACCACAGCACCCGCACCATCAACACCCCGAGGAGCAGGACCGCGCCGGCACAGCAGAAAAGAGCGGGGCAGAACCCGGGAGGACCAGAAGCCCAGGAGAGGGCAAGCACCAGCGTGGGGGAGAATAACAGCCGCAACCGAAGAATAACTCCCCACACCAGACGAAGTGCGAGGCGTACAGCAGCCACGCAGGCCCAAGAGGACCACGGACCCAGACGCACCACCCAGGGAGGCCACCAACCGGCAAGCGCAGGGAACCCCGGGACCCCAGCGCCAAAAACAGAGGCACGACCACTGCACCACCCATCACGCCAGCCGAGCACCCTGGAACGCCCCCAAGGGCCGTGAAAACAAGAAAGAACCGCCACCGGGATAGGGGCGGGCGGTCCGGCGCTACGACGTGCCACGCAGCAAAGAGGTGCCACGCAGCCAGGAACCAGGACCGGACAACACACTCCAACTGGCACCCGGCGTCCCACAGCACAGCGAGAGAGAGGGGCCGGGAATGAAGCCAGACGGGCTCGGGGGACCATGAGGACCCCGACTGAAGCCGGAGCGCGGCACCGCTTGCACCAGCCCCGATCGAGCAAAGGCACAACCACCGTAACCACCCAGGGACGGTGAGCACGGAGCCGCCAGCACAGGGCATGAAACAGCCAGCGACCAGCAGCGCTCATCACCGGTGGCGCAGAAAGGGAAACTCACCCACACTCAACTGCTCCGCCGCCTGGGCACCATCCTGGCACAGCAGGCGCAGGGGAGGGCGCGAGCCGGACTCTGCAAAGGAGAAAATAGAGCGACTGCAGCGCCGCCCACTACCCCAAGCCAAGACACCAGTGTGAGACAAGGAAGTGTGGCTCCATAGCTATCATATGGTGACCGATGCCGTATGCCTCCGTGTGTACTAGAGCTAGGCTGGAGCATCATTACAGGAAGCACCAAACAGCAAGGTCCCGCACCACCACAACGGAGGAACCAGCGCCGGCCCAACCGCCGAGGAGCAGGCAGAGACGAACGGCAGGGGAAGAAGAAAAAGCCGCCAAGCGGAACTCATCCGGGGCGGGGGCCAACACCAGCACCAAGGACCCCCCCGCAACCGCCAGCAGGAATCCAGGGGAAACGGCAGGAACACCGCAAGCGCGGCACGACTCACCCGGCCAGGCTTGGGAAGACGTGCCCGCGACCCGGAAGGAACCGGGATTCCATGCCCCAGCCGCAAAGGGCCGGGTGGTCAGGCATGATTCCGGCACCAACAGAGACTGACTCCCAGCAAGCCCGGCAGGCCAGGAGACAGCCCAGGAAACCCCGCGCCTGCACAGCCAGGCAGCCGGGCGGGGGGAGGAGAGAAGCACTGCCACTCCAGACCAGCAGGAGCAGCCCCAGCACATCCACATCCAACCTGTCGACAGACAGAAAAAAAGAACAGGCGGGATGCTGGGTAAGTACTGCTTATGTACTCCCGGTGGGAGGGGCAGTATTAGGGTCCCAGCATTCCTCTTGTCTTTTTTCTGTCGGGAGATGGTTATCTCCACTTTGTAACTGAATGGGACGAGGACATAAGGGACCTGGGGGTAATATGACCCCATTCGTTCCTATGGGCCAAAAGGCCCATAGGAGCGAATGGTTTTGCATTAGCTAATTTGTGATTACCTAATTGGTAATTGCAAATTAGGAAATGCAAAGCCAAGGGTGCCCATGCCCCCTGAAGCACCCCTCAAATTTAAATTGTGCACATGTACAGTGCTAGGGGCATGTGTGCGCAACATGGCACTTTGAAAAATGAATTGTTTTGCATTTTTCAAAATTCGCACATGGTTACCATCAACTTGAAGTTGATGGTAATTAGCGTTTCCTAAATGCACAGTTCGCATTTAGGAAAGGCTTCTTACATGTGCATTAAGGATTCGGCAAATTGCAATTCCCTAATTGCATCGCAATTTAGGTAATCGCAAAAAATTTTGATTACCTAAATTGCGAATCCAAAAGCCTTTCATACGTAAGGAAAGGCCATTTTGCATTCGCAAATGGCCGAATTTTGCGATTCGCACCATTTGCAAATGCAAAATGCTTTCAAACATCTGGCCCTAAGTGACTTGCCCAGCATCAAAGAAGGTTGAGTTTACTCCTAAGCTCGAACCTGGTTCCCCTGATCCAAAGTCGACAACTCTGGTTGTCACACAACATCCAGGGTACTGGGAGAGAGGCAGGCACAAGCCACATGAAAGCTTGCCTCATTACGGGCACAAGGTTACAAAAGGACCTCGAGCTGAGCCAGAGCCTGGCTTCAGGCTTGAGCCTGGCTTGAGCTTTCAGTGGGCAGCCCACCTCTAAAGTTTTTAAAACATTTAATTACAATGGAAGCTACTATTCTTAGTTTAACTACTCCATAAACTATATATGTGTATATATATCTCAGAATAAAAAATATAAAAAAATGGGTACAGGTAAGCATTTGATTGTCAATAGAAGGGAAAGTAAATGTTGTATATAAACGTGTATACATGTACACGCACAATATTTTCTTTCGCTTTTCATGACAATCGCTTACCTGTATTCAGATTTAAATATTGCTATTTATCTTGCTGTTATCTCCTTTTTGTCAATATTGTATATTTCTATTTGCTTTTTGCCAATCTCTTTGTGAAGTTCTCTGATGCCTGTTGGGCCTTGTGTATGCTACACAAAACTACAAAAAAAATCATGCACTTTTTTAGACTAATGGAGCATTGAATTCTACATTACTTCGTCACCTGAACGCTTTATTTAGCTGGTCTGGTAGAAAAATTCTGAATTTAACATTGAGTTTTCAGTTCTCAAATGGCACATTTACACATGTATTTAACAGTACCCTTGTGCTCTTCATTGACATGTTTATTTCTAAAAACTTGGAGAGTGAGAGAATGTATATGTATTTGTATGGCATTGCAGCACAGTTTGGTATTACATAGTATGACACTCTGAACATTTCCATTGCGGATCAGAGTCTAATTTAGTTTTGGAGAGTTATGCTATATTAGCATGCGAGTGCGAGTTCTTATTCACTGTGACTTTTGGTAACTGGATGAGACTGGAGTGCTGTACCAAATTCCTCATATGATACGGATTTCCATTGCCCAGCAAATAATGGGTGCTGGAGTTAGCTGACAATAGCAAGTGCTAGTGGATTAAAGTATGACTGATTTTGCCTAAGCGAAATCGTGAGTAAAATAAATAGTGAGATAGAAAGTGAAGACGAGTGAGGGCCTTATCACACTTTTGTGCTAATGCACATGCACATTTTCAAACCCATAATTACCATTTGTGTGGGGTGTGGTAAGTAGGCGGTGTACAATTTTCACCCAGTTAGGAGTTGCAGTCCTCAGAATAAGGAACAAGTGCAAATTGTACATGATTTCACCCAGTCTGAGGTGCGCAAAGCCTTATTTTACACTCTAGCCCCCAACTTGTGTGAGATTTCCTTGGCATAAGATATGGGTGCAAACCCATTTCTCACACAGTATGCACCAGAGCTGTAAACCCAGTTCTGGAACAAATGAAAATTTGCACATAAAACCGCTTTAGCTGCCCAATGGTAATCAGATCCTGAGTGAGTTAACAACTAAATACCATGGGTAAGTGTGAATCCATTACAGTGTTAGTGATAAGAAAGAAAGCAAACAAGAGACTTAGAATGAGTAAAATACAGAATCTAAGTAAGTGAGTAAAGTTATAGGCATGTCAGAGAGTTAGCGAACTAAGGAAATGGGAGCACTATCAGCAATTTTGAACAGGTTTAGTACCAAGATCACACATGCATCTCAGCAGTACCTAATTTGAGATGGTGGTGCCCAGTGTGCACTGCTGCCACTTATTGATGGGGATCAGGACACTTTAAGTTTATCCTGCAGGTAGTGGTCCTGATTGCTAAATATTGAAGATATTTTGCTAGTTTGGCCGAGTACCAAAATTCTGAGAGCTGCCTGCCAGTCTGCATTGGGTCTAAATGCATGTATGCATTCCACAGAGAAAAAAGACATGAACCGCACTGGTGTCATATTTTTCTCTCAGAGGCCCAGCTCATGACCTCCCCTCCAAAATGTTCTTGGGGCTAACTCTGTTATTTATGGAAGGCAGGCTCTCTGGCTTTGTTCGCTGAAATCCAGTTTGGGGCATTGTCCATGCAAGCAGTGCCAGTGGGATAAGTGGTCTGTGTCAGTGGGAGAGGTGGTCGGGGTACCCTAAAAAACCAGTGGGCATCTGTATGTGCGTGTATATATATATATATATATATATATATATATATATATATTACCTACTGGCAGTCGCCAGTAGGTAGTTATAGTTAGGACCACGTTTCCATAGGAAAAGCATTTTTTGATGTGCTTATAACTTTGGCGTCGTTTGACGAATCTTTATGAAATTTTCCCAAAAGTTCTTCTTTTCAGGTCAGCTCCTATCCTCAAAGTTTGGGGGGATTCGTCAAGGGGGGCTAAGAAAAAGGGGGTCCCAAAACGTGTTTTCTCCATGCAATTTCCATAGGAAACTTTAGACAAGGCTACAGGTCAAACTGCTGAACGGAATTACGCCAAATTTGGCAGGGAGAAAGGTCTTGGTCCAGAAAGCACGCTTTTGTTTAAATGGGGTAAATCCGTTCAGTAGTTTTTGAGAAATATCAAATTTTCCAGATATCGATATTTGAGAATTCTGACATTTGATTGGCTGAGGCGTTACGAGCACGAGCTTGCGGCTCATTGGCTGCGAACTGTTGAAACTAGGAAGTGTTGGCAGCCATTTTGTGATTCAGTCCGTCAGCTCGCATCTCTCCCTCTACAAGGCATCGGGTCCTTGTAGAGGCAACACTAAAAATAGATACCCCTTTCACGGTCCCTCTCCCCACATCACCAGCTCACGGCTATGCCTTTAGAAGTTAGTCCGTCGGCTTGCAGCTCTGCTGCGACTGCGAGCTGTCAGCCATTTTGTGACTCAGTCCGTCAGCTCGCATCTCTCCCTCTAAAAGCCATTGGGTCCGTAGTTCTACCTCTGTGAGGCAATACTGAAAATATCCCGCAGGTCTGTCTGTGCGAGATACCTCTTTTACGCTCCCTCTCCCCACATATCCAGCTCGCGGCTATGCCTTTAGAAGCCAGTCCGTCGGCTCGCAGCTCTGTGTCTGCGAGCCGTCGGGCCCGCAGCTCTACCTCTGCGAGCCACCTCGTTAGCTCGTAGCTGTGTCTGTGCTAGCAGGCCCGTCGGCCCGTTACTCTCCCTCTGCGAGTCAGCCCGTCGGGTCGCAGCTCGGGCCCGCAGCTGTATCTCTGCGAGCCAGCCCGTTAGCTTGTAGCTGTGTCTCTGGTAGCAGGCCCGTCGGCCCACACTGTAATTTGTGAAATAAATTACATTACACAACAGTTTTACAGTTTCTTTTCTTTTCTGTAGTGGAAAAGTTAGAAAAAACAGTACTAATGACAAATAGCAGAATAGAATAGTAGTTTAATATTTAAAAAAAACTTTGAAATTCACTGAAAAAACCATAGGTTTTACAGACGTTATAGTTAGAAATTAGCATTTAAAAAACCTTTGAAATTCACTAAAAAAACCATAGGTTTTACAGACGTTATAGTTAGAAATTAGCGTTTAAAAAACCTTTGAAATTCACAAAAAAAAACCATAGGTTTCAGGGACGTTATAGTTAGCTGGACATTTCACTCGTACAAAACCATAGAAATTCCACCGTTATAATTAGTTCAGCTAACTATATCTCGCGCACCCGCAATGCACTGCTCATGACGTCACATATTACATCATTCATGACATGGTCAGTGACATCACTGATGACATCACTGATGACATCACTGATGACATCTCAAATGACATCACTGATGACATCACTGATGACATCATCCTGTGACTGTGTGTTTCTGTAATTTTTAAATATGTTTTATATATATTCCTAGGTGTATTGAAGAATGAGTGGGTGTATAAGTGTCTGGATGGAGGATTTAGTAGGAGGGTGACTGACTGTATAAGTGAGTGAATAAATGTGTCTTACTGAATGCATGGGTTAGTGACTAAACTGTGTGAATGTCTGTATCAGTCTGTCTGTTGTTGTGCAAGCTGCTGCATGGGTTGGTCAGTAGCTATATGAGTGTCTATATAGGTTATTGATTGGTTGTTTGAGTATTTTTTGGGGGAGATTGAGTGTGTGTGTGGGTGGGTCTGAGGTGTGTGACTGTGCATAGATGTGTGAGTGGTTGATTCACTGGATGTATGGGTTCAACAGTGCATGTGGAAACACATGTATGGGTACGTGCATGTGTGTATCGGTGTGTTGGTGAGTGAATGGATGTCTCAGTGGTACATGTCCAAGTAACTACATATGTAAAAGGCAGTGTATGTGAGAGTTGAAGTATATAAAGGACTCTACATGATAGTCGGTGATTTTGAGACTGGCTGTATAGATGAGTCTGTACTTATATACAGACTCATCTGTATGCATTAGTATCTGTATGAATAAGTGAGGTGGTGTGTGTATAATTGTATAGGTGAGTAAATGGGACTGTGATAGATTCTTTGCATGACTAAGTAGGTGTGTGAGTAACTGCATGGATGAGTGGCGGTGTGTGATTGTCTGTATAGGTGTATGAGTGCATATGATAGTGTTGTATTTATGAGTGACTGCATGTATGAGTGATTGTATGGATGAATGAGTAGATGTGTGTGTAGACCTAGCAATCAGTGAGTGCGTATGTAGTAACTGGTATTGGTGTGTTAACGATTTTGAAAATGGTTGTCTGTATTTTACAGTGGGTGTATTAAAGGTTATATTAGAGTGTGAGGAGATGCATCAGATTTCACGTGGATGATGTCATCAGTGATGTCATTTGAGATATCAGTGATGTCACTGACCATGTCATGAATGATGTAATATGTGACGTCATGAGCAGTGCATTGCGGGTGCGCGAGTTATAGTTGGCTGAACTAATTATAACGGTGGAATTTCTATGGTTTTGTACGAGTGAAATGTCCAGCTAACTATAACGTCCCTGAAACCTATGGTTTTTTCAGTGAATATATATATATATATATATGTATATATATATATATATATATATATATATATATATATATATATTTTTTTTACAAATTAAGCATGGCATGCATCTATGGTTGAGTTGGGACCCTGGAGGTGTTGCCCACAGTACTTGGTTGGTAGACGATCTAGAGGGTTGTTCAGAGAAGAGCATGAGAAGCTTAACCTGCACTCTAGGGGTGTTGTCAGATAAAAGCCTGGGCAGGGGACACGCTGCAGTGAATTTGGAAAGGATCATGTTAAATTTAACAAAACTCCTCTTTGGATCTTCCGTTGGACTGCCTAGATTGGATTATTGCATGAGCTGAGTAACACCCTCTCCGAAATTTCACGACTACCTCTTTGCCTTTTGATAATACAGTTTGAATAATCACAATTAAAAATATAATTTACCATTAAGTTTATTTGTGTAAGAAATGAAACTGTTCTTTCACCCACTCACCCAAGAGGTAGCAGGCTCGCTTGCATAATGGCTCATGTTAAGTTCCATTTGCGCACACATCTCAGAATAGTGTGCACAAAGACACTGCATTGCCGCTCACCAAACAAAATAATTAGAGGGAACATTGGTCACAAACCACAGAGGTGTAGACTTCTGTCACGAACCGCGTACATCACAAGCAGAAGCAAACAGTGACAGTGACTGGTGGTGTATCCCTGATGGAAAAGATCCTCTTTTCTCTCCACAGCCGACGGATCCGCAGGACTGGACTCAGGATCGGACCCCCCTTTCGGATATACATTCCTCCACTCTACCAAGCGGCTCCTTTAAGTGGGAGTGTTCTCCTGTCGACTCCGCCCCCGAGACCATCGTCATTGAAGGAGGGCCAGTGAAAGTGGAGTCGATCATCGCGTCAGGGGAGGAGAAGGGAGAACCCGGAAAACGCCGCGCAGCTGGAGATGCGGAAAAAGCAGCCGATGGAGAGAAGACCGAGACTCAAGTCGAGAGGTTCCCGTTGCTGAACACAGCCCAGGGAAACGAGGCCAGAGAGAACCCAGGAGTGCCAGGAGGCCAACAACGCTACGCTTCGCCCCGCCATGCTCCTGGAGGAGCGTGGCTTATACAGGTACGTGCGCGGCTCTTGGGGTTGGCCGGGAAGAGGGAGAAAGTCGGCGTTAGTGGGAAGCCTTGAAACCCCAAAACCTACCCGACCACCCTCCCTTCACCAAAGCACGTCCCTTGCTATAGGACCGGTGCCACATGGTGATCCCTCACTCCCTTCCCTAGAGAGAAAACTCCTTTTATTTTCACTCACCAAATGCTCCTCTTCTCTTTTCCTCGGGGACGAGAGACCATAAAGAAAGAGGAAGAACGGGACAAAGACCCTGATGTAAAGGAGAGCTGAAGACGGATAAGAAACATTATCCGAGCGGATTCCAGGCCTCTACCTTGAACTTTAAAATACTAATAAAAGAAGCTAAATTCCCCACTGTTGTCCATCTCAGTCCTTTCGTTCCTTCACAACTTCCGAAAATATTTTCGATAGTTCCCGTTCACAATCTTGAGCTGGAATTGCTTCAAGTCTCTGACTTATAGCGCAAACCAAAGCTTCTCCCTTAAAATTGTTCAGGATGACATGGGAAACTGTAGAGAAGGCTAATTATGCACCTGTTTAAATACATCAGAGAGAACTGCCAATGTAGGTGTGCTATGCAAGTTAGCTAGATGCATGCAAATTTACTTCCCCAGGTGTTACACTCCTATGCGGGTGGCACTATTCCAAGAGGAAGACACATAGTCAGTATTCTATGTTTGTTTTGGGATGTTGTGTGTGTCCTGCCACCACTGTAGAACCACCCAATACTGCGGGAGCGAAGAATAATACCACTCCTCCTCCTCAGCTCCGGTCGCCAAAGCCTATCTTATATACCGGCGTTGGCGAACAAGAACCATGGAAGAAGGTGGGGGAAAAAACAAAACCAGGGGACCAGGTTTTGGATCAGCTCTGGTGGCGAGATATCCCTGTTGTCTGTGTTCTAGCGGGAACTCAGGGCAACCTACAAAAAACCAACACAAGACAGGTTAACACCGCAACAATCACACTCACACGCACACAATTGAGCGTAGCACTTGGAAAACAGGACAACACTCTTACCCTCTGCACAGACTTCAATGGCTAGAAATGGCTAGAAAGGGATTCGTAAGTATTATCCCAATCCGATGTCATCCAACAGGAAGGCGTAGGCCACAATGTACACTGATCCAGGATTACTTCAAATTTGTACTGTCCATAGGAATACCAAACAAAATCCCAAAAACCACCTCCTGGGTTCAAGATGAAAACAAGGACAGGGGAAAAAAGCCAAAGCACAAAAACCCCTTTCTTAAGAGAAGAGAATATGGTTTGTTTCCATTCTCTTATTGGGTGCACCCATACTACTAACAACTACTAAGTAAGGGGGAATTCATTAAATCATAAGAGTCTCCAGTAGACTGCTATCTAGAAAGAAGCAATGATCAGTGGGACAAGCGTAGAAAAAACGCAGCCGCGTTTTTCAACTCCGCTATATATGAGCCCATAGAGCAGGGGAAAAAAGGCAAAAATAAGTCACTGGGGGAAAGAACGGCAGGCAACACTACCTGTACTCGTTCCCCAATCCGCAAAGGCATATGAACAGATGTCCGCCACAATCGAATGTCCAGCTTGCAATCCAGAAGTTTACCAACAACCGACAAACGCCGGCGTTCAGCAATCCGAGGAATCCGTCAGGCAACAGGAAGTCCTTGAAACAGGAAGTCAGGCAAAAGCAGAGGTTCCGGAGCACCAACACAGCACAGACCTTCCGGGTCGCAGGACCGGGAAAGAAACCAAGCGCTGACTCAGTGCTATGGAGAGCGTTAAGTACCCAAAATACCCCGCCCATTCCCAAGTGCACGCCCAATCAAGCGCGCCTGGCAACACAAACGGGATAGGAAACAAAAGCGGGACAAGTAACAGAGGTAAGAGCTAATTCCCAACAGTGTGAGGGTAAATCACCTCCAACTTGTTGGTCTTGCAAGCAATCAAGATGGAAATTTTGGCACACTTCGTGGGCTTCTTTCCCATGATAGCGTTTATTGTCAGTGGACTGATTGATCGTACAGCAACTTGTCACTACACTACTGGCCCAGCTGAAGCTAGTCTAGAGTTTATGGTACGTAGGACAAACTGTGTACGTTTATTGTATAAGAAGACTGTGTAATTTATTCTAGATCCCTACAACATCAGCAAGTGGTAGAGTCGCAGGACGTGGAAAGGGTGTTTTGATGCTCTCGGTAGGTCAAAGAGATTTCCAGATCCTGGTATGCCCTATAGTGTGCAAGTGGCGATGATAATTTGCAAGCTTGAAACTGCCCTGAGGCAGCATCTATAGCCTCAAACTCCATCCATGTGTAAATCGTCTCAAAGGCATATGATGCATGAGCATCTATTGCAAATATAACTTCCCCTTTGCATCAAGGACACCTCTATTCATGCGACATTGAATAACTGCCTCCTAATAATTTACTCCTATCACAACCGGAGCCGCATTCTAACCAAATGTATTCAAAATACATTGAATTCAAAAGACATAGAAAACCCATAGATGGGAAATCTATGGGTTTTCTAGCTCTTTTGAATTCAGCGTAGGTAACCATGATTACTATGGACATATCTGTAAAGACGTAATGAAGATTTACTTGTGTGTGTGTGTATATTAAAAGACACTACTCAAGGGTCCCAAAAAAGTCAAATACTGATGCAGGTCGCCATGTTGCGTAAACTAAGACTGGCTTAACTCTACAAGGTTTGCTTCTACACCCACGGATGTCACGAGTGAACTTAGTTCAATGTACCAGCAATTGAATGCGGACGAACAGGGTACTGTAGCCCCACACAACCCCACTCAATGCATAGTTGATGTGGTGTTTGTGCTTTCTAGGTTATTTACAGTCCCTAAACAGGGATTAAGGGGCACAATGGTAATTTGAAAACCCAGCTTTGTTCTTTACAATATCACACACATGTCCTGAACTAAAATTATGCTTTAAAGTGTTTATTTCAACAGGTTCAGCTTAGCACATTTAAAATAACCACGCAAAACATTATTAAAACAGCACTAGTGCATGTTGTGAACAATTAAAATAATATGAACATTTCTACCATGATGCAAATGTCATCTAGCAACCTGATACCCTAAAACCACTTCCATGCACAATACTATGAGAGCATGGAGTAGCGTAAGAGTCTGTTGGAGAGGTTTCTCTCTTTGTTCATGTTGAGGTTTGGGCCCTCTCTCGTGAAACCCAGCCTGCAGTCCATCAGTGCTGGCATCTTGGGTGGTCTGACCTTGCCCATCTAAGTGCACACAAGTGTCAGGAAGAGGAGGTTAGAATGATAGCAGGGGGGGTGCCAGCAGGTGTTGCGGTACCCCCCAGTCAATTCCATGGGCAGCTACAGAGGATGTGTGTGAGCTCCCCTATCAGTGCGGGGACAATGTCACCAATGCTTTAGCTGCTGGGATGGTTCTTGAAGTCTGCCAGGAGTGCCCCCATGGAATGGTCTACCAAGCAACCTCTAAAGGTACACTACTCCACCTCTGTCAGACAGAATTGGGGGGCAACGGGGCAAGCATGGGCTACTGAGTCTCAACCATGTTGTTTTCCTCTGAAGTCCCGGCGTATTTTCTACTATGGTTCTGTAAACTGGGCCAAGCAAAATTCCTTCTGCATTTGACTCTCATTGCTAGCAATCGCAAGCAGTCATTGGTTTCTCACTGAGGTAGTATGAATGTGCACAAGCTCAGAGCTCAACAATCACATAACAATTCAATAAAGGAATGGCCACCCCAATGCCAAAGAAAGAAAAGTATGTTAATACACACTAGAATGTAATACTACACTGTACTTTCACAGAAATCAGTTTGAGGTCCCAGGGCTCTATCCTGGCAGTGTTGCTCCTCTAATCGTTTTCTCTCTACCTTCACAAATCCAAATGTTCCCCCCAAGGTCTAGCTAGCACCCCGATGTGTAGACTACAAGGCAGAGGTGTGATTTCAGCTCCGGAACAGTTTATATCACTCCCAAATAGGTGCGCACAGCCTCTGTTCATCCTCACAAGTCACAGTCTTATTACTCTGCTATGAAATAGACCTGGTGTATCAGCTCAGCTGTTCGATCCATAGGTACACTTACACACTTTCAACAGAAATGTTCTCATGGATTTCCAGCTTCGTCCACTGGGCAGAAAAAGGCAAAACAGAGGGTAGAAAAATTAGCTAGCAGATAAGGCAAAACAGAGGGCAGAAAAATGAGCAGGAAAGGCATAACAGAGCAGAAGCAGAATCCTAGCTTGACGCGGTCCTAATTGGACCAAGGGTGAGTGCCTCTGATGTTGGGGTTCGGTGACAGGCCCACTTCAATCAATCAATCAATCAGTATTTGTAGAGCACGACACTGTCACCCCTGGGGGTATCTGTGCGCTGGGGTGCGAGGTCTCAGTCGAAAAGTCAGGTCTTGAGGAAACGGTGGGAAGAAACAAGCAGAAAAAGGCAAAACGGAGGGCAGAAAAATGAGTAGAAAAGGCAAAACAGAGCAGAAAAGGACAAAACAGAGGGCAAAAAAATTAGAAGAAAAAGGCAAAACAGAGGGCAGAAAAATTTGCAGAAAAGCCAAAACAGAGTAGGAGAGGGCAAAACAGAGGGCGGAAGAACAAACAGAAAAGGCAAAACAGAGGGAAGAAAAATGAGCAGAAAAGCAGAACAGAGGAGCAGAAAGAAAAGCAGAATAAGGCAAAACAGAGGACAGAAAAACAAGCAGAAAAAGGCAAGACAGAGGGCAGAAAAATAAGCAGAAAAGGCAAAATAGAGGGCAGAAAAGGCAAAACAGAGAGCAGAAAAATGAGCAGAAAAAGCAAAACAGAGCATGACTCGAGCAGTGGAGGCACAAATAGAGGGTAGACAGGTAGCAGAGGGTAGCGGACTGTGGGCAAGTTGGACAGGAGAACTGTTGCAGGGGGAGCTGGTAAGAGTTCCTGCTCAATGGGGTCGCGCTGCAGCCTCCATTAAGTAGGTCCTGGGAGGAGGGTGGGGCGCTGGGTGGAGGGAGGAGGGAAACGTCAGGAGGAGGGAAATGACGGGAAGAGGGAAGAAACAAGCAGAAAAAAGGCAAAACCGAGGCAGAAAAATGAGCAGAAAGGTAAACCAGAGCAGAAGAAGGCAATACAGAGGGCAGAAAAACAAACAGAAAATTCAAAACGGAGGGCAGAAAAACGAGCAGGAAAGATAAAACAGAAGGCAGAAAAAGGCAAAACAGAGGGCAGAAAAACGAGCAGAAAGGGCAAAACAGAGAAAGAAATTAGCAAATGAGGCACAAACAGAGGGCAGCAAGTAGACAGGCAGCAGAGGGTAGCAGACTGCAGACAGCTGGACAGGATTATTGCAGGCGGAGGTGGCATGATGACCTGCACTTGAGACCCGGCAGGCCCTTGTTGGGGCACCTATTGGCCCAGACAACACTTGGCAGATGGTGGCTCTTCTGACTGTTCAGAACTTTAGCAGATGCAGCCTTCACTAGCCGGGTACAATGGATCCTGTTGCTTCCCCCGCAAGGGGTGGAAACACCAGGCAGTCTCAGGACAATCACAGCACTGGGCAGTTGCAGCCACGCACAGGCTGATCACAATGTTGAGCAGTTGCTGCTTTGAACAAGCCAGTGACGAGGTTTGACAGTAGCAGTTTTGCACAGGCCTTTCATAACTCATGCAGGCATGGCCCTGTACATGCTAATTGTTCAGTTGGCAGTTGCGGCTGCGCTTATGTTGAATCTACTACACAAAAACAGCTCTAATCTGGCCTCAGCAATTGAGGTCACATAATCGCGGTTCTCACCTGCTACCAACACTTGATGTCCTGCACACTGGGGGATAACAGATCTCTCCCCAGAGTCCTCTCTTCTGGGTGCCCCACAGACACTGGGGACAGGCTGCGCCTCACTTTTCCTCGAAAGACACTCCTCCTGCTGGGTTGATAGGCACTTAGTTGCACAGCAGTCCTCTTAGTACTCTGTGATGCACTTCCTTCATTGGCCATAGAAGACTTGGAAATGGAACAACAAGTGAGGTATTGTTGGTTTCACTTACATACACCAAAACTGGACAGGAGATGGGTAGCCACTGTCTGAAACTATAGAACCAGTATGGGGTGTTTCTCCTTTCAAGTGTCCTTTCCTGGCTGTTCTCCACACACAGTCTTTGTGTAGATTGATGGCTCTCAAAGCATGGTAATCTCAATTCTGGAGGACCCACAACAGAGGCACACATGTGTGGGGTTTCTGACTTGGCTGTCCTCAGCCAAACTGAACAAGTGATCAGGGAAAGACAAAAGGGCAAGTCTCACTTAAAGCTTTCTTCATCTTGTACAGCAGAGTCTGCAGTCCCACCCCTCATGCCTATCCTCCACCAAATTGCATTGTTCAGGAATCTAAACAGGAGCTCCTTGCTAAGCAAAAGGCCTAATCGAATTTCTCTATGGGTCCTGTCTCCACTCCCCTCAATTCAATGTATAGATCTCCTACCTCCAGCTTCAGGAATGTTAGCAAAACAGTTCCACTGTCTGGTAAAACACCCTCACCTCCATCTTGTACAAAGGCCAGGTCAGGGGTATGCAAAATGAAACACAGAGGCCTCCATTATTCTTGCTCACTCACACACACCATGCACTCAACACGCAGGCTGCACACATGAACATGCACAACATGCACTTGGGATGTTGGTGCTAGGAACTGCGTAAGTGCACAGAAGCGGAACTTTACAGGAGTTGGCCAGTAGGCATCCACTTCAGTGACACAGATAAAAAAAAGTCTGGGCACAGCAGTGGTCACAACAAAACATGGTACTCTGCCACCACTGCTCTATATGCTAAATCCATGACAAAGGCAGTAGGCCACTATCTGTCAATGAGGGCACTCTTGTTGTGCCCTATCAGGTCATAGGACAAGTCCAGGATCTCCTCATGTCAAAGGCAGGTTTCAGTCTTTCGAACAAGCTAGATCAGCATGATGCTAGAGCCAAAAATCGAATGTCAGGATACCAAATACATGTAGTCGGGCACAGGGCAGTGTAACACACCTATACACCATGCAGGGGACACTCCCGTCCCAACAACTGCTGCTCAAGGCAGCCTCACAATACTTCTTGGAGCCCGAGCAAGTTCACTGTGCCACCATCAGCCAGGATCAACAGTCATCGCTGGGAGCCACACCCCCTTGGGCAATGTTTATGATTACATTCCAAACCTTAATTTAATGATGGGAAAGTAATTCTATGGAGGTGCATGGATGGATCAGATTCAAGCAGGGCTGGCTTTAAGGAGGTGTGAGTGGTGCAGCTGCACCTGGTGCTGACCTCAGATGGGGGGGGGGGGTTGGAAATATAAATAACTTATGGGTTTAAAAGCACCTTCTGCAGAGTTCCTTGCATGTCCAGCAGTTTTTAAGCAGCTATAAAAATGTCAAGATAGCTGTGGTGATTAATGTTTCTGCTGGAGAGAGATTGGGTTTTGTCTGGTGGCATTTTAGACTCATCATAAAGTAGCATAGAGGGTTAATTGCCTGCTGCAAAGAACAGGTACCATGCAGATCACAGAACTGTATTTTATGTGGCAAGCTCAGTGGGTTACTGCTTTTTGCCACAGAGATCCTTTTGTTACTTGCAGTTCATAAGTTACAAATCTAATATAGCACATTGACCTATGAACTGCCATCAAAAGGATGCATGCAAACTGCAAGCTATAGAATATTATGTTTGTTTCCCCTGCCTTTCATTATCCTAATGCTGCTAAAAAGGTTTATTTGGGTAGACATACATTCTTATTGGTAAAGTCAACCCAACCACTGTGGTATGTTTTTAAATCCTGAGTTTGTGCTTCTCCAGACCAAACACACTTAAAATATACTGAGTACTAGTATGGATGTCATGTGCTTCCTAAACCGTGTAATCCTCATTGTGTTATGTAACACTTCCTATAGACTGATTTACACATGTATGATTCATTTTCTCTGTATAATGTGCGTGATGTGAACTGCTCTGACACCTTACAATGGTATGAGTAGCACTATAAAATAAATGTAATGCATGTGAGAGAGGGGCTATGGAGAGAGAAGGAGAACGCAGATGGAGGGTGGTAGTGAGGGAATCTGCCGAGAGGGAGGTCATGGGAACGGGTACCAAAACAGTTTGTTGTACCAAGCACCACCAGCCGGCCCTTGTTAACACAACTTGTCTCCCCAAATATTTTCTCTTGATCAGGGTCAGACTGGCCCATAGGGCAATCAGGCAGTGCCCGATGGGCTGGTCTGATAGTACAGTGTGGTACTGTTTTTTTGTCTGTTTGTAAGCCTATTTTATGGTCTGGTGGGCTGGTTTTTACTGTTGGTTTCTCTGATATTACCACAAGCATTGTTTGCAGCTAGCACAAATACAAGTAGCGTCCCATACATTTTAAAACACCTACAGAGCATGTCTTTACAAGTTCAAAACAACCCCAATTTGCAAATGTGGGCCACTTTTTTATATAGGTCTGATTCGATAATTGGGGCCACTTTTACTTTGGTGCCCGGGGCCTATTTTCTGTCTCAGTCCGACCCTGCTTGTTAGAACTGGGGGTCTCTAGTTGGCAATGGTTTGCACCTTTGTCCAAATAGGGACCCTTGCTTCTAGTCAGGATAAGGGGGAAACACTCCTAAAATAACCCCTGCTCACCCCCTGGTAGCTTGGCACGAGCAGACAGGCTTATCTCAGAGGCAGTGTGTAAAGCATTTGTGACCACATACAGTAATACAGTGAAAACACTACAGATGGACACCACACAGGTTGTTTATGTAAAAATAAGTAATCTTTATATAGACTTATCACAAGACCCAATAGCAAAAATCCACAATACTGTAATCAAAAATAGACTTAAAATGATAGAGACAGTTCACGTTATCTTCAAAAATAGGATAGTCAATCAAATAAAGCTTGTAGCAACAAATAACTCCACTTGGAGTTATCACGACGTCGTGACCGGTGGAAATCCCAAAGTACGGCGCCGACCGCGAGGTGCGCGGCGTCGGGCCCGGAGTCGAGCAGACCCACAAAGAACAGTACCTGGAATTCGATGAAAACAAAGACGGTGCACGGCGTCGGGGAGGTGATGCTTCGTTGGCGCCGGCGGCGTCGGTTCCTTACGACCCCAGGGGAGGTGATGTCTCGGTTCCTTACTGCAGCGCAGGGGAGGTGAGGCGTCGGTTCCTTACTGTGTCGGGGAGGTGACGTCACGGATGGCGGCGAGGCGTCGGTTCCTTACGATGGTGCGGCGTCGATGGATTCGGGGGTCACCCACGTCGAGGATCGGCTCCGCGATGATGAAGCCCTGGCGTCGGTGAAGTCGGGGCTGCGGTGCGAGTCGGGACGGTGCGTCGTGAGCGTCACGAGCGGTCTCCTCGGCTCCGATGCAGGCAGCGGCCTCGATGACGGCTTCGGAGTCGATGTCGCACGGCGTCGGCAGGCGTCGGGCCTACGGTGCAAGTCGGGGCGGTGCGTCGTGCTCTTCACGAGCGGTGCCCACGGCTTCGGTGCAGGTTACGGCGTCGCTCGCCGGCGTCGGTGTTGCAATTTCCCTCTGTTAGCAGCTAAAACAGCAGTTCCAGATGCAGGCAAACAGAAGGGGTGAAGTCTTTGTGTCCCTGTGACTTCAGGCAGGAGGCAAGCTCAGTTCAAGCCCTTGGAGATTCCCTTCTTCAAGATGACAAAGCACAGCAAAGTCTTTTCTCCTGTCCTTGGCAGAAAGCAACCACTGCAGGCCAACCCCAATCAGCAAAACAGCACAGGGGCAGTACTCCTCCTTCAGCTTCTCCGGTTCTTCTCCTTGGCAACAGGTTTCTTGATTTCCCAGAAGTGATCTAATTTCCTAGGGGTCTGGGTCCCCTTTTTATACACCTTTTCCCTTTGTTCTCTGAAGGCAGAGAGGCCTTTGCCTAGTCCAAACCAGTTCTGGTCAGTCCTGGAGCACTTTGTTTTTCTGACTCCTTCTTTCCTTTGAGAGTGAGGGGCAGAGCCATCAGACGCCCGGCAGGAGGTGGAGCCAGCATTGTGGAAGGCAGGCACAGCCCTATTCAGACCCAGGTGCAACTCCTCCCACCCATCCTCCTTCAGGCAGACCTATTCAGCCTAGTGCTGACTCACCCTGCCTCCTGGAATCCCCCAGCCCCTGTCACTCACAAACCCAGACACACAATACACAACCTGAGCAGAGGCAGCTGGATGGTTTAGGCAAGAAAATACCTACTTTCTAAAAGTGGTATTTTCAAACAAAGAATGTTAAAACCAACTTCACTAAAAGATGTATTTTATCATTCTGAGTTCAGGCATACTAAATTCGTTTTTCTACCATGTTCTCTGGGTCAGTTAGGATTATAAGGTGTAATAATCAAAACTGCCCATTCTGGCCTATGGAGAACAGGTAGCCTTGCAATAGTGAAAAACGAAAATGGCTGTAATTCACTATTAGGACATGCCACACACACCAGGGCATGTCCTACCTTATACTTACAATGCACCCTGCCCTTGGGCCTACCTTAGGGGTGTCTGATATGAAGATAAGGGAAGGTTTAGGGACTGGCAAGTGGGTGCACTCACCAAGTCGACATGGCAGCCCTAGGCTGCACACAGGCTCTGCAATGGCAGGCCCGAGGCACATTTTACAAGCCGCTTCTGTGGGTGGCACAACCAGTGCTGCAAGCCCACCAGCAGCATTGGATTTACAAGCCCTGGGCACACTCAGTGCACTGTACTAGGGACTGACAAGTAAACCAATCATCCAATCATGGAGTCACTAATCCATAACACAATTTACAGTAGGGAGCACTTGCACTGTGGCACTGAACAGCAGTGGCACAGTGCCCAAAAGCATCTAAAACCAGCAAAACATAAGAGGCAACAGCAAAAAAATGGAAGGGAGACCCACGCCAATGGTGCCAAGTCTAACACGTGTCCCCTCCAGCTGAAATGTGGGGAGAACTACCCTTCCTCCTGGGAGTTCTCATCACTAAGGCGGAAAAATCTGGACAGACCATCAGCATTGGCGTGTTCTGTACCAGGGCGGTGTTCCACCGTAAAGTCCATCCCCTGTAGGGAAATGGACCACCTCAACAGTTTTGGATTCTCACCCCTCATCTGCATTAACCATCTGAGGGGCCTGTGGTCTGTCTGAACCCGGAAGTGAGTCCCAAACAAGTATGGTCTCAACTTCTTCAGTGCCCAGACCACAGCAAATGCTTCACGTTCAATCGCACTCCACCTCTGTTCCCGTGGGAGTAACCTCCTACTAATAAAGGCTACAGGTTGGTCTAGGCCCTCCTCATTCATCTGTGAAAGCACAGCCCCAACACCATGCTCTGAAGCATCTGTCTGCACAATGAATTCCTTTGAGAAGTTGGGCGCCTGAAGCACGGGCGCCGTGCACATGGCAGATTTCAGGGCATCAAAAGCCTTTTGGCAGGCATCAGTCCAGTTCACTTTCCTGGGCTGCTTCCTGGAAGTCAGCTCAGTCAAGGGTGCAACAATGTTGCCATACCCCTTGACAAACCTCCTGTAATACCCGGTGAGTCCTAAGAAGGCCCTCACCTCTGTTTGGGTTTTGGGGGTTCCCAAGCCAGGATGGTATCTATCTTGGGCTGTAGGGGCGCCACCTGGCCGCTCCCTACCTGGTGTCCCAAGTACACCACAGAACCCTGCCCGATCTGGCACTTACTCGCCTTGATCGTGAGGCCTGCCCTCCGCAGCGCCTTCAACACTTCCCAGAGGTGGTGCAGATGTTCCTCCCAAGTGGCGCTGAACACTGCAATGTCATCCAGGTAGGCGGCACTGAAATCCTCCAGCCCAGCCAACACCTGGTTGACCAACCTCTGAAAGGTGGCAGGGGCATTCTTCATCCCAAAGGGCATCACCCGGAATTGGTAGTGCCCATCTGGTGTGGAGAATGCTGACCTCTCTTTGGCCCCATCAGTTAAGGCGATCTGCCAGTATCCAGACGTTAGATCAAACGTGCTGAGGTACTGGGCAGCCCCTAACCGATCAATGAGCTCATCAGCTCTGGGGATGGGGTGCGCGTCAGTCCTGGTGACTGAATTGAGTCCTCGGTAGTCCACACAGAACCGGAGTTCAGGTGTGGCACCAGGCGCGGCAGCCTTTGGGACCAAGACCACTGGGCTGGCCCAAGGACTGTTAGAGGACTCAATCACCCCTAAGGCAAACATCTTGGAGACCTCCTCCTTGATGCAAGCTCTCACCCTGTCAGTCACTCTGTAAGTTTTGTGCTTCACAGGAGGACTGTCCCCAGTGTCCACATCATGGATGCACCATTCAGTGATACTGGGAGCCAGGGAGAACAGATCAGAAAACTGCCCCAACAGTTGGCGACAGTCATTCTGCTGCTCCGGGGTCAGGGTGGGAGAGAGGTTCACACCATCCACTGACCCATCTTGCTCTTTTGCATACAGGAGGTCAGGAAGAGGTTCAGTCTCCTCTTCCATCCCCGCATCGGTTGCTAAGAGCATGCCCACTTCAGACCTCTCAAAGTGGGGCTTCAGGCGGTTCACATGCAGGACCCGCAAGGGGTTCCTGGGAGACTGCAAGTCCACCAAGTAGGTGACATCACTCTTGCGCTCCACCACCTCAAATGGTCCGGTCCACTTATCCTGGAGCGCACAGGGCTCCACTGGGGCCATGACCCAAACCTTTTGTCCAGGCTGAAACTCGATCAGAGTGGCATTCTGATCATGCCAACGTTTCATCTCTTCCTGGCTGGCTTCCAGATTCGCCTCAGCGAGTTGTCTGAAACGCCGAGTCTGGTTTCTGAAGGCCAGCATGTAACTAAATACATCCTGGGGAGTTTTCCGGGGAGCTTTCTCCCAGCCTTCCTTGACCAGACTCAGAGGTCCTCTTACAGGATGGCCGTACAGCAGTTCAAAGGGACTGAACCCTAAGGACTTCTGGGGCACCTCTCTGTAAGCAAAGAGCAGGCATGGCAAGAGGACGTCCCACTTACGCCTCATGGGTTCTTCCAGACCCATAATCATGCCTTTAAGGGTCCGGTTGAATCTCTCAACCAGCCCATTACCTTGGGGGTGGTAAGGAGTGGTGAACTTATAGGTTACACCACACTCCTGCCACAGGGACTTCATATACTTGGAAATGAAGTTAGTACCACGGTCAGACACCACCTCCTTGGGGAACCCCACACGGGAGAAAATCCCCATCAGTGCACGTCCCACCACGGGGGCCGTCACTGTCCGAAGAGGGATGGCTTCCGGGTACCGGGTGGCATGGTCCACCAAGACCAGGATGAACCTGTTGCCCATGGCTGTCTTGGGATCCAGAGGCCCCACAATGTCAATACCCACCCTCTCAAAGGGGGTACTGACAACAGGGAAAGGTTGGAGAGGAGCCTTGTGCTTCCTCCCACTCTTACCACTTGCCTGGCAAGTCTGACAGGTCCTGCAATGAGTATCTGAACTCTTGCGCATTTGGGGCCAATGAAAGTGGGTGACAAGCCTTTGAAAGGTCTTGTCTTGCCCCAAATGTCCTGCTAAAGGCACATCATGAGCCAGACCCAGTAGGAAGGCTCTGAAGCGCTGGGGTACCACCAGCACACGGGCTGACCCAGGCTCAGCAACCTTAGGCTCACTATACAGGAGACCATTCTCCCAGTAGATCCAGTGTGATCCAGACTGATCACCTGCTGCCTGGCTTACAGCCTGTTGCCGCAAGCCCTCAAGAGAAGGGCACTTCTTCTGCTCCTCGCAGAATTCTTCCCTGGAGGGGCCTCCTTCCTGCTGCCAATGGGTCAGCTCAGGCAGGTCCCCCAGTTCAGCCACTTGTTCCCCTGTAGGTTCCAGGGCATCCCCCTCAAGGTCTGCCTCCTCCTGGACCGTGGGAACTTCGGGGGCCGGTTTCCCGCGCCCCTGCCTCCTCTCTTTAAGGCAGGCACCTGGGCCCTTCTTCCAGGCTCCAGGTCCTCTTGAATACCCTTACCGGCTGCCATTGACCGAGTGGTCACACACGCCCACTCTGGCAGACCCAACATCTCCAAATGAGACCTCCGCTCCACCTTCGCCCAAGGGGAGCTCTCCAAATCATTGCCTAGCAGACAGTCAACAGGCATGGCTGGCCTCACAGCTACTTGAAGGATACCTGAGACCCCCCCACTCAAAGGGAACCTGGGCCACCTTGCAGTGGCTCTCTGAGTTGTCAGCGGCAACTACAGGGTAGAATACGTTGGGGACCACCTGCTCTTCAGACACCAGCCGACAACTGACAGCTGTCACACTGGCCCCGGTGTCTCTCAGAGCCTCCACCCTATGGCCATTGATGGTCACCCACTGCCTGTATTTTTTAGTGTTATCAGGCAGCTGGGTCCTAGGGACCATCTCACTGTCTCCTAAAGAGACCAGGGACATCTCTGCGGGACCCCACCCACCTTGGGCACCCAACTCCTCCCCCAGGGCTACACTAGCCATCTGCCGGGGTGGTGCACCAGTGGGTGCAGTGGTCACAGTATTGGGGCACTTGGGACTTCCTACAAAGTGACCCACCTGACCACAACTAAAACATGCTTTGGGCCCCTTCTGAACAGACTTATCTGTTGGGACCCATGGTCTTTTCTCAGTGGGAGGCTGGGAACCCTTACCTTGGTTCCCTTGGGGTTTACTTTGGGGCCCTTTTTGGAACTCCTTCTGTTTACCCTTGTCCCCCCACTCTTCTGCTGGGGACCCTGCCCACCTTTGGCGGAGTCTCCCACAAGACCCTTGTGGACCCGGGTACTGACCCAGCGGTCCGCCTCCTCAGCAAGCTTTCTAGGATTAGTCAGCTTACTGTCAACAAGGTGCTGGCGTAGCTCTGGAAAACAACTACTGGACAAGTGCTCCCATGCAATTAAATCATAGAACTCCTGCAAGTCATTTACTTTGCTACCCTTCACCCATCCATCCAATGCTCTGCAAAAATAAGACACATACTCCACCCAGGTACTAGGCTCCAGCTTTTTGCAGTTCCTAAACTTCTGTCTATAAAGCTCTGGAGTTAACCCATACCTTGCCACTAAAGCTTCCTTCAGGTGGGCATAGGACATCTGATCAATTGTGGGCAAGGCTAGTAAGGTTTCCCTTCCCTCACCTGCAAAGCGGCCCCACAACCCCGCTCCCCAATCCTTCTCAGGGACCCGGTGTGATGTCATGGCGATCTCATATGCTTTAAACCATTGCCCAATGTCCTCCCCCTTCATGAAATCCTTAATAACCTCCTTGGGGATGTACACTCTACTTTCTACAGGCACTGGAGGTGTGCTGCCACCAGAGGGAGTGATTTCTAGGCTCCTAGCCTTTAGCTCTAGCTCCTCACCACTCTCTCATGCTCTAAAAGCATCTTCTTTTCTTCCATGGCCAACCTCTTACTTTCTAACTCCAATTTCTTATGCTCAAGGCTATCATGGCTTCCCTGTTTCAGTTTGGCCATTTCCATTTCATGCATCCTGCTTTTGTCCCTGTCCTCCAGCTCCTCTGGAGACAGGCCCTTTGAGAAACACTGCTGCCCTCCCTGGAAGGCGCTCTCCTCCCAGTTAAGCCCAATGGCCCCTCAAGCTGCCCATCTAAATTCTCTGCCTCCTCCACAGGCTCCTCGGACTGCCCACTGGCATTCCGTGCTTCCAACCAGGCTCTCAGTGCCTTGTGAAACTCCTCCTTCCTGGTGAGGCCTCTCATAGAGATTTTAAACTTTTTGCAAACAGCTTTGAGTTCTGGCACAGTGTAGGTATCAACCCTATCTTCTTCAAATTCAATATCTGCAGGTGCAATGGATCCTTTTTGCTCATGGTGAAAATTGGCAGTTCTCAACAAAAATAAAGGTTCCAAAGAAAAAAAAGTCCTATCAAAAAGTATGTGGTTGCGTATTGGTCTGCACTCACTAGTAGTGTACACCAATCACTGTATATGAATCACAAATGCAAGTCCAAATCCTCACCGCTGACCACCAATGTTAGAACTGGGGGTCTCTAGTTGGCAATGGTTTGCACCTTTGTCCAAATAGGGACCCTTGCTTCTAGTCAGGATAAGGGGGAAACACTCCTAAAATAACCCCTGCTCACCCCCTGGTAGCTTGGCACGAGCAGACAGGCTTATCTCAGAGGCAGTGTGTAAAGCATTTGTGACCACATACAGTAATACAGTGAAAACACTACAGATGGACACCACACAGGTTGTTTATGTAAAAATAAGTAATCTTTATATAGACTTATCACAAGACCCAATAGCAAAAATCCACAATACTGTAATCAAAAATAGACTTAAAATGATAGAGACAGTTCACGTTATCTTCAAAAATAGGATAGTCAATCAAATAAAGCTTGTAGCAACAAATAACTCCACTTGGAGTTATCACGACGTCGTGACCGGTGGAAATCCCAAAGTACGGCGCCGACCGCGAGGTGCGCGGCGTCGGGCCCGGAGTCGAGCAGACCCACAAAGAACAGTACCTGGAATTCGATGAAAACAAAGACGGTGCACGGCGTCGGGGAGGTGATGCTTCGTTGGCGCCGGCGGCGTCGGTTCCTTACGACCCCAGGGGAGGTGATGTCTCGGTTCCTTACTGCAGCGCAGGGGAGGTGAGGCGTCGGTTCCTTACTGTGTCGGGGAGGTGACGTCACGGATGGCGGCGAGGCGTCGGTTCCTTACGATGGTGCGGCGTCGATGGATTCGGGGTCACCCACGTCGAGGATCGGCTCCGCGATGATGAAGCCCTGGCGTCGGTGAAGTCGGGGCTGCGGTGCGAGTCGGGACGGTGCGTCGTGAGCGTCACGAGCGGTGTCCTCGGCTCCGGTGCAGGCAGCGGCCTCGATGACGGCTTCGGAGTCGATGTCGCACGGCGTCGGCAGGCGTCGGGCCTACGGTGCAAGTCGGGGCGGTGCGTCGTGCTCTTCACGAGCGGTGCCCACGGCTTCGGTGCAGGTTACGGCGTCGCTCGCCGGCGTCGGTGTTGCAATTTCCCTCTGTTAGCAGCTAAAACAGCAGTTCCAGATGCAGGCAAACAGAAGGGGTGAAGTCTTTGTGTCCCTGTGACTTCAGGCAGGAGGCAAGCTCAGTTCAAGCCCTTGGAGATTCCCTTCTTCAAGATGACAAAGCACAGCAAAGTCTTTTCTCCTGTCCTTGGCAGAAAGCAACCACTGCAGGCCAACCCCAATCAGCAAAACAGCACAGGGGCAGTACTCCTCCTTCAGCTTCTCCGGTTCTTCTCCTTGGCAACAGGTTTCTTGATTTCCCAGAAGTGATCTAATTTCCTAGGGGTCTGGGTCCCCTTTTATACACCTTTTCCCTTTGTTCTCTGAAGGCAGAGAGGCCTTTGCCTAGTCCAAACCAGTTCTGGTCAGTCCTGGAGCACTTTGTTTTTCTGACTCCTTCTTTCCTTTGAGAGTGAGGGGCAGAGCCATCAGACGCCCGGCAGGAGGTGGAGCCAGCATTGTGGAAGGCAGGCACAGCCCTATTCAGACCCAGGTGCAACTCCTCCCACCCATCCTCCTTCAGGCAGACCTATTCAGCCTAGTGCTGACTCACCCTGCCTCCTGGAATCCCCCAGCCCCTGTCACTCACAAACCCAGACACACAATACACAACCTGAGCAGAGGCAGCTGGATGGTTTAGGCAAGAAAATACCTACTTTCTAAAAGTGGTATTTTCAAACAAAGAATGTTAAAACCAACTTCACTAAAAGATGTATTTTATCATTCTGAGTTCAGGCATACTAAATTCGTTTTTCTACCATGTTCTCTGGGTCAGTTAGGATTATAAGGTGTAATAATCAAAACTGCCCATTCTGGCCTATGGAGAACAGGTAGCCTTGCAATAGTGAAAAACGAAAATGGCTGTAATTCACTATTAGGACATGCCACACACACCAGGGCATGTCCTACCTTATACTTACAATGCACCCTGCCCTTGGGCCTACCTTAGGGGTGTCTGATATGAAGATAAGGGAAGGTTTAGGGACTGGCAAGTGGGTGCACTCACCAAGTCGACATGGCAGCCCTAGGCTGCACACAGGCTCTGCAATGGCAGGCCCGAGGCACATTTTACAAGCCGCTTCTGTGGGTGGCACAACCAGTGCTGCAAGCCCACCAGCAGCATTGGATTTACAAGCCCTGGGCACACTCAGTGCACTGTACTAGGGACTGACAAGTAAACCAATCATCCAATCATGGAGTCACTAATCCATAACACAATTTACAGTAGGGAGCACTTGCACTGTGGCACTGAACAGCAGTGGCACAGTGCCCAAAAGCATCTAAAACCAGCAAAACATAAGAGGCAACAGCAAAAAAATGGAAGGGAGACCCACGCCAATGGTGCCAAGTCTAACACTGCTCTTGATGTACTTACTCTCTGTGCAGCTGTAAAGCAAGTTTGCTTGGGCAAAAAATAAACAATAAATGCCTAGCAAGGTCAGGTGGTACCCGGTGCGGAAACTTTCTTGTCACCCCCGGCTTGACAAAATGGCAAAAATATGTGTTTAAAACACATATTTTTGCCATTTTGTCACCCCCCTCGGTGATGACACCCCGGGCGGCCCGCACCCACCGCCCCCCCCTTCCTACGCCATACATCCAGCCCATAGAAAACCCGCGCAAACCGTGCAGAGGTACAAAAACCAAGACCATGCTTGTTTCATGTGAAGATCAAGAGCTTCTTGTACTAGACATACCAAACTGCATGTCTGTGGAGCTAAACATGTGCCTGCGGGCCAAAGGCTGTTGTCTAACACTTGGGTGTTTCTCTGCCGCTTTTATAGGAAGCATGGACATGCAAGTTCTTCTGGGAGGAGCAGAAATCCGGGGAGCTTCAACGGATGGTGCCCTAGACCCATGTTGTCCTTCCTCTAGTGGTTAATCTAGTTATGACGATGAAAGGCAAGATTCCCAGTTATTCAGTGCTGAGCTGCAACGAGGTTACGCCAAAGGACTGATCACTGCTGAGTACAAGTGTACCAGCCTTTCTTGGTGCATTTTGATTTAGCGCTTCACAACCAAACTGGGTTGTAAAGCGCTACATGTGTTCACCATTATAATATAGTAGAAGAACAGGCACTTTAAATGGGGATGATCCTACCCCAGGACCCTATTCCCAGTGCTTGACTAGGTTTTCTAATTATGGGTCAGGTGATTCTAGTTAACGTTTACAACATGCAAAGTGTTTTATTTACATCACTGAGGCTTTTACTTGTGTTTGCACTAAATACTGCACAAACAAATGAGATACTCCCAGAAGTAGTACTACATAGAGTAATGGCCCTCCTGTAAACTGTGTGTGTGATTTGATACGAAGTTGTGCATCGTGAGCGGGTTAAGAGAAGGGTCGCCGTGACAAAATATAATGCGACCACAAAAGCAGTCGAGTACCTGTCTTCTTGTTGGAAAGTGAGCATCCTGTAGAGGAAAATGGACATGACCTGCTGAAACCCTCTATTTAACTTAATGTGGTCACCCTGACCGGCTAATACATGAGGGCTGACATGTGTGCACAAGGGAGAACTACTCATTTTCTGTCTTGCACGTTAGAAACATTATAATAATAAAGTGTTCGAGCAGTGAAGATGCGATGCAAGTTTCAACGTGTGCCATCCGGGCAGAAAAACATAAGGAAACGGCGCAAATAAAGACATTAGCTGTAGCTGCTCGTTAGAAAATCTGCCTCATTTAGGAGCAGAACACATGGCAATAAACTGTACAGAAAAGAGGCTGAACCTAATAATAACATCATTTACTTTTGATCGCGTTCATGATGTGGAACACTGTGCATCTCTAATAACAGTTTAATTGGAAATAGGAAAGAAAGACAGAATATTCATTAATGATAATTTGAATTTGAGATATCCCCAGCGTATGGAATCTCTATTGCTGACCTGGGCTCTTTTAACTAACGTTATTTTGATAGGTCTATTGCACCGAAAAAGATGACGCGCAAGGACAATTTATGTAATGAGCGAGGAAACAAATGAAGTTAGGTCGTTTTTGTGCAAAGTAATTTTAGACTTCCTGGACATTGTTGCCACCCACAGCAGGGTCTCACAATGCTGCAGCAGCATGGAATAATAATTAGGGGTGCATAGTTTTGCTCTCGTGCACCTCTGGTCATTCTTATGAGTGTCACACTATACATCGATAGCCCTAAGTAGCTGGTGTTTGGTTTAATCATATAAGGCCAGACACATAATTAAGACCCGGCTGCTGAGATGAAAGCCTGCTCTGCAGAGCGCAGGATCAGTACATGGTTGGATTCAGTCGGGTGTTCAACCTTCGGAGTTTTAGAACAGAAGCTCCAATTTTGGTTTTTTTTCTCCAGTTTTTTTTATATAGCGCGAACTCAACCAGTTGCATTACAGACGGACACATTCATTTTTAGGCACGGGGAGGATAAGTGATTTGCCCAGAATCACAGAATGTTTGAGTCTCCCCAGACTCGAACCTGGTTTCCCATCTCAAAGTCAGTCGCCCTAGCTGTTAAGCCACACCCTCTTTAGATAGGGCAGCGATTTGTGCACGTTAAGTTGCTCTATATGAAGCTCAACATCTAGGGCTGAGGGTTGTCGGGGTGATATTGGAATGCTAGACATGTTTCTTTGCTCCATTGCTCACATTATTGACCTTTTATTCTGGTGTCAGCATCCTTGTATTGTAGTCCAATCGTTGCCATCTTTACTTCTCAGTATCAATGTCTTCTGGTCCAGAATCCCTACCTTAATGTTAGTATCTCCTTTTACTAATGTCTGTGCCTTCCTGCATCCTGCTCACCTCTGCATGTTAATGTCTGTAGTCAGGGCCGGCTTTAGCATTGATGGCGCCCAGTGCGACAATGATTGTTGGCGCACCCCAATGACCACCTCCATCATGGATTTCCTCACTACCACCCTTTAACAGTGCCTCTCAAGTCTCCTTAACCCTCTCTCTCAGATGCATTTAATTAGTTTTATAGCGCCGCCCTGCAACTCATACCAATATAGCGTGTCAGAGCACTTTACATCACACACACTACTCAGAGACAATCGATAATAGGTGTGTAAATCAGTGTATAGAAAATGTTGCATAAGACAGAGGACTACAAAGTGAAGAAGTGACATGCCATCCATACTGGTAGACAGTATAGTTTAATAGTGCTTGGTCTGGAGAGGCACAATCTCAGAATTTAAAATGTAACACCATGGTTGTGGGTTCTCTTTAATAATCAGACTTGATTTCTATCCAAATGAACCCTTTTTCCAACATTAAAATAATGAGACTGGGGAAAAAAGCATAACGCTCTAATCTATACCTTGCAGTTTGTATGTAGCTCTTAGATTACAGTTAATAGCTCGCTGTTCTATGTTAAGATTTTAACTTATAAACAGCAAGTAACAAAAGGAAGTCTCTCACAAAAGCAGTAACCCACTGACCTAATTACATTATATTCACTTTGTGATCTGCATGGTACCTGTTCTTTGCAGCAGGCATATTAACCCTCTGCGCTACCTTACGATGAATCAAAACTTTCACGAGTCAAAACTTCCATTATACAAAACTCCAATCTCTCTCTAGGAAGAACATTAATCACTGGAGGTAGCTTGACTTTTTCATTGTTACCTGAAAATAGCTGAGGGCCAGGAACAAAGCAGCAGGTGCTTTTCAAACCATAATATATCCAACCAACAAGCTATTGTCCTTATTGACTTACTTCTACACTATCTGTTACTTCATAAGTTGTTATACCATCCATGTAGTGAGCAACAAAGGTACCACATCACAAGGGCCCTGAGGAAGTCGTTTCAGAGGTAACACGTGTTGGCTGTGCTTTTTCCATTTTAACAGATCACCTCTTTCAGTGTACCACATCATGTTTAACAATATTGTTACTGAATAAATGTGATAAATGTCTTCTGTTCTATGATCAAACACTAAAAACCTATGTAATATTGTGAGAAATCAATGCATTTCACTGAGACGAAATAAATAAATCTCTCATTTTCTAACAAAATTGTAAATGACTATATTTCCTATTTTCTCCAGTAACATATTGTAGTAGTCACTGCACTTGCAGTCGACTTATTCACACCTCATTGCAGCAGGGGTGTAGCCTGTGGTAGCACCATGTCATTTTGCTTCTAATGTACTGACCACACCTATAAGGAAATACATGTGTGGCTAAATGCCTTCCACTGCTGCATCTTTGTAATAGCATTAACATGTGAGGCGTACCAGTCATCCTACAGTATCAACCTTATTCAACAGCGCTATACACATTTACAGTGGAGTACAAATGACCCCCCATTTGACTGGTATCGCGTGCCCTCCCTCAGCCTTCACCGAGTTCTCCATGTCCATCCCATTCTCCGGTACCTCCTCCATTCAACTCTACAGTGGTGGCTTGGCATCTTGAGCGGCTCTCCAGGGTCCCCATATTTTTTCAAATTTTTGTTGGCTTCCCCTCACCTGGTACACGAGTTTCACAGCCCTCATGCACTAGTCTACATTCGCTTTACATGTGCGAACCGATGGGATTCTGTACTGCCCCCAATTTCTTACCACGTCTTGTCTCGCCACCATAAGGGTGACATTGCAGAGCAAAAGTGTATAGCGGTCCAGTGTCTGATCCCCCGATATGCCCAGGGTGATCAGCTGTGGTTCTAGTGTGACCTTCAAGGCTGCCGAAATCCTGTGGCTTATTTTACCTCAGAACACCTGTATTTTGGAGCAACCCCACAATGTGTGGATGAGGGTGCCCCTCTGACCACATCCCCTTAAGCAGAGATTCAAGTCGATTCATCCCATGCAGAACAATCTGGTCTTCGTATAATATGCTCTATGCAACATTTTTAGTTAAATTAGGCGGAAGCCTGCTCTTATGGCTACCTTCCTGGGTAGGAACACGCTGCACCCAGTCATCATCTGCCACCCTGCCCAGCTCGCACTCCCATTTATCTCTGAGTCCTTCCAGGGGCTGAAGGCTGTTAGGCAAAAGGGAGGAGTATAGACGGGACACCACTTGAATTGTCAAGGGAGCCTCCAAGAATTTGTATTCCAAAGGGGTCTCCTCCGGCACCTCCCATATCATCTAAGATCTTACAGGAAAAAACGTAGTTACTGGTACCCGAGATACTAGCTCCCTGTCAGCTTGCAATGTTCCTGCAGTTCAGAGAAGGGTATCGAAGACGTCCTCTACTTTTGACATCCCCAACTGCTTCCATTTCCTATGGCCCTCCATAGTCCGCAGCTCCTTCAGCTCAGAATCCCAAAGCGGGGTTTCCATAGTCAACTTGCCTTGCCAGCCCAGATTTATATTTGAACTTCCGAACTCGGTTGAGTCCGCAATGGTGGTATTATCCTACCAGGGTGTTGATAGGCACCGATGATGAAGCATGCCACTATACACAGTGGATGAGGTGTCTACTCCAAAATCTTTAGATTTTCTCCGGGACCTATCCTAGAAGAACCCAGTTGCTCATCAGAAAAAATCCAAACAGTATATGGCTCTTTACTGGGATACCGAGGTGTGTGTCTCCTCAACCCAGCATGGAGCTGCACGCTATTTGAATTTTATCTGAGACTAATAAAAAAATCAATATTTGTGTGTCTGCACCCCAGTAGAGAGGAATGAGCTATATGAAAATTAACCAGAAATTGTAGATTGGAAGGGGAGGGACTGGGAACAATCATAGTCCATCTTCTGCCAATCCCCATCTTCTGCTTTGTTTCTTCCGTTTGCAGGAGAGAGGGTGCATGAAGCTGTGCTGCTTCTCTCACTCAGTCTCCCATCTCTGTCCCACCCAACAACAGAAAAAAGTGACTAGAAGAGGTAGCATGGCTAGGGAGAAGCTGTGGGCAGAAATAGCTGCCCTGAGCCCTTGACATTGCTTTGCCCACCAGCTCTATCGCTGGGTGGACCTGAGAGGGGCTAGGGAATCCCTCCCAGGCCCATCCAATATGTGCATGATGTAACTAGTGACACATGCACATTTTCATAGGGTGGCCTGTAAGAGAGCACCTGGCTGTTTCATTAAGGATTTTGACGATGCCCAGAAAGGATCGGGCATCAACATCTCTGATTTCATATTGATGTATATCCTTCAAGATGTGTGTGTGTGTGTGTGTGTATATATATATATATATATATATATATATTCACTAAAATAAACAAAGGTTTCAGGGACGTTATAGTTAGGGTCAGATTTCACTTGTACAAAACCAGAGCAATTCAGCCGTTATAGTGTTTGCAGAGTGGTGCAGAAAGGGGCTGGGCCTCCGACCAGCTTTCAGGAATCCCGCTGTGTAGAACTTACAAGAGGTACTAGGAGGGCTTCTTGGCCCCCAAAGTCCCTCAGGAGTAAAGTCGACTTCATGGCTTAACCAGCAATGCACCCTGAACCGCGTTTGCAGAGTGGTGGAGAAAGGGAACGTGGCCTCCGAAGACCTCTTACCAATCCTGCTGTGTGGGACCTGCTGGAGGTAACAGGAGGGGTAGTTGGTCCCCAAGGACCTCCAGTAAGTCGCACACAGCGGATTTGCTGAGACCTGGTAGGATGCCATGCCCCCTTTCTCCACCACTGTGCAAACATGCCTCCTGGAGCATTACTAGTACAGGGGTTGAGGTCCCCTTTGCTATTGAGGGTCCTTGGGGGCCAACTACCCCTCCTGTTACCTCCAGCAAGTCACACTCAGTGGGTTTGCTGAGAGGTTTTTAATAGCCACGCCCCCTTTCTCCACCACTCTGCAAAAGCACCTCCTGGCGCTCTACTGGTTGGTGGATGAAATCCCCTTGGCTCTTGAGGGTCCTTAGGGGTCAACTAGCCCTCCTGTTACCTCCAGTGAGACACACACAGCTGAATTGCTGAGAGGTGTTTGGAGGCCACGCCCCCTTTCTCCACCATTCTGCAGACGTGCCTCCAGGTGCACTCCTAGTTGGGGAAAGAAGACCACTTTAGTCCTGAGGCCCTCAGGAAGCAAGGGGACCTCACCCCCCACCAGCAGTGCGCTGATAGGTGTGTTTGCAGAGTAGTGGAGAAAGGGGGCGTGGCCTCTGACCACCTTCAGCAATCCCACTGTGTGGGCTTACTGGAGGTAACAGGGGGCCTTGTTGGCCCCTAAGGACCCTCACCAGCAAATGGGACTTCATCCCTAAACAGCAGAGCGCCAAAATGCACGTTTGCAGAGTGGTGGAGAAAGGGGATGGGCCTCCGGCGACTTGCCGTTTTTTTTTTTTCCTATTTTTTTTTTAGGAAGTGGGGCCTCATGGCCCCCCTTCCTTGGGCCATTTTTGGCCCCGGGGACCCCATCCCCCGGGGCCTGCCCCTTTTTAAAAACATTTTTCAATTTAAAAAAAGCAAGGGAGGGGGCCCCCCTCCCGGGCCGATTTTGGCCTCGGGGACCCCATCTCCCAGGGCCAGGCCTTTGTAAAAAAGAAATGTTGATACAGAGGGAGGGGGGCCGCACGGCCCCCCTCCCCAGGCTAACTTCAGCCCCGGGGACCCTATTCCCCGGGGCCTTTCTTCTTTTAATCTATTTTTTTCATAATCCAAAGGGAGGGGGGCCGTGCGGCCCCCTTCCCCAGGCCAATTTTGGCCGCAGGGACCCCATCCCCCGGGGCCTGGCCACTTCATTTGGGACCGCAGGGGGAGCCTCAATGCCCCTGTGGTCCCTGAGGGCTCCGAGCCTCCTGCGGGAGCCAGCATTGCTTTGGGATCCAGGGAGGTGCTGACATGCAGCTCCCTGGATCCCAAAGCAAAGTGTCTGTTTTCCTGCTCGCTGTGACAGATGCTGCTCTGCTTTCAGCAAGTGAGAGCTGAGCTTGCTATGGCATGGTGGGAGCGGTGCTACCGTCATGCTATAGCAAACTACAATGTCGCAAGGGTGGGCAACCCGGGACATTGCTGGAGCCATGCTGGGGGGTGGCGGTCCCCAGGGCCATGTAAGGCTCCATGAGGGGGGCTGTGCAGCCCCACTACCTTCTAAGTAAGCCCCAGGGAGGTGGTGGTCTCAGGGGCAGTGGTCCGCAACGGACCCCCTTCATGTTTGTGTTTGTGCCCTGGGGAGGTGGTGGACCCTGCAGCTGCGTGGGGGGACCAAAGCCCCCACGCTTTATTGCCCCGGGGAGGTGGCGTTCCCCGGGGCCGCATGGGGGCCGGAGCCCCACTACACTTTTAAAAACTAAAAGTATATGTGCCCCGGGGAGGTGGCAGACCCCGGGGCTGCATGGGGCCCACGCGGGACAACCATCATTATTTTAATAATGCCCCCATGGCCTGGCCCACCTGGGGGCCTCATTAAACCATTTAAAAAAATTGTTTGGCTGTATTTGCGGATCCACCGAGACTCTCGCCGAAATTTTTAAAGAAAATGCTTTTTTTGGCCCTGGGGGTCATTGTGGGACCTCTGAACAGGCCTAGGGGGTCAGGGTGTTTCTACCCTGCCCCCTTTTCTTTCTTTTTTAAAGTTTTTGCTTGTGACTTTGTTTAACCAAGTCAAAAGATGGCTTCCAAACCTGCTTTGAAGTGTTAGCAGCCAATAGGATCTCAGGCACGAGATCGGGAGGGATCGCCGATCCACGGCAGCCACTCTTGAATATCTGAGAAATCTTTATATTTCTCAGGAACTACTGAACGGATTTACACCATTTACCATAAGGAGTGCTTTCTGGTCCAAGAGCTACCTATTTGCCAAATTTGGTGTAATTCCGTTCAGCAGTTCGGGCTGTAGCCGTGTATAAAGTTTCCTATGGAAGTTAACATGGAGAAAAAGCGTTTTGGAACCCTCCCTTTTTCTTAGCCCCCGCTTGATGGATCACCCCGAAATTTTCAAGACAGGAGCTGAAGTGAGCGTCAAGTTAGTTTTGAAAATGTTGGGAAGATTCGTCAAACGGCGCCAAAGTTATTGTTATCTCAAAACAATACCCTTGCAGGCTTAGAGTGGCACATAAATTATGCAAAAAAGAAACAGAGAACTCTGGGTAGTTCCCAAGTTTAGGTGGAAGGCAGCTCCTGTATAGAGCACCCTCAACACCAGCGACACTCTAAATTTGCTCACCTCAAATGTCTGTTTTTCTATCAAAGTTTTTAAGCATAGTATTAGCACAGTGCTATCATTGCCGAGATAGAAAGGGACAAAGTCTTTTGCCCTTTCTACAGCAAAGGCTTTAAGCATAGGATTAGCACAGTGCTATCCACGCTGAGCTGTAAAATGACAAAAGCCATTTACCACTCCTGGCACAGTATCACAGCTTTGGATTGGTAAAATACCATCCAAGCCAACCTGAAATAAATAAAAGCAACCCCTGACACGTGTTTCGTTGTCATTACAGCTCTTCAGAGAGGTTTAGCTTTGTCCAGACACAAGGAAGCACCCAGTATAAGTCAAAACAATACCCTTGCAGGCATAGAGTGACGCATAAATTATGCAATTATATATAATATATATAACCTACTGGCGGCTGCCAGTAGGTAGTTATAGTTGGGACCTAGTTTCTATAGGAAATTTGCCTGTATCTTTAGTGCCGCTTGACGAATCTTCACTAAATTTCCCCCCAAAAAGTGCCCTGGTGATTCTTGTTGTGTATGGAAAGTTTTGGGGCGATCAGTCAAGCCGGGGCCGAGAAAAAGGGGGGTAAAAAAATGCCCGTTTCCCATGTTAATTCCTATAGGAATTTTAGACATGACTACAACCCGAACCGTTGGATGGAATAACACCACATTTGGCAGAAAGTGGCAGAAAGGTAGCTGTTGGTTCAGAAAGCGACCTTTTTGTAAATTGGTGTAAATCAGTTCAGTATTTTTGGAATATTAATGTTTAGCCCCTGGGTGAACCAGGTCCCGGGGGCATGAGGAATTATAAAAATTTGTAGGGGTGGCTGCTTGGCACGCCCCAGGGACTGCCACCTCCCCGGGGCAAATGTTCATATATAAATGCGGGGGGCCTGCACAGTCCCCTTGCATCCTGGGGACTGCCACCTCCCCGGAGCATTTAAAAATATGCTTGCAGGCGGGCCCGCACGTGCCCCAGGGACCGGCACCTCTCTGGGGCTAAACATATAACATTATTGCAAGGTTTTGAAAGGCTACTTAGGTAGTCAGTCAGTGCTGCAGCCCAATAGTAGAATTTAAAGTACAGGCCCTAGGTATATGGTATACCACTTTACAAGGGATTAACCAGCACAACAAATATGCCAATCAGGTATACACCAATCCCATCATGATTTAGGGGAGAAGCACATCCACTTTAGCACTGGTTAGCAGTGGTAAAGTGCTCTGAGTCCTAAGGCCAACATAAATAATCAGCAAAAATGGGAAGCAAAAGGCACAAAGTCTGGGGAAAGACCACCTTAATGTTGACAGGTCTAACATTGATTAACCAAGACCATACTCTGTGACTTGTTGAACCCAAACCATCTATAGCTTTCAGATAGGTCTCCACCAAGATTTGCGGCCTTCAGCATTTGCACAGGCAAAATCATTCAGTGGGGCAAAGTCCTGCCTTATATTTAACTGCAAGTGTTTGAAAGTGATTCATAGGGGAGTGAATAGTTCTAATCAAGTTTTAGGAAGTCTTATTTTTTAGTATATTTTGTTTTTGATTCAATTGTATGGACATTCTGCACTACATAGTGATAGAAATCAGTATTAATAAACTCTTGACACCTCATGCTTATTTCAAACCTATGTCACAAAATTACGTATATATTTAACTTTATATGGTTAACTACATTGCTGTCCGATGGATTAAAATTAGGTGAGTTTTATTTTGAATACTAAATAACTTACTTTGAGACACTTTTGTCTTGCAGAGTGCTTTACACAGAACTGTGAGTTACATGACATTTTAAGGTTAGAAATGAATCACATACATGTTTGTAAAAGCACAAAAAAGGAGACCGCAAACAACAGAGGAATAAAACAGAGGTATATAGATTGTCATGACTAAACGTACGTAGGACTTCTTACCTGAAAAAGCTTTGGAATAAATACTTGGATATGAAATGAGTGAGTAATAGGAAAGTCATAAATTGTTTCATGGCGGAGTAAAATAAAGGGAACAGCCTAAAGTGAGATGAGATAGATTACTTTAGAGAGCCTTGCCAAAGGACGAGAGGTCCTATTTATTTGTGCATCCTAGTTGCTATTTTGGATGTGGAACTGAGGGTGAAGAGAGCTCTTTTGTTGAGACAGTCCAGTTTAAAGGAGTGCAAAGAGCATTACATTTGATGTGGGTGTGGAATGGTAGCTAGCAAAGATCCTTGAGAGCGGAAGAGGGGCAATTGCCTTCACAACGGTTGGAGTGATGTTCAATTTTGCTACAGGACATCTCCAGTTTTCTTTGTTTTTCTTGAAGCGATGAATTGTGGATTAATGGCTGGAGGGGCCTATGTTGGAGCCTTAGGATCCAGATTCGAATCCCAGCTCCGACTCTTTGCCCAATCTAGTGTGTTTCTGTGCAATTTCACTTAATTGCCCTGTGCCTAAAAATGTGAAATCTAATGGGTGAAATATACTTGTGTAATCCCCACTTGATGTACACGATCGTCTCCCAACCACCCAAGTAATGCACATGCTCCGTTGCTTCCTAGCTAGATTTGTGCAGGACAATAAAACAGTGGGTAGTTATGGCTACGACTAAGGGCCTTATTATGAGTTTGGCTGTCCCACCACCATCCACTGTGGGACCGCCAAACCCATGGTTGGACCGCCCACCAGATCAAAACTTTCTCCTGGTCTGACGGGCGGTCTGAGAGAGGCTGTCTGTCAGGCTCAATAGAAAGCCTAACAGGTAGACCGCCGTTCTCAGAGCATCACCTGCACCTTCACACATGGTGCTGCATACATGCCACACCGAGCAGGAACTGAGGGTGCAGATATACAGGGGGGCACTACCTGTTCCCCCCTGCATGCACTCCCAGGCACAGAGACAAGGGGGCCCTCTAGGCCCCCTTTGTTGCTACACCGCCACCCTTTTAATGGCGGTGTGACTGCCATTAAAAGGGTAGTGGTGAGGCAACTCAAAATATGCTCAGTGGTGCCGCTGCGGCACCGGCAGCATATTTTGGCCTCGAGCCGCTGACTGACCGCCACAGGATTCTTGATCTGCGGCGGTAGCAGCGGTTTAGTGTCAGTCCGACCACCACACATTATAATACTGCAGGCGGTCCCAGAGTGTGGCGGTGATCGGACTGCCACCACGTGGGACCACTATAGTCGTAAGAAGGCCCTAAGTTTCCATAGGAAAAGTTTTTGTTTATTTGCTTATAACTTTGGCGCCGTTTGACGAATTTTCACAGAACATTCCAAAAAAAGGTCTCATCTATCTCAGTTCATTCCTGGAAAGTTTCAGGGTGATCCGTCAAGTTGGGGCTGAGAAAAAGGGGGGGGGTCTCAAAATGCGTATTCTCTATTCATTTTTCCAGTGGTAAGCTGAACAGGGATATTGCAAAAACTACTGAATGGAATTATACCAAATTTGACAGTAAGCTAAATCTTGGTCCAGAAAGCGGGTTTTTTGTTATTTGGTGTAGATCCGTTCAGTAGTATTTTGAAAATGAAAGTTCAAATACTTTGTAAATTCATGCTGCGGAGGATCCGCGGAGGCAACAGATCTTGAGCTAAGATATGATTGGCTGCCACCACATCAACAAAGATGTGGCAGCAGCCATTTTAGGACTCAGGGACTCAGTAACCTGTCCTATAAAAAGGTTTTTAAAAAAAAAATATATATAGGGGGTAATGGTAGTGGTACCTTGTACCCCTATGCCTCGTGGGGGATCCCAGAGGGGCCAAAAACTGCAATCTTTTTAAAATAGTGTCATGGGCCAGGGTTCGGGGGACGGCACATTATTTGAGGTAAGAGCCATGCGACCCCCTTTCCTGAGCTTTCTTCAGGCCCCATTCCTGGTGCCAGACATAAATTTTAAGGGAAGGGGGCAAGCGGTCCGCTCCCTAAGCCGAGGATTCCCCGGGTCCCAATATGTTGCAGTGTCCTGTGGACCCCCTCCCTGGGACACCGTATTTCCCTGCCTGCACTCTCCCGGACAGTGAACTGAACTCTACTCCTGGGCGGGAGCAGTGAAAAATGTTGCTCCTGGGCTGGAGAAATGTAATGAAGCCAGTTTCTGCCAGTACCCAACATAAGACTCACTGTGGGTGTCCCAGGTGAGCTCCAGGGCACCCCACAAATAACTTAAAGAGGCTAGTTCCCACCAAGGGAGCTGGCAGGGTCAGTGACCCTGGGTTCTCAATACAATCTCCAACATAAAAAAAGGTGTGGGGTGCCCCGGGTGGATACTGGGGAACTCCAGTTATTTGAAAATAATTTTTTTTAAAAAGCACACGTTGCCGGCTTCTGCACAACCCATGGTGCCGCTTGGAGCAGGGAGCCAGCATGGCCCCAAAATTTAAAGATGTGGTTGTCCCGAATGGGCCTGGGACACCCAAATAATAAAAGAAACACAGAATAAATGAATACTAAATAATATTCACTGCTCCCCATATTACCCTGCAGGGGCTTTATATTTACATTTGTTTCTCCTGGGGCAGGGGCTCCACCCATCATTTTGTTAATGTTGTGGGTGCTGCAGGAAGTGCAGTAGCCCCCAGCAACATTTAAAAAAACAGTAAGTCTCTTGCGTCATCAAATCCGTGACCCTAGGGGAGCTTACTATATTTGTTTTAAGCACTCGAGCTGGAGCTCTGTGGTCTTCAGGTGGAGTGTAGGGCCCTCTTGTGGTTGTTTTTAAGACTAACGCTCTCGCCATGCACTGCTAATTACCTCACATATTACATCATTCACAATATGTTCTATGACATCATTGATCATGATCAATGATAACATGATAAACTAACTGCAACATCTGAAAATACATAATTCAGGACAAAACTGTGCATGCAGGGGTACGAGTTAAAGTTATTTGAGATAATATAACTGGCTAATTTCAGTGATTTTGTTAGTTTAAAACAGTATGTTTTAACTGACATTTACCTAACTATAAGACACCAATTACCAGACCTTTGAAAGAGGAGATAGCACAATTGGGTGTATGGGTAGGCACCGAAAGGGGAAGGGGGAGGATTCAGGACATCAAGCATGGACATTAGACTGGTAGTAGTTCCTACACCTGGTTTCCTATTTATTAGCCTTGGTCCTGTCCTTGCTATACCTGGTCATAGGTGAACATGGATCATGCGTGTGCGCCATGACTTAGGTCTGTCTCATGGATTGTGGTCTGGTTAGACCGGGAGGGGTGCACAATGCGCTACCCTCATAGTGGTGAAAGTCTACAGCCCTTACCAAGAGCTAAGTAGCCCGAGCATGGTGTTGGCAGCATATCATTTTTTTCAAAGAGTAATCAGTAGAATGACCAGACCAGTTTACCTGAGCCACAGGAGTAGAGCCACTCAACTGAACTTATGTTGTTGTGTGCTTAGCTCACCTTTGACCTCCCTCAGGATGGATGAAGGACCAGAAAAGCATGTGTGTTACACAGCGTGCTGTTATGCATATATGCCTGTGGCAGTGGTGGAGGAAACCTGCGTATATTTCTTTAATTATGAACAATAGAGGGTTCTGGCCCGTAATCAGCAAGCTAGGCCAATCTTCAATAATCTAACAACAACACAATTGCCAATACTGAAACTTACTACACTGATTCCTTCAACCAATCACACGTGACACTCATAGTGACTGAAAAAAAGAATTTTTATTTTTTGTTTGTTAAAAGTTTAGGGATTCAATTTCATCAAAAAACTTTTATCAGTTCATGTTATTAGTCCAATGAACAATTAAACGATTTTGCATAGACCACATAAAATTCCACACATATATAACATGAATCTTAAATCACATATATGACACAACACTAAACATCACATTTGACAAAAAAGAACTTAATACATGAGCAAGCTCAGGTTCCAAACTTTCATGACACATAGAAAAAATAGCACAAATGAAGAAAAAGGAAAAGAAAAAGAGCCCAGAAGAGGAGGTTGAAAAATTGTTTGAAAACCAGTCTTTGGGTTTTAGAAGAACAGCACAACCTCATTCAGGGCGCTGGCCAAACCGTGTATTATTCAGGTAACCAGGATAATTGAATCCATAAAGATTCAAAAAAACGTAATCGCAAAGATACATAAAGGAAGGTTAGCCTGATAATCAATTTTATGGTTCACTTGTTTGGACATAAAGAAAAGGTCGACGCGTTTCGAACCCCTGATAAACCTTGGGCGGGGTTCTCCTCAGGACCTGGAACACAAGAGAGCTAGAAAAAACAAAAGAAAGAGGTGCTCGTGTTACCACTTATACCTTCATTTAACCAGGCACTCCAGCCCTATTTCTTCTACTTCTAATTTACCTTGTGTGAAGTATCTTGCACGACGATGTCTGTGCCACTTTTACTTAGGACGACTTTAGAAGAAAGTACTATGGAAGGAAATCAGAAAGAAAGACAGGGAGAGGACTGTGTCAGTAATATTGAAGTTAAAAGTACTCATACAGGGTTTTTTTAGGGGGGGTTAGGGGTGCTTGAGGCACTTACTTTGCCGTTACTCAAAGTGTGGAGCGGTGGCTCACATAGGATGTCTTCAGACACATATTTTTGTTGCTGGTGGAGACGGCGCTCTTTTTTCGTTAGTTGATCTTGTTGAAAAAAGGAAGGGGAGAAATAGAGAAACGAGGGGTCAAAAATTACCTGTCCAGAGCCATGGTATTTCTTAAATAGCGAGAGGGTCAGTATCTCCATACCTTTAAAAAGCAGTTTCTATCAGGGGCTGGAGCCTCTTGTGTACCCGTCTTTAGCGGGAACAGAAAAACCTTTTGTATGTTGTCGTTTTATCTGAAAAGAAACAAAGCATCCTCGTTTGATAATGCGAAACGCGTTCGAATATAATATAGGATCCGGACCGAGTTTCTTTTCGAAGAGAGAGAGGGAAGATATTTGAAGTCCACATACCTGATATGCAGAAAGCAATGTCAAAAAGCCGTTTATAGAACGGTCGCCGCCCATGTCTCCTACCAGCGTAGTAGAACCGCTTCCTGGTTTGGTGGACGTGGCGTGCTTATGACGGCGGAAGCGTGCGCGTGCTGTGGTGTCATGTGGCCTCGCTTACTTGTATCGTGCATATCAAAAAACGTTATTGTTTTCTTTGAAAGTTGCATTTTAAAAGAGAGAGCAACGAGCTTCTTAGTTGCATCAATGTCACCAAAAGAGGAGATCTCTATAAATCTCATGATAGAAAGGATATCCGTACAGTAAATCTCAAAGGTTGTAGTGCAGCATGGGGTCTATGGGCGAAAGAGTTTTTCATAAATTATAAATTTTCGATAACTCATTTAACCCATCCACGGCAATGTTAAATTTCACAATCAACATTGCTTCACTTTGCATCAATATTCTATCCATGTCTCCACCTCGTGGGTCCTTCTCAATTTTTGATAAAACAGTCCACTTCAACTCATTTACAGTATGCTTGTTTAGTATCCAATGATTAACTAGCGGTGCATTGGCTGTTTTTTTGCGAATCCTGGACATATGTTGTATTATTCGCTAACGCGCCTCCTGATTTGTCTTGCCAATATAAAGCTTTGAGCATGGACACAAAATGCCATAAACTACGTTTTTTGTTTTGCAATTAGAGAAAACATAATGTTTCCATTTGATGTTTTTGAATGAAAAGAGCGATCCTTCAATCGTTTGAGGGCAGCACACGCAGGTGCCGCATTTATGATGGCCAACAATGGGTGGTAAACTAAGTTGTGCCCTTAGTGTACTCGTGTTAGATAATTTTGGTACCGCTGCACGGATGATTTGGTTGCCAACGCTTTTGTCTTTTTTAAGGGCGAACAAAGGTCTACTGAAAGACTTATGTATCCTCTGGACCAAATGGCAGTTTGGATTAATCACCTTCTTTAAAAAGTTTGTGCGAGGGCAAAACGTTGTCACACATACAAGGCGTTCGGTGTTGCTCTTTTCTTTTCTCTGTAGAAGTGCTTCTCTTGGCGTCCATCATGCACGTTTCATGGCGTGTTTTAGAAGTTTTCTCGGGTAACCTCGCGTCTTTAGTTTTTCAAGCAGATTATTCGTGTGGTGCATATATTCAGTTTTTAATGTACAATTGCGTTTAATCCTGAGGAACTGTCCGAAGGGGAGATTATCACGCAAACTTCGTGGGTGGTGACTCGTGTAATGCAAAGCTTTATTTCTGTCCGTCGGTTTTTTGTGCAATGTTGTGATAAGTATACCATGAGAAGCATAAATCTCCACGTCCAAGAATGTCATCCTGCTAGAATTGTAATTTAAACTAAATTTGATGTCTGGTGTGCGGTCGTTCAACCAAGCATGAAATGCCACTAGGTCATTCGCCTCTCCATTCCATATTAGGAAGACATCGTCAATGTAACGTACCCAGTTTGAAATTTGGGAAGAAAAGGGGTTGTTATTATAAACAAATCTCTCCTCGAATTTTGCCATGTACAACACGGCCAATTCTGGGGCGAAGGGACAACACATGGCGGTCCCTTTAGTCTGTAAATAGTAGTCATTGTCAAACTTGAAATAATTCTTCTTAAGTGCAAAGCTAGCTAGTTGCATTATGAATTTGCTGGGGACTCTGACAGGTCTTGGTCTTTGCTCCAAGAAAGTTTTGATTGCGCTTAACCCATCTTCTTGGGGTATCTGGGTGTATAGAGACACCACGTCTAATGTAACCAGAAATTGATTACTGGGTGTGAACTCTTGGGTTTCCATTCGGTTTATAAAATCAGTGGTGTCCTGGAGATAAGAAGGCACCTTTTTCTAGGAAGGGCTTTAGAAAGAAATCAACGTACTTAGATATGGGCTCCAATATTGATCCACACCCTGGTGGGTGGGTTTCATTTTTGTGAATTTTGGGCAGAACGTATAACAAAGGAATCATTGGATGTTTTTTATTTAAAAAAACAAATTCTTTTGGTCCGATTATTCCTTGCTCAAAGCCATCTTTAAGAAGTGCCATAAGCTCACCCTGGATTTCCAGGGTTAGATCTTTCTCAATTCTCCGATAGCATTGTGTGTCCTGTAGCTGTCTTAGGACCTCTGCACAAATAATCTGTAGTACTCATAACCACTATTAAACCGCCCTTGTCCGCCGGTTTTATTATTATAGAAGTATCAGTCTTAATTGAAGATATTGCGTCTTTTTCAAATTTCGAGATGTTATGTTTCACGAAGTCTCTTTTTCCTTCTATGTGCGAAATAGCAGATAGAACCGTCCGTTCAAATGTTATTATCTCCTTTGGGACTTTGTTGGTGGGGGGACAAAACGTGGATTTCTCTCCCAGTCCAGTTGTTTCAATATTCATGGGGAATTCGTTTTCCAGGAAAAATGACTTCAACCTCACTTTTCTGCAGAATTCAATGACCTCTGTTTTCATTTTCACAAAGTTATTGGTTTAGAGGGGACAAACGAAAGTCCCTTTTTAAGGATAGATTGTTCTGCCTCTTGAGAGGGAGCGATCAGATAGATTGAAAATTGGTGACGGCACTAAGTCTTGTAATATTGTCGTCTGGTTGTCATCTCCCATGTTTGGTTTTGGTACTTGTTCCTTCCTCTTGGCTGGTTGAAGGAATCAGTGTAGTAAGTATCAGTATTGGCAATTGTGTTGTTGTTAGAGGTTATATTTCTTTAATGGTGCACTGTTAAGCATGTGTGCCCATTGCAGCATTGCATTGAGGCCTGCGCATATGTTTTTACACAGCGCGCTGTTTTGCACGTGTGCCCGTGGCAGCAGTACATGGAAAGCTACACAAGGGTTTGCGTGCAGTGCTAAGCATGCACAAGTGATGTGGAATGGTACAGTGCATGAGGGCTGCGGGGCCAGATTGGGAACCCCAGGGCTGGCTGGAGGAACATGTGAAGGTCGAGGATTACCCCCAGACAGACTTGTAGATTGCTGCTTTCCTGTTAGCTGGGAGGAACACGCTGGAGGAAGGAAGAACCAGGGTCATTACTATAGTCCAAAAGGGGGTCTTTGATTCTGACAGAGGCCACTGATCAAAGGGGGCTGGGCACATCTCAGAAAGGAGATTGGGTTGATAAGGGAATCATAAAGAGCAGGGCTGCTGGAGATCTTTGGTAATCTTTTGATGCACATATCACTAAGGCAGGCATCCAGGTGTGAACCGCTAGTCTCCCCCATTGCCTATTTCTTTAGTTATAAAGATTGGAGACTGTCCTCTTGTAATAGACAGTTCTCTGGAGGGAGAGCACAAAAGAGGAATAAGCACTTCAAACTGGTCAGCCCCTAGAACACGAACTTCAAAGACTGAGACACTAAATCAAATGTGTGCCTGAAAATGGATTATGAAAAGGGGAGGCTTGAGACTCCCAAATTGTCAACCTGAAGCTGTACATCAGTGTGGAGAAGCTTAATATGAATGTGCCTGTTGTGACCTTGACTGGTGACTAAGGGCCCGTCAGTCTCCCATGCTGGATGAGGGGACATCACCTAGGACAACCAAGAACACTCACCTGGAGCTTTGTGCTTGGAGCACCAGCTTCTGCCTAACCCAAGACCAGAGGACCCTGTGAGTAGAAGGAGATCGCCTTGAGGGAGAGACGTCCAGTGGATCCTGGGAGCACAGTGTGAGTTTCAGGTCCATAAAGACTGCTGCACTGATTGTACTTTTCTGCCTATGTGCGTTGTTGTGACCCTGGTATGCCAGGTGGGGACTTTGGTGAAGAGTAAGGGTCATAATCCTTGGTGCTGCATTATGGCAAGAGAAGGGCTGTCGCCCTGTGCAGCACCGTGACCTGAGGAGGGCCATCAACTTACTGCTACTGCTTACGAACCCTGTATGCCAGGTTGGGGCCACAGAGAAGATTGGGGCTGTCGTCCTCATGCATCTCTGTGAAAGAGGAGGGTTATTGCCCTGGGCAGTGCTGTGACCTGAAGGGGCCGTCGCCCTTTGGGCCAATGTTCCCAACCCCCGACATGCCAGGAGAGGCTCTCTGGTGAAGCGGAAGGGCCATCGCCATGAGGCAGCATGCAGCTGTAAAGAAGGAGAAGGCTGTGACCTGGGTAAGAAGAGCAACAATTCATCTACCCAAATCCAGGAGCATCCAATACCTACTGCAGGGCTCCAGAGGACATATAGCGTGACTGCAGAATCCAGATTTCTGTTCATCTTCAGCTGCAGATGCGCTCTCAGCCACCCTGCCCCAACATTCCAGTAAGAGCGGGTAAGATTGAATACCGGGCCGCCAGACCTGGGAAGGAACTTGCTGTGACTTGCATGCTACAGCATGGGGGCACTTTGACTATCACCAAGCCATTGTGAAACTTCTAAGACTCGAACCTCACTAGCGGGGCCTAGCTTAGATGTCACCTCCATAACTCGGGAGCTGAGATGGAGAGGTGGAACTTGACAAGCTTACCAGGGGAATGCTTTGGGCCTGCTTGGAGCAGACTGTGGGAATAATTTTTGGTGTGCTGTATTCTGCTTTGTGTTCATATATAAATATTGGACAGTCATTTATTGAAGATTGCTAGCTGTATTTTGGAATTGTGAGCCTCTGTTCACTGTACACCTACTGCCACCCCGAGAAGCCTTGGACTGCTCAACCCGCGCTACCGCCGAGAGTCAAGTGCTGAACGGGTACTTGGCCCTGTTGCTCAGAGCTCATAGTAAGTCAGGCCACAGGACATTAGGAGTAAAGGAGCCCCTGTTTGCCTCGTGGCCCTCTGAAAAGGGTTCTGACAGCTACATTCAAGCAATGCTATGCAAATGCTTCGGGCACTATGAGTAAGGGGTGCCAGACTGACCTCGTGGTATCAAATACTGCTGGATTGCGGGGGCAGGGAGAGGTAGCAAAATATTGATTCACACAGAATGCCAAGAAATCCTTTCAAAGAGACTGTAAAAAATACTGTCTGCAATACTAAGAGCATTAAACATTGCAATCTTCTTCAGACAGGAAATCATTACCTTTAATTTTCTGCACATGCTCCCCTAAACAGGACAGTCTTCAATGCTAGCCCATTTTTTGCCATTTTTCAACCTTTTCTCTTTAGCCTGATGTATATATATTTTTGGCGGCACTCGCAGTGAAATTCTTTTGTGTGGCAGCCAATTAAGCAATTTTGAACAATTCTTTCCAAACCTCTTTCATTTTGACATTGCACTTAGTGATAGGACAGCCTCACTAGGCCACTTGCGGCAAGGAGTAGAATAAACAGATGTGTCAGGTCTTCTGGTCAGAGTGCCCTGAAATATGTTCGTATTTTGGAAAAGGATCCTTTTTTATCGAGGATAGAAGTTAAAAATAGAAGCATAACACAAGGGTCTGAACGATTGTTAAAAAATTAGTTTGGCCAAAAAAGTCAGGAGACAGGGGGCAGTTACCTGTAAAAGTAGTGATATCATACTTAGATATGAAATTGTTACTTTTGTAAATAGGACACTGCAGGATACTTAAATATATATTTACGTTATAAGACAGTTTTCATGTGCATTGCACATTATTGGGAATGTACTGCAGATTGTTCTCTGAATATGTTATATATTTTTTTCTTCAGTACAACAATGCCTACTAGGTGGCCTCGTGGGCATATTGGTAACATTACTTTGGATAAATTATTGATATAAATAATTTTGCTGCACATACTGGTGAATAGCTTCAAATTTGGGGTATGCAAAGTTTTTATTGCGCAAGCTAAGTATTCCATATTTTGTTGTACATTTATTAGTACTATAGCAGTACTAAAAAAGTACTAGAAGGTGCAATTCACAAACCTAGGTGCAGAAATCTCTGCCTCTGCTCTATTTTGTGTGCAGAGATATCACACACATACTCTTACATTTTGGAAGTAAATGTGGAAGGGGCTAGGGGGAGTAGCCGGAAGATGAGGCATACTACCTACTAAAAGGGAGGGGCTTAGGGAGGACTAAAGGCTTAGGGAGGGGTAGCAAGTGGTTTTGGGTTGAACAGGATACTAATAACATCTACTCACAAAATAATAAGACAATTGCTATTTACAAACAGGACTTCTAAAGTTCATAAAGGCAAAAATGTCCCAACACAGTCGTAAATGTACTCTAGCCCAGCCTTGGAGTAAGTCTACTACTACACATGGCCACTCACCGGTACTGCAACACACTTCCATAGAAAATAATAAAGACATGGACTTAATAGAACATCTCAGGGGAAATTATGATTTAAAAAAAATGAATTATTTCGACTTTTAAATTAAATATGTATTTATAAGTTTTTGTGTTAAAATGTTAGATTACATTGATTTAAATAGGTTTCTATTAATTTTAGTGTTAAAATACTAGATTAAATAAAAAATTGTTTTGAGATTTTTAAAAGTAAATTATTAAAAACATATTTTTACTTCTAAATGTTTAATACAAATGTAAAATTATTTTATATTAATACAAAAAAGTTTAAATGAAGTTTACCAAATACTAACTGGATATTACATTGTTGATGGGAATGCTATTTTTGATAAAAATATTATTCATATGTTAAGTGAATATATGTTAATAATTAAATTATGTATTCATTTGAAGAGTTAATGTACTGTAACATTTCATTTTAGAAGTTCTGGGTCAATATTAATTTTAAATTAATTTACTTTTTTCACATTAAAATATTTTAAATATTTTTTAAGAATAAACTTTAACATTTTTTTCTACACTTTATCATACGGAGATCTCTGACTTAGGGCCTCATTAGGATGGCGAGAAGACCGCCACCGCCATGCCGTCAGTGGTGGTCCACCGCCATTCATAAGGCCAATCCGACCGTCGCATTACGATGGCGGTCAGATCGGTGGCGGTCGGAAAGACCGACCCCCACGGTTCCGACAGTCGGAATGATTTCGACTGCCCATTGGACCGCACGCAATCCACAGAATGGCGGCGGTGCCAGGCACTGCCATAGGGATAATGATATCCCTTTCCGTCTGTCCTTCAGCGGCGGTCAACCCGCCATAACCAGGCAAGCGGAAACGGACTTGGGGACCCGTAGCGGGCCCCCCTTCCCCCCTAGGCCTCGGACATGGGCCCTGGTGGACACCTATGTTGCCCCCCTACATATCCAAGCACCATGTGGCAGGCACCGCATGGTGCCTGCCACTTAGTGCAGGGATATGTAACATGTAATTTCTTTGTACTGCGGCGGGTGCTGCAGACCACAGCACCCGCCACAATACAATGAATAGGCATTGCGACCGCCGTGGTGGCAGTCGCATCGCAATTCGGAGTGTGGGACCGCTGCCTTGTAGGTGGGCGGTCCCCATTCCGAATGGATGGCGGATGGACAGAAATCCTTCCACCATCCTAATGAGGCCCCTAGTGTGAAAAGTTAATAGTAGTAACTTTACACTTATAAATTCTGTCTTCAATGCCTCCACCCCTTGAACCGAGTGGGGGGGGCATATACGTCTACACTCAGGTGAAAATCTACATTCGGAAATGGTGATTTTAAAAAAAGTGTGGACTTACACTTATGTGTAGTAGTAAATCTACATATGTGAGTAAATCTACACCTGTATATATTCTGGCCTTAGTTTGCAGATATTTTTACTTTTATTACCACTAGGCATTCATGCAGTTTTTCAACACAAGCTAGCAGTTTTTCCTTGTGAGTTCTAATATTTCCATGCGAATACAAATATTTCCTTGTGAGTGCTAGTTGGTGTTGAAATGGGATGTGCTGTTTTTTCCCAAGTTAACACAAAGTATTTTCGTCTGGTCTTATGTCTTCATTGACTAAGTTTGGTGGAAGCTTGCGCAACGCAGATTTGCGCAGCACACTATCTCTTGCGTTGCATCACGTGAGTGCTTACACAAAACGTTAGCAAATGAGAGTCTATGTTTGAAATTAAATAAATGTTCCCAATCGTTTTTGTTGGAACAAACTTGTTTTCCATCTGAAAACCCACAAGCAGAAACTGCACAAACCATAGTTACCGCACATACAGGCACATGCATCAAAGTAGGCTTTTGCGAGTCCTTAATTGCGATAATTAAGGACTCGCAATTAAGGACTCGCAAAAGCCTATGCATGTAGGAATCGCTATTAAATTAGCGATTCCTACATATTCCTTATTTGCAACTTGCAAATTGCGAGTCGCAAATAAGAAATGGCGTCCCATTCATTCCTATGGGCCTACAAGCCCATAGGAATGAATGGGAAGGTGCATGCGCAATTTGCGAGTACCAATAGGTACTCGTAAATTGCGCATGCAATTTCAAGGGTGCAAAGGTGTCAAAAGGACACCCTGTTGCACCCCTGAAATAGTGATGTGCACGCATGTTGCGCACACACATGCCCCAAGGGCATGTGTGTGCGCAACATGAAACTTTGAAAAATGCACTTTAGTGCATTTTTCAAAGTTTTTGCAAATTACCGACCAGTTTAATTGCTCGGTAATTTGTGGCCCCAAATAGCGAAATCGCTATTTTAAAGTGGTTCTTGCATTGCATTTAAGGAATCGCAAATTGCGATTCCTTATATGCAATCGCAATTTAAGAAATCGCAATAAATTGCGAATTCTTGACTTGCGAGTGCCTTGAACCTTGATGCATCGCAAAAGCCCTTTTTGCGGGCGCAAACGGCCGATTTTTGCGAATCGCACCGTTTGCGCTCGCAAAAAAGGTTGATGCATGTGCCTGTATGTATATAACTTGCAGGAACTTTGCTACACCTTTCAATTGTTTTGCTGCAAACATAGAACGTTTAAAAGTGCAGAGAATGTTCGTGCGTACTTATTCACTCCATGAGGGTCAGAATTGGGGTCGCTATTAGAAAATGTTTGGCCGATTCGGCGCAGGAGGGTAAAGTTGTAACGGAGGAAGGTGTGATGAAAAGGTTGTCGGTCAAACTGCAGAAAGGACTTCTCATGCAGTGGCGTTGGAGAGACTGAGAACAGAAGCACATAGATCGGTCTGATGAAATATTTACCAGCTGTGCCCTGCGATGGGATATAACTGCGCTGGCAAACAGTGGGCTCCGAAGCGAGAGAGCCGACGCTCTGTAAGAAGTTTCCATACATTCCGGCTACAAACGGAATGGTTAACATTCTTCGCTGTCCATCTGCTGCTGTGTTTGACTGCACAGGGAACTCGCGAACATGAGAAGATGTTGAAGAGAATAAAAATCAATATGGGAACAGGAAAATGTATGTATAGCAATGTCCTATAGCGTGGACTATACAGGCATTTGTAAATTAAATCCCACTTGTGGGAGAGACTACTGAAAGATGATGTCTTTGTACAGTATAAACTGTTATTCAAGTAAACATAATGCAACGCAAGACCATTAAAAAACCAAGACAGCAGCAATGAAGGCAAGTATTCCAGTAAATCCGAGGTATGATGAACCTAAGAATTTATAAATATATGTAAATATATATATATATTTTTTTTTACACATTATATATGTATCCCTCGTAATTGCAGTCCGCTTTTTACAGTAATGATCTTATAATAATACAAAACAAAGCACCAGGCAAAACTAAGCAACATAGACAACATAAATAGCACCTCAGTAAAGAATTCAACACACATTTCTAAACGATGGTCTCTTAAAACTAAGGACACCTAAACTAATAGGGAGTGTTATCATTTCTACTGAGCATCGACCATGAGCATGTGGTCTATAAAAGATAATGGATAAATATGAAGGAATTAAGCGAGGAAGCATCATACCGGATCTCTATGTGAAAGGACCAATATTGCATCCTGATGAAGCATGTGATGTTTTCTGATCTTGTCAGATTTTAGCAGATTGCAAGAAAGAGCTGATTACAGAAACCCTGAGAAATCTTTTGTAGAATGTTACACCTGAATATCGTTTTTATCATGATCCTGTGCGGACTACACATTTTCACAAAAAAGCACAACATGAGAAATAATTCCAAGAATGAATATTAAAACAATCTAAAAAGTGTAGCTCTCGAAATAAACATATTACTGAATAAGGTGGTGGTGGTGGTGGGAAGGGAGCACCTCCATGAGCTCTAGAGCCTGAGCGCCACCATCAGGCCTGCCAACTTGAATAAAAATCTCACAGCGTGAGGAGGGGATGGCACTCAAAGGGGTTCGGGTCTCGTGCCAAGAAGTACCTAAGAGGCACTTTTGTCTGCACCCCCTCCTCCAAAAAAAAAGAAGTTTGCTGAGGTTGGTGCCGATGTCCTGGGGTGTTTTCATACCCCTTAAGTACTTCGGCAGTTCAAAGCCTCAGCAAATGAGCTTAAAATCCACTATTTACAGTGGTTTTCAGCTCCTTTTCCCAGGCACCGTGTGATATGTGCTCCTCACCAGGTGACTGTGTGATGGGAGGCAATATCGTGTGTCACATGGTGGCACCATGTGAGTTGGTAGGTCTGCACCATAGAGGTCTCCCCAAGTCACCCGAAGCCTGCTCCCACTTTCCCTGGCTTACCAGGGAAGATGAGGAGGCTCTTTAGCAAGACCAGCGATCATGGTCTGCTTGGGATGCCACATTATCAGTTTGACTGGATTGTGCTGCCTCTGACCGCAGCATATGAGCATCCCTTACTCTCTCTGTAGCCATTTTCTGTGTGATCCTGTACACTCTCTGTGGCAAAACTACTCTCTCTAGGGCATTCGCCATGTCATGAGGAAAGCCAGCACACCAGCTAGTGGTCCTCCCAGGCTAAGGGCTCGATCACGAGTCTGGCATTACACGGACCGCCAGACTTGCGGGGCATGGCGGTCATCCGACCGCCCTATTACAATTAGGGTGGTCGGACTCCCATTGCCCTGCCACAGCCGCCAGGGAACCGCTGTTCCCCGGCGGTGGTGCAGCAGTGTAGAGGCAGCAATATGCTTGGCGGGACAGCAGCGGTCCCACCAAGCATATTACAAGTTTCCTCTCTGCCATGGTTTTCATGGTGGTTCCTCCTCCATGAAAACAGGGCCCCCTGTTGCCTCTGGACCATGAGGTGCATGCAGGGGGGGCACAATATGCATGCGCCCCAGTTCTTGCACAGCATGTCCATGCCATGCAGGAACTGTTTTTGGCGTTTCCATTGGGGTGCCCATTTTCTGAGGCACCGCTGTGGGAACTTAAAAAAAAGACTGTCAGACACGAGAAACACTCGTAATCTGGCGAGCGGCCCGACCACGAGCTTGGCGGTGCGGCAGCAGGGTGGATCCGGTGCCGCACCACTAAACTCATAATCAGGCCTTTAGATTCTTCATGCTGGCCCCCAAAGTTGGCATCTTGTTGGTGCATAGGCTGGTAGGTGACCTCTCGCTTGCTGGTGGCCTGTGCAGTTCCATGAAAAATATGATGCTCAAAACTATTGAGCAAACATAAGAAGATGATGGACGGAGCGCTGAAACTTTTCAGACACTCACCCCCAGTCACAGATCTGGGTTGAATCCATCATCATTCTTTAGCTCACTTCGCCACCCCAGTTCAGACACAGCTATATGCAAATCAGTCTTGACCCTGTGCCTCATGGGAACAGTCCAGACCGAACTGCCAAGCTATATGCGGCGAGACTGGTTACAGATACCAAACGAAACAAGCATATATCCCCTGTACTAAAATCTCTCAAATGTCGTCCTGATGCACTGGCTGCCCTGTCAAGGTCAAACTCTCTCGAGGCAATTTGGAGGTGGATTTTTGTTATGGGAGCCTGACCTGCTTGCCCCCGGAAAAGTGGAATTTTTCCGTGTGAGGAGAGCAAGGGATGCAGAAGAAGGTGTTCTTCACTGCTGGTTGTCGCCGTTTTGAAGGAGTAAGTGGAAAACTTTAAAAACGGAATGCACATTTGGGACACACATTATGTTGCACAGATGGGAATAACATGCATCGGAAAAGAAAAGTATGGGGCGCATTGATATTAGCAGCGCTACTCAGCGCATGAACATTTTTCAAAGCGCTATTCACCGTATGCCAAGTTTAAAGTATTTTTTCCCATTGCGCACTCTGTATAAAGAATATGGCCTACGTGTTTAAAAAGGATCACGTGGGATATTTCAAAAACAGAGACTTTAGTCCCGTGATCAAGGCTCTACGCGAGCAGAAACGTTGGGAGTGAGTTCCTTGTGCTTGTGAAGTTCCATGAATTAAACAAATTCAAAACGACAAGACCTGTGCCGGTGCACTTCTTTGAAAGTGAAAGGAGAGTGGATGGATATATATATATATATATGTATATATATATATATATATATATATTTTTTTTTTTCCTTACTTGATGTGGATATTGCCTTTATGTCCTTCCTTCCATCATATTGTAAAGCGCTCTGATATCCCTCGGGATCTTGTTCGCGCTATATAAAACTTTATAAATTAAATTAAAATTAAATTTAAAAATATTAAATGTCTTCCCTGGACCGGAAACAAGCATCCTGGGACCGGTTTCGGGCTAACAGCCCTCATCAGCCAGGCTAGCTTGAATCCAGTGGCAAAGTGAGCAAGGGACCCTATTGAGGCACATGAATATTGTGTCAAAAATATTGTTTACCTTAATATCGTCTTCCTATACTTATAATAGGAATGACAAAAGGAATGACAAAAGTATTGTGCCCAAAATATTGTGGAAGGGAATATCGTCCAAAACAAGGTACAAATATAATTTTTTAATTGAAATTTGTTAAATAACAACAGCAATAGTGCCATTTGCGATGACGAGTGACTGTGCAACCTCAATGATACACAGTGACCCTAGGAGGGAATGAAATGCAAACATCATAAGTGGCATGCTACATGTACTTCAGCACATTGAATAAACACGCAAAGGTTAAGACCTATCTGTCCAGCCAACATTATAGAATATCATTTCTGATGACTACATTGTGAGATCTTGCGTCAACAAGAAAGATTTGAAGTGGGCCCCAAAGTCTTTTGATCTTGCCTTGGTTTAGAGCCCCTCGGCAAAGATATTTATTTGGTCTTTTCAAAAAAATCATGTCCTGAATCCAGTGCTTAATTTTTGGATTCAATTCACTCATCCAAAGCATCGCCACTCACCTCTTGGTGAGCAGTGAGGCCATGCTGGTAAAACGCCTGGTACTTGCCCGGATCTCAGCAGTGGCACCGAGAAATGCCAACAACTAGTCCAGTGCAAGAGAGACAATAGTCATAGTTTGCAGCGTTGAGAAGACTTGTGCCCAATAGACGAATAATTTAGGGAAGGAACATGCCATGTGAATAAAGCCGGAGTCAATATGACTGCATTTTCTGCATGGGACATGTGTGAGGGGCGAGCTTGGCCATTCATTCTGACGTACAGTAATACCGATGCAGAAACTTGAAATGTATTAGATTGTGTCTATAATTAAAAGGCATCTCTTTAACTTGTGTGCAGCAGTAGGACCACACCTTATCCAAAAGTGCAGTTCCAAATTCTCTTTCCCACTCGTGTTGCACAGGCAATGGTTCAAAGGGTCTGCCTTTTACAATCCATGAGTACAGAAAGGAGGTTGACTTTCCTGCATCTGCCCTCTGTGTGAATTTAGTGAGAAGTGCGAGTTCTTCCAGAGATCAGGGAATGCACAAGAAGGCTTCCCTCGTCGCCAACACAGTCAGTGGTAAAACAGGATAGTGAGGGGAGTGTTTAACCCTCTCCCTTTGTATTCCTTAAGTGATACAAAGATTACCTTGGGGAATAGATCACCCAGCACTTTAATGCCGGTAACAGTTAGAAAGATTTTGGCCCTGGATTCATTCGTACAGGAAAGCAGTGGGTTTTGGTTAGTAGGTAGCAGTGGAGAGTAAGGGATCTCACAGGGGAGGCGGAGTGCTATATCCCACAAGCACCACACGTCACATCCAGCCCACTAACATCACCTCTAGCTGGTGGAGGACTGTAACAGGTAATAGACAGCAGTGAGGCAGGACGAACCAAGGTGCATTCTATGCATGAAGTCATAAGTGGCGGTGGGGGTGTAGCCAGTATTTTACAGATTGAGCTTGAGCTATCATGTAGTAGAAGTAAGGGTCAGGGATTGACAGCCCTCCATCTTTCATTGAGAGTGTGAGTACGGACAACTGGATACGAGATTGGACTCCAGATGGGTTATATGTACTATTCAAACTCCAGTCTAAGCAACAGTTCAGAAAATGTAGGACTTTGGAAGGCTTACAAATAACATTTCATTGCCTCATCGTTTTGTCCAAAACATGTAAATACCTAAACAACATATCACTTTATAAATAAAAAGGACATATTTTTTAGTACTAAAAACAGGAAATACAGAATAATTTTACAATTTTTAAAATTGCCATAAGTTCAAATGAAATTTACTTCACTACTACAAAAAAGCAGGAAACACCAAAAATTATTACTTGCATAATAAATACAACAAACTATATTTAAAAATATTACTTTAACAAAAACAAAACTTTAAATACTAAAACTTTGCAGACATTATTAAAAACACTTAACGCTAAATTAAATAAATCAAATAATGTACATAATATTTTCTGCATTAAAAGATACATAAAAGTTTTTCAATAAAATATTATAAATGAATTAAAACAAAATACTATAATTTCAATTCATTCCCACCCTAATCCCCTACAAAACCAACTATCCGCTGCTAAAATACACATTACTAACAACAAGGTTAACATTTAAATATACTATAAAAAATTTAAAAAGTATTAATAAAACAAACACAAAATAAACAACATGCATAATTAATCATCCATTACACAACTATTTAAAAATTAAAACGAATTAACATTAATATAAAATGATTTGTAATTTTATTAGCACCCCACCCTATTTCACTACAAAACCAAAAACCCAATACTAAAATATATATTACAGACAAAAAATATTAACATTTAAATATATTATAAAATTGTAATAATAAAATAATCCAACAATAAAAATAAAATAATAATAATAAATGATCAATTACATATTAAAAAATTAATTAACATTATTATAAAATCTCAAATTAATTTTTTAAGTAATATATATATTAAACTATACAAAAAGGATATTTTTTTACCAATATTAAATAAAACAATAATAAATAAAACAAAATTAAGTAAAATGATATTTTATACAAATAAACAATTTTCTTGACAACAGTATTCTGTGACACGATATTTCAGTACTAAAGATATTTGTGACACAATATTTATGTATCACAATATTAAAAACTCAATATTTTGTCCAAACACTGGCATGTGCTGGTCTGGGAAGGTGGTCCGCCCTTTGTTGGTTTGCTGCATGCTGCTGAAGATGCCTCCCTAACCGAGGATAGATGAAGCAAAGACTCCAGAGGATAAGGGGCCCTGATATCTGGACGAGGACACTAGCGTAATGTCAACTTTGTGCATGCAGGCAGTCATGTTTGGGTACTGACATTTAATAACTAGACCACTAACTTGCAATACAGCCCCTCTGTGGACAGCAGTCATCGTGATGAAAATGAATGGCAAGCAAAATGTTCCATGCCTCTTGCGTAGCATTGATGCAATGCTCAACACAGATCTCAAATTAGCTTTACCTATAGGAAACTTCTTAATCCTCTTGTACTCCAATTATGCCAATAAATCTCTGCACTTTTGTGCAAGTTTTCTTCTAAAATTGTTTTCTCTTAAATGACTTGATGGTCTCTATAACTCTCAATTTTTTTATCTTCATGTTAATGGATCTTTTGCATACTGGCAGTATGGTGGGATAAATGCTGCACTATTGATCTACATTCATATTTATGACCTGGTTTGTGTCGTTCTTGTTATGTTATGTTATGTTAACTAGGTATTTGTAGAGCGCGCGGCTACTCCACAGAGTGTCCCAGCGCTGCGAAAGACCACGCAACACAAAACAGAGTGCACCAAGGCGGAACAGGCCAGGATCTAATGTTGAAAGAGCCATGTTTTTAGTTTCTTCCTGAAGGTGAGGAGATCCTGCACCTGTCTAAGAGAAAGGGGCAAACTGTTCCATAACCGAGAAGCCACCACTTGAAAGGATCTGCCACCTACCTGGGAGTGCAAGAACTTTGGAGTGGACGTCAAAAGCTGGGCAGAAGACCTCAAGGTCCGTTGAGGGACATAGTGCTGAAACCTTTCCCCAAGGTAGGGGGCCCCTATCTTATGGAAGGCCTTAAAGACCAGGACTAACGCTTTAAAGTGAATCCTCTTTCGAACCGGTAACCAGTGTAAAGATGACAGAAGAGGGGTCATTCGTGTCCTGGGCCCTGCCATGAAAATGTCTCTGGCCGCCACATTCTGGACCACCTGTAGGCGGCCTAGTAGATAATCTGGAAGGCCCAAGTACAGGGCATTAACATAGTCCAGTCTCGATACCACCAGGGCCTGGACTACCGTCTTCCTGTGTGAGACCGGGAGCAGGGGAAGAAAATTCCTTAGCATTTTCAATAATCCAAAGCAAGTCCCGGCCACCGTTTGAATCTGAGCCTTCATGGACAGGGCAGCGTCCAACTTGACCCCAAGATTTTTCACAATGCCCACTGAAGTTGCTGGAGGGGACATGTCCTGCGGCCACCATTGACGCCATGTTACACAGGGAAGGGGGCCGAAGAAAATAATCTCCGATCTTGCACCATGCCACGTGGTGTTAGAGCGACGCAAACCTTAAGTCAGATTTTTGAAGCCACGCAAAGCCACTTTGAATCTGGTGTAATGCAACACAGCACAAATTCCTGCGCTGCGTTACTCTGCCCTGGGTAGGGGTTCCAAGGGCATTGCGTGGGTGTTCCCATGCAACTCCATGGTTTTTGACGCATTCCCAGATTTACAAGAGCATTCTGCAGCACACATACAAAGAGGAAAATGCCTTTCAGATTGCAAGGTGTCCCTTCCTGCACAAAAACTATTCTGCATGCAACAAAGGCACCCTTGCTCCATGGTGCAAGGGTGCCTGTGTAGGAGAGTAGGATCTGCTTCACAGGGGTACCCCCACTTTTTGCTGATGCTTCACTGTTTTTCGACATTAGTCTGGCTGGGGCCCTGCTAATCAGAACCCCAGCCTAGCTGCTTCCTCTCTAAAATGGTTTCCATGTGCCTTAGGCACATCACTGATTGGGATCTGGAGTGCCCTTGTAAGTCCCTAGTATATGGTATACTATGTACCAAGGGCATAGGTACCTCAGAGGCCTGCCAGGGGCTGCAGCATGTATTATGCCACCCTGGAAGGCCATCCAAACTGACACCACAGGTCTGCTACTGCAGCCTGGGTAAGGTGGTGCTTGCACCCCTTACTGGGATATAGGTTACCTATATCACGAAATACATACACACATATAAACCTATAAGTCACTCCTAAGGCAGGCCTTATCAATCCTAAAGGCAGAGTGCGTGGTTCCTATGTGAGAGGGTGCCCCTGCATGAGCAGGGCCCCTCTGCAGCGTTCGGAGACCATCTCTGATGCTGTTTGTAGTGCAGCCTGACCATATACTCTTAAGCGCATTATATCCTCGCGGTAAAATGCTAACTTTGGAATGGCTGCACCTAAACATGTCGTGTTTGGTGTCAAACATCTTGGAATACTACCCCCCGCCAATTCTGGCGGCGGGGGTAGCATTCCACCCTTCTAGAGGGAAAGACATGTTAACCCTGACTAACCCGGTAACTTCTCTCCAAAGCCCTGGCATCACAAAATGGATGCTGCTGCCACAGACACGGGTCTGGCCTCCTGCTGCTGGACGAAACTCCGGCAGGGGAGGCCTGGACAATAGGTTTCCTGTCCCAGGGAGGTGTGACCACCTCCCCAGACAGGATAATGTGTATTGGGGCTGGGCGGGAGCACCATCTGTGTGCTTTGAAGTCCTGCACTGGGGGCACATTTGGTGTCCCTGTGCATACCCCAGTTCAAACCGGATCAGGGGCTTGCAGCCCCTGCTTTGGCGCGAACTGGACAAAGGGAAAGGGGTGTAGCCACCCCTCTGCCCTGACCCACCCATAGGTGGGGCCACAGAGTAGTCCAACCCCTATTTTTAGAATAAAGGTAGGAACCCAGTCCTTAGGACTTTAGATTATACCTGGACGAAACTCTGAAACTGAATCCTGGACCTTCGACGCTCTACGACAAGATTAGAGGACTGAAGAATCTCCCTTGGGGTCAAGGAGTGACTCCCCTGCTTGGCAGGCACCAAAGAAGCATCTGTCCAGTTCGCATTTCTGAAGCTCCCGTCGGACGCCGAAGTCATCGCATCACCAGAGGTAGATTCTCAGACTTCCCCGAGGCTACCCTGAGTCCCCAGCAAAGCTGAGGCCTGTGGCTATCGTGGGTGACTTGAGACCGTGACCCCTGGACACCGAGCACATTTGCAAGTGCACCATCTTCTGGGTCTCCCAAGAAGTCGTGCTTTGGGCTCCGAGTAGCCCTAGCCTCCAGCACCACCTGCACTGAAGATCACTGGCCCCCACTCCACGAGTGTCCTGTAAGCCAGCTCCACGTGCGGCGTCACGAGGCTCCTTCGCGGTCACTAGCCCGTTGGCTAGTAGCCCGTAACGAAGGCCAATCCTTTTCTTACTTGGCATTCTGGTTGCTCCAGGCCTGCCCTCACTTACCCTCGCTGGGTGAGTTCCACAGACCTTGCTGGTCTGCACCATCGACGATCTACATCCTTACCGAGACTTGCCGTTGCCAAGGCTTGTTGGGTCCAATCCGGTCGCCGACACCTCAGCACTCGACAGACATTGTGTACCAGCCCGAATCCTGCTCCTGGTCGCCGACAACGCCTCCTGGACCTCGTGGCTGAAGAGTCAAGATGACCGTCAACGCACCTGAAGCACTCGACATCGGTGGGCATCTGTCCATCGCCTTCCTGGTCACTGGCTAGTGACCCAGACTCTGTCCCCTCTGCTTTCAGGTTCTTCAGAACTCCGATCCACTCTTGGATCCACCCGGACACTTTTCTCTTGGCCGCCAGCAGCACTTTGCAGCAGATCGCCATTCGAATCGACGACGAAACCCGACCCCGAAAGGCACCTATGCACCCGGCTTCCCTGGGTGAGGTAACACGAGTACTCCGGTGCTCCCGTGGGTAGAGACTCTTCAAAGTCCTAGATCTCAAAGGGTTTTGTCCTAGTCCTCTTTTAAGTGTCCCTTTTCTATAATTTCCCGATCCCGACTTTCTCCATAGAAGTCAACGGCGTATCGCGGTTGTGTATTTACACTGCACGCGTCTCCCGTAGGTCCCCTGTGTCACTACCTTGGGTGGTTCCTTGTGGTCCAAGCACTTCTAGAGGCTCTAGGCCTAGTGTCTAGTTCAGTCGTGGTTCGCATACCACTTTATTGGTATATGGTTTGGTACGCCCCTAGGGCCCAAACGTGTATTTGTGCTATTACTGTGATTTAATAACTTCTAACTTATGTACTTCGAACTCTAGCCTCATAAAGAGACTAGAGGGGTGTGTTTAGCAATAAATACATATATTTTGAATATATACCTGGTGTGGTGCTCTTTCATTTGGTCACTCAAGAGATTATAGACTGGTAAAACAAGCTGCTTTACATTCCTTCAAGACTTAGCCTGAAGGCTGCTCTCCATAGTTACCACTAGGATAGCTTTCAATAAAGGTTGTCTTTAACCTATCTCCAATAAGGGGTTGTTTGGACTGGTGCAAGGTGCCCACTATAATTAGTGGACAGCATATGCCAGGCCAACTTCTCACATTGGTGTGCAGCGTGTGGGATTCCAGCTTGCTATTTGTTTTACCAGATAATCTCAATTGAATTGATCAACTGAAAACCACTAAAGGTACCTAAGGTACATATAATTTAAGCTTAGAATACAGTAAGTTCTACTGAACTTAGAGTTGTGTGTGAAGGGATAGCACAACCCTTTCTACAACTCAAGAGAGTTTAGTAGGCCACACTAGAGTAGGTAGTGCATACACCACACCACACTAGTAATGTCTTTAAGGGGAGGATCCAAAGAATCCTTGCAGGAAGCCATTGAGCTTCCACCCTCCAAGTATGATACACTCCCATTCTTGGAATTGAGAGCTTTATGCAACTTGAGAAAAATAAGGACAGGCCAAAGCCCCACCACCCAACACCTCAAGGAGTTGTTGGTGGCTTATGACCTTAGTAAGCCTGTAGGGACTGAAGGGGTAGGAGCTGAGGGTGGGGCAGGAGAAGAGGAGGAGGCCAGGGGTACCAATACCCCCAGCCCCCCTCTGAAACTGGCCAGGAGGGTGACAATGACCCTGACCTGGAAAACCCAATCCCTCCTGTGGATGATGATGAGGATGATCAAGATGATGCCCTCTTTGTCCCCCAGGAAGGATTAAGAGTGTGCCCAGGAAGTCTAGATCTCCTTCTCAGGAGTCTAACCACTCTGGCACCTCTATAGGGAGCTCTGTCTCCTCTCACAGGAGGGAATCCTCTCATGAGAGGAGAGCCAGGCTGGTACGGTATGAGGAAACTCAGCTGGAAATCAGAAAAAAGCAACTGGCTTTAGATAGGGAATCCCTAGATCTCCTTAGAGAGAGAAGAAAGTTGGGACTAGAGTCCCATGGTGGCAGCCATGTCCCTAGAGATAGGGAAAGGTCCTATGACCATAGGAACCTGAGCAAGATTGTCCCTCCCTACCAGAGTGGGGATGATATCCACAAATGGATAACTGCATTAGAGAGGGCCTGTAAAGTACAGAAGGTCCCTCAGGAGCAGTGGGCAGCAATCTTGTGGCTCTCCTTTGCTGACAAAGGTAGAGATAAGCTCCTCACTGTTAGAGAGGAGGATGCTGATAATTACAAGGTCTTGAAGAGTGCTCTTATTGATGGGTTTGGCCTAACCACTGAACAGTACAGGTTGAAGTTCAGAGATACCCAAAAAGCACAGACTCAAGACTGGGTAGACTATGTGGATTGTTCTGCCAAGGCTCTGGAAGGCTGGTTGATGGGCAGTAAGGTGTGTGACTTCTCAGGATTGTACAATCTGATAATGAGGGAGCAGATTCTTAATAACTGTCAAAATCAGTTGCTACATCAGTACCTGGTTGACTCTGATCTGACCTCTCCCCAAGAATTGGGAAAGAAGGCAGACAAATGGGTCAGAACCAGGGTGAAGCAGAAGGTACAGAACCAAGGTGGGGAAACCAAGAAGCAAGATGCTAAGAACTCTGAAAAGGGTGGGGAGAAGGGTAAAGATCAAAAGTCTTCATCAGGCCCCCAAAAATCTTCTTCTGGTGGGGATTCACAGTCTACCAAAGGGAAAGGCCAAAGAAAACCATGGTGCAAGGTCTGTAAGCAAAAGACCCACTGGACCAGTGATTGCACCAAGTCCAAAGACTCCAGTCCAGCACCCACCAATGCCCCTAAGGCACCTGTTCCCCCTAGTACAGTTGGTGGGAGTGCTCCAGCCAAGGGTTTAGTAGGGTTCACCCTGGGTACTGAGTTGGGCTCTGACCTAGTCAGGGAACTGACTCAGGCTGTGTTAGTCTGTGATGGAGGCATGGATGTGCCCTCCTCTATGAGTCCCAGTAATCTGGGCAAGTACAGACAACAGCCTTTAATCAATGGACGTGAGGCTTTGGCATTTAGGGACACAGGGGCAAGTGTCACAATGGTGACACAAGACCTTGTGCTTCCTGGGCAAGTTATGCTTGGTGAGATGTACCAAGTGACCAATGCTAGCAATGTCAGAACAGACCATACTCTGGCAGTTGTTAACTTCTCCTGGGGAGGGGTAACTGGCCTTAAGAAGGTTGTGGTAAGTGCAAACCTACCAGTCGAATGCTTGCTTGGCAATGACTTAGAGACTTCTGCTTGGGCAGAAGTGGAGCTCAGGACCCATGCAGAAATGCTGGGGATCCCTGCCGATGTGTTTGCTGTGTCCAGGTCACAAGCCAAAATGTCTAGCACTGAACAGGCCTTGGATTCTGGAAGAATGGACCAAGTGCCTTCCAAGAGGAGGAGTAGTAGGGTTAAGGCAGTGCCTTCCCCTTGGCTCAGGAGGAAGATCAGTCCCTTGAGGGGATGATCTCAGCCCTGAAGAAGGAACTGTCCCAGAGGAACTTGAACCTGACCAGGTTGAGTTCTTGGGGACAGGGGGACCTTCTAGGGCAGATCTGAGCCAGGAGCAGCAGAGCTGCCCCTCCTTGAACCCCTCAGACAGCAAGCTGCTGCTGAGGCTGCTGGGAAAGCTAGTGGTCACCATACAGTGTATTGGGATGATGGACTCCTGTACTCAGAGAGTAGAGACCCCAAGCCTGGTGCTACCAGGAGGTTGGTAATACCTTTGAAGTTCAGGGGCTTCCTATTGACCCTAGCCCATGATATTCCCTTAGCAGGTCACCTGGGCCAGAACAAGACTTGGGACAGAATTGTCCCTCACTTTCACTGGCCCCACATGTCTGAAGACAGTAAGGAGTTTTGTCGCTCCTGTGTAACCTGCCAAGCCAGTGGCAAAGCAGGTGGCACTACAAAGGCCCCCTGATACCACTACCTGTGGTGGGGGTGCCCTTTGAGAGGGTAGGGATTGACATTGTTGGTCCCATGGATCCCCAAACAGCCTCTGGGCACAGGTTTATCCTGGTGGTAGTGGATCATGCCACCAGGTACCCAGAAGCTATTCCCCTCAGGACCACTACAGCACCTGTGGTGGCAAGGGCCCTCCTGGGAATCTTCTCAAGAGTGGGCTTTCCTAAGGAGGTAGTATCAGACAGGGGTGCTAACTTCATGTCTGGGTACTTAAAAGCAATGTGGAAGGAGTGTGGAGTGACTTATAAGTTCACCACACCCTATCACCCACAATGCAATGGTTTAGTTAAGAGATTCAACAAAACCTTAAAGGGCATGATTAAAGGGCTCCCAGAAAAGCTTAGGCATAGATGGGACATACTCTTGCCCTGCCTTTTATTCGCATATAAGGAGGTGCCTCAGAAGGGGTTGGTTACAGCCCTTTTGAACTTCTGTTTGGCCACCCTGTGAGGGGTCCACTGTGCTTGGTGAAGGAAGGATGGGAGTTACCTCTCAAGCCCCCAAAGCAAGATATAGTGGACTATGTACTTGGTCTCCGCTCCAGGATGGCTGAGTACATGAAAAAGGCAACCAAAAACCTTGAGGCTAGCCAGGAACTTCAAAAGGCCTGGCATGACCAAAGGCTGTTCTGACTGTTTACCAGCCAGGACAGAAGGTGTGGGTGTTGGAGCCAGTGGCCCCAGCGGCTCTCCAAGATAAATGGAGTGGACCCCACACTATTGTTGAGCAGAAGGGTGAGGTCACTTACTTAGTGGACCTAGGAACACCCAGGAGTCCCCACAGGGTTCTCCATGTCAACAGGTTAAAACCATATGTGGACAGGGCAGACATGGGCTTGCTCATGGCTACTGATGAAGGGCAGGAGGAAGAGAGTGACCCACTCCCTGACCTGCTCTCACAGAACCCTGACGATGGGTCAGTTGATGGTGTAGCCTTGGCAGGCAGCCTCACTACCCAGCAACAAGCTGATTGCAGGCAAGTCCTCAATCAGTTTAGACATATGTTTTCACTGACACCCAGTCAGACCACCTGGTGCACTCATGAAGTGGACACTGGGGACAGTCTGCCTATTAAAAACAAGATTTATAGGCAACCTGACCATGTCAGGGACTGTATCAGGACTGAAGTCCAGAAAATGTTGGAATTGGGAGTCATTGAACCCTCAGATAGCCCTTGGGCTAGTCCAGTAGTCCTAGTACCGAAACCTCACACCAGTGGTGGAAAAGAGAGATGAGGTTTTGTGTGGACTACAGGGGTCTCAATGCAGTCACTAGGACTGATGCCCATCCAATACCCAGGGCAGATGAGCTCATAGATACTTTGGCCTCTGCCAAATATCTCAGCACATTTGACCTTACAGCTGGCTACTGGCAGATCAGACTAGCTGATACTGCAAAGCCCAAAACTGCATTCTCAACCCCTAGTGGGCATTATCAATTTGTGGTGATGCCCTTTGGTCTGAAGAATGCACCTGCCACTTTCCAGAGGTTGGTGAATACAGTTCTCACAGGACTGGAAGCCTATAGTGCAGCTTATCTAGATGATATTGCTGTCTTTAGCTCCACCTGGGAGGATCACCTGGTCCACCTCAGGAATGTTTTACAGGCCCTGCAAAAAGCAGGCCTGACTATCAAGGCCACTAAGTGCCAGATAGGGCAGAGTCAGGTTGTGTACCTGGGTCACCTTGTGGGTGGAGGCCAGGTTCAACCTTTGCAGAGCAAAATCCAGACCATCATGGACTGGACTGCTCCCACTACCCAGACTCAGGTGAGAGCCTTCTTAGGCCTGACTGGGTACTATAGGAGATTTGTCAAGGGGTATGGATCAATAGTGACACCCCTGAATGACTTAACTTCTAAGAAAATGCCCAAAAAGGTTCAGTGGACAGCTAGCTGTCAAAAGGCATTTGATGACCTCAAGCAGGCCATGTGCACTGCTCCAATTCTGCAGAGTCCTGATTACTCCAAAAAGTTCATTGTTCAAACTAATGCATCTGAATTGGGGGTAGGGGCTGTACTGTCACAATTGAATGAAGAAGGTCAGGATCAGCCAGTAGCTTTTATTAGCAGAAGGCTGACCCCTAGAGAGAAACGTTGGTCAGCCATAGAGAGGGAGGCCTTTGCTGTGGTCTGGGCTCTGAAGAAGTTGAGGCCATACTTGTTTGGTACACACTTCCTGGTTCAGACAGACCATAAGCCCCTCCTATGGCTAAAACAAATGAAGGGTGAAAACCCCAAACTGCTTAGGTGGTCCATTTCCCTACAGGGGATGGACTTTACAGTGGAACATAGGCCTGGGAGTAACCATGCGAATGCAGATGGACTCTCTAGGTATTTCCACTTAGAACATGAAGACTTAACTGGGCAAGGTTAGTTTAATGTCCCTACGTTTGGGAAGGGGTTGTGTAGGAGAGTAGGATCTGCTTCACAGGGGTACCCCCACTTTTTGCTGATGCTTCACTGTTTTTCGACATTAGTCTGGCTGGGGCCCTGCTAATCAGAACCCCAGCCTAGCTGCTTCCTCTCTAAAATGGTTTCCATGTGCCTTAGGCACATCACTGATTGGGATCTGGAGTGCCCTTGTAAGTCCCTAGTATATGGTATACTATGTACCAAGGGCATAGGTACCTCAGAGGCCTGCCAGGGGCTGCAGCATGTATTATGCCACCCCTGGAAGGCCATCCAAACTGACACCACAGGTCTGCTACTGCAGCCTGGGTAAGGTGGTGCTTGCACCCCTTACTGGGATATAGGTTACCTATATCACGAAATACATACACACATATAAACCTATAAGTCACTCCTAAGGCAGGCCTTATCAATCCTAAAGGCAGAGTGCGTGGTTCCTATGTGAGAGGGTGCCCCTGCATGAGCAGGGCCCCTCTGCAGCGTTCGGAGACCATCTCTGATGCTGTTTGTAGTGCAGCCTGACCATATACTCTTAAGCGCATTATATCCTCGCGGTAAAATGCTAACTTTGGAATGGCTGCACCTAAACATGTCGTGTTTGGTGTCAAACATCTTGGAATACTACCCCCCCGCCAATTCTGGTGGCGGGGGTAGCATTCCACCCTTCTAGAGGGAAAGACATGTTAACCCTGACTAACCCGGTAACTTCTCTCCAAAGCCCTGGCATCACAAAATGGATGCTGCTGCCACAGACACGGGTCTGGCCTCCTGCTGCTGGACGAAACTCCGGCAGGGGAGGCCTGGACAATAGGTTTCCTGTCCCAGGGAGGTGTGACCACCTCCCCAGACAGGATAATGTGTATTGGGGCTGGGCGGGAGCACCATCTGTGTGCTTTGAAGTCCTGCACTGGGGGCACATTTGGTGTCCCTGTGCATACCCCAGTTCAAACCGGATCAGGGGCTTGCAGCCCCTGCTTTGGCGTGAACTGGACAAAGGGAAAGGGGTGTAGCCACCCCTCTGCCCTGACCCACCCATAGGTGGGGCCACAGAGTAGTCCAACCCCTATTTTTAGAATAAAGGTAGGAACCCAGTCCTTAGGACTTGAGATTATACCTGGACGAAACTCTGAAACTGAATCCTGGACCTTCGACGCTCTACGACAAGATTAGAGGACTGAAGAATCTCCCTTGGGGTCAAGGAGTGACTCCCCTGCTTGGCAGGCACCAAAGAAGCATCTGTCTGGTTCGCATTTCTGAAGCTCCCGTCGGACGCCGAAGTCATCGCATCACCAGAGGTGGATTCTCAGACTTCCCCGAGGCTACCCTGAGTCCCCAGCAAAGCTGAGGCCCGTGGCTATCGTGGGTGACTTGAGACCGTGACCCCTGGACACCGAGCACATTTGCAAGTGCACCATCTTCTGGGTCTCCCAAGAAGTCGTGCTTTGGGATCCGAGTAGCCCTAGCCTCCAGCACCACCTGCACCAAAGATCACTGGCCCCCACTCCACGAGTGTCCTGTAAGCCAGCTCCACGTGCGGCGTCACGAGGCTCCTTCGCGGTTGCTAGCCCGTTGGCTAGTAGCCCGTAACGAAGGCCAATCCTTTTCTTACTTGGCATCCTGGTTGCTCCAGGCCTGCCCTCACTTACCCTCGCTGGGTGAGTTCCCCAGACCTTGCTGGTCTGCACCATCGACGATCTACCTCTTCACCGAGACTTGCCGTTGCCAAGGCTTGTTGGGTCCAATCCGGTCGCCGACACCTCAGCACTCGACAGACATCGTGTACCAGCCCGAATCCTGCTCCTGGTTGCCGACAACGCCTCCTGGACCTCGTGGCTGAAGAGTCAAGACGACCGTCAACGCACCTGAAGCACTCAACATCGGTGGGCATCTGTCCATCGCCTTCCTGGTCACTGGCTAGTGACCCAGACTCTGTCCCCTCTGCTTTCAGGTTCTTCAGAACTCCGATCCACTCTTGGATCCACCCGGACACTTTTCTCTTGGCCGCCAGCAGCACTTTGCAGCAGATCGCCATTCGAATCGACGACGAAACCCGACCCCGAAAGGCACCTATGCACCCGGCTTCCCTGGGTGAGGTAACACGAGTACTCCGGTGCTCCCGTGGGTAGAGACTCTTCAAAGTCCTAGATCTCAAACGGTTTTGTCCTAGTCCTCTTTTAAGTGTCCCTTTTCTATAATTTCCCGATCCCGACTTTCTCCATAGAAGTCAACGGCGTATCGCGGTTGTGTATTTACACTGCACGCGTCTCCCGTAGGTCCCCTGTGTCACTACCTTGGGTGGTTCCTTGTGGTCCAAGCACTTCTAGAGGCTCTAGGCCTAGTGTCTAGTTCAGTCGTGGTTCGCATACCACTTTATTGGTATATGGTTTGGTACGCCCTAGGGCCCAAACGTGTATTTGTGCTATTACTGTGATTTAATAACTTCTAACTTATGTACTTCGAACTCTAGCCTCATAAAGAGACTAGAGGGGTGTGTTTAGCAATAAATACATATATTTTGAATATATACCTGGTGTGGTGCTCTTTCATTTGGTCACTCAAGAGATTATAGACTGGTAAAACAAGCTGCTTTACATTCCTTCAAGACTTAGCCTGAAGGCTGCTCTCCATAGCTACCACTAGGATAGCTTTCAATAAAGGTTGTCTTTAACCTATCTCCAATAAGGGGTTGTTTGGACTGGTGCAAGGTGCCCACTATAATTAGTGGACAGCATATGCCAGGCCAACTTCTCACAGCCTGCGTTGGCACTAGGCTGCCAAAAGGGTGCCAGCATAGGGGAAAAAGTCAGGAATGCGCCGTATGATTTAAATATGTCATATTCCTGCCCTTTCCCAGTGACGTAGTGCAGCAAGGTGAATTGCTGTGCTGCACCACTATTCCATAAATATGCCCCCTAGTGTTTGAGAATGACATGCTTCCATGCATGCATGAGTTGGTGCGCCTAGGCATATACACAGTATAATGGTGCTGCTAATGGCAAACCCGTCGCTCCTTTCATGCTTGCTGTACCATATCTGAAATCTCCGTATCCAGGGCACATAGATACGTAAGTGCACTATATGCTAGTAGCTGCTGTCGTTCTCTTCATATAAGGCCGAAGACAGAGTTCAGAAACAGACAGTGAGTACGGCAAGCACTAAGAGGCCCGGGAGCGAAGGCTGGGACTCTATTAAGTGAAATAAATGGTGCTTGGTAACTCCAGTAAACAAATCACTAAGAGTCAGTGACCAGTTTGGAGGCGGGGGTGTTAACGGGTGGGTGCGGCCTGCCAGTATTCTCTGGCAAAGGGATGCCCTGTAGTATTGACGCCCCTCACCCCCAATCTTAGGGTAGCCTCATAATGGAAAGCAAACCACTAAGGCTCATAAGGACCCACTTAGAAACATCTGCTGCAATGGCTGCAATGTGGTTTCAAAAGTAACACCCATCCACAGTTTAAGTAAACATTGTGTCTTCAGCTAAGGCCTCAACAAGGCAACTGTTAAAGCCCTTATGGTGCACCAACAGAACACCCAAAATACGAACAGCACTCTCACACTCCGCTCAGAATACCAGGCATATGTTACTAGAAGCTTTCTTACACTCCTGACATATTAGCAGCCTTGCCCCTTTCAACAGCACTCCACAATCATCAGAGTAGCAGTCACACACTGCCACAACCTAACAATAATATGTCTGGATGCTATGTCAAAGTGCTTCTTCACTGATTGGTGAGTTTGTGTGTGTGGCATTGTGCATGGGTGAGTACAGAATTGCAAGAATGAGTCAATGGACTGATAACTGCATCGTAATCAGCTGTCTTAATTAGAATTGATCTTAATTTCATTTGTTTTAAATTTCAACATAACCTTACTATATTTGTACCACGTGGGCCTGAAATTGTTTTCTATAGCTCTTACTACTCGATCCAAAGCCACACTAATGTAAGATGTATGCAGTGTGTATGGATTAAAAACATACTCTGAACAATAACTGAAACCACTAATTTCAAATGAGTAAAAAAACTATGTTGATGCTATTAAGTGTCTGCGTGGATGAAATATTCAATACTGCATAAGTTATATTATGTTGTTTTTAATCAGCATTTTTACAGCACCTGCTATCATGTTGATATCAGGATGAGATATCCCACACAGACACACTTAAACTGGTCATTTAGAATGTGGCAGAGACGTAGAAATGGGAATCCGTTTACCAGCAATTTTTTGTTCCCCTGCATTATAAAATTGTCAGTGATACCTCACAGCACTTATTCGCTACTTTTTCGACTCGGCACCCAACACCCCCATGAAGGCGCGCTCCAGACTTGAGGTTATCTTATTACTACCACTTACACCTCAACTTTACTGCTGAACAGCGAACACAACGGTAACGGCTTCAATAAATGGTATTACCGCCGTACGCCATTGCAATAGTATTTACCACCGATTTTAAATGAGGCTCCATGTAAACGCTATAGAAGGGGGGAAACCCGATTGCCACACAAATGTGTGCATATTTAAACTTGATTGGTAAACGGCTTTTGTGATGTGGTTTTACCGCATCACTGATGCAGTCAGTCAAAGTGCATCAGAAGATATAGAACAGAAAAAGGTGATAGTAATTGCAAAGGAAAAAATGCGCACAACATTGCAGCATCAGTGTTTTTCCTGTTAAGCCTCATTTTCGCCCCAATTTACAAAAAATCGGCTTTACGTTTGGCATCAAATTGTTCCTGATGCACAACATTACGGTAGGCAAATATGCATAGTGGTTTCAATAATCATGTTTATAAATGTTGCAGAGATGATTGCTCAACGTATGATCCTAAAAGATCATAAAAAACACAGACAAGGCCGTCAATTTGGAAACATGATTTTAGGCAAAAAGTCGAATACTCACATTTAATGCTTGTTCGTAGAGTGCTTGGCGCAGATGAGTCTACTGCAGCTGAAATAAAAAGAGAAAGCATGAGCTTGGCTTTCATCAGGATATTTTAAGTCCCTCCTTTATCTTGTGTACTTGCAATTAACTTTGACCAATTTTCCCTGCGAATCCCTTTATTATTTAAGGAGATTTAAACATCCAAAGAAATGAAAAGGAAAAAACAAAATTATTGTTGTGAGTGACAGGGCTCTGTATAATAATAATAATAACGCCTTACATGCAAACACGCCTGAACACATTTAAATACAGCTTCATTCAACAGTAGAGAATGCTAACTTAATGGTAAAGCAGACTAGTATGTATTCGGTTGCCATGCTTTCACAAACTCAGAGTTTTGTGACACCATGCCAACTAATGAGACCGTGTTTAAACAGAGAGAGACCCCTTATCAGCAACCAAGGGAGTGGAGTACTATCAGTACCAAAAAACAAGGTGTCCCTTGATTCACTCAATCAACAAGGACACCCTATAAATAGTGGAGTTCTCAATTCATAAAAAGCACATAGATAAACTTAAAATTTTTTTTTTACTCAAAATCCCTGAAACACTCAATGATCCCACTATAACATACAGTGCAAAAAGGTCAATTTATTTCTTTAGTACATGTGAATATTATTAAAACACAATTTATATAATAAAACACCTATAATAAAATACAATGCATCAGTTCAACATAATTAAAAACAATAAAATTCATCAAGTCAGGACATAACATAACATCTTATAACACTTTTACCACAGAGAACCCTAAAAAATAGGGAAAAGAACAATGATAGACAGTGTACTTTGTCATTTAGCTCAACAATTCCCTAGGAATAATTTTAGCAAGATTAGCCTGGATACATGTACTCTATTTTGTATCTAACTTGTCCTCGGGATAATGTACAGAAATGCGTCGACGCGTTTCGATGGGTATCTGATTATTCCATCTTTATCAAGACAGTCATTACGTTCACTTTTCTTTGTGGTATATTTGATTGTTATACCCTGTATGAACAAGTATATAAAAATATATATTTAAAACCTAAAAGTGATTCTACTATACACAAAATGTACAGTGACATTCTACTATCACAACTCATGAATCCATAATTCATTTTATATATGCTCACATGTACTACGACTCAATTTAATCTCCTTATACGATATGCTCATACCATTTACATCAAATATATTTCTCCAATTGTCTACACTGCATATCAACATTTCATAAGGGTATTTACAGCTTATCCCTTCTAAGCATCACATTACTCCTGCTTACAACCTTCAAAAAAAGGAAAGGAAGGAGACAGTTTATGCTAAAGCACTTCTGAAGCTACCCCACATTTGTGTAGAGTTTCTGGGTCCAAAAAACACTCCACAATAACCCGCTGTGTAACAAATAAATACACCTACGGTATTACACTCTCCCTCCTCCAAATAACCCACTTGTCTAGGGGAGTAGAGACCACTCCTGGCACTATGTGCCTACATTGCTGTTGGGATATTTTAATCATAAAACTCAATTGGAAAATACCTATCTGGATCACTAAATTCATTTGTATGCCTGCACAGGGCGTTCTCTTTATTCTCACCTGAATAAAAGAGAGTTGATGTTTGCACTTATTCTTGTACTTCTTTTGCAGATTCGAAGAATGGTCTATTAATGGACCCCTAGTAAATAGAAAGTATTTTGTATATTACTATTACTATACTGGAGGATGTCTGCCATATAATCTAACTCAACACACTGCAGTACCTCTCCTCCTATATATTTTTTGTCGTACCTTCTTAACTTGACTTGAATAATCCCCGTTTCCCAACTGCCGTATATTCTTGAACGGTTCAATCCGGAACCCCAGATTTCTAGTTCTGTGTCCAAAAATTCACATATGTAGTCCAAGGTAGAGGGCTTAAGTACATACACCTCCTCACCTACCGATGCGCTTACGTCGCACTATAAAATAAAGAAACAACCCCATTGTATTACACCCATGAATGTAAGAGAGGGAAATTCATTTAGATAGGCTGTTCGTATGTCTATCCCATCTATTTTATAGGATTCCTATCTCACCTTATTCGCTCATGGATTCCCCGTCCTACTTCCTCCTTTTGGAAAATGTGAATGGGAGACCGCTGCATTGTCCTCGTTTAAATACTGTCTCGCGATCTCTCATTGGTTCCTACAAACCACATGGCCCGCATGCACTGCTTGTGCTGATCTGCCACTCCTAACCCGGAAGCTAACTCCATGGTTTTCATGGGTTTTAGCAACAGCTTTGTTTGTTTGTATAAATACAACTTTATTGGTTTCGTATACGTACATCTAATCGGAAAAGGGTCTCAAAGGATCCCATACATTTTCGTGAATAATAACACCAGCTTTGTTTATTTGTACAAACACAACTTTGTTTGTTTGTATAGATACATCTAATTCCAGCAGGGTTTCAAGGGATCCCATACATATAATTGCAGTACATTCATGAATATAACCAATACTGCTGGATTTTACTTGCAGAATTGATCCATTTGTACCCAATAGTATACTTTAATCAATGTCTAATTTCTGATCGATGTCTCAGGGCCACTCGAATCGCTAGTGGGAGACACTTGCACTGGACACTTTACTTCTAGCCAACGCGTATAAATTCATGTCTAATTATACAACCTACCTAATCTCTGATCCCCATTACAGAAACTATCTGCTGTGCATACAATATCTACAGATCTAAATTACCTTCTGTTTATTGGTTGGCCACTATTTTCATCCAGTCTTCTCGTGTATTTAAACCATTTTCTATTGTGTTTAGATGACACATCATCCTCTGTTCTCGTGTTTTTCTTTTGCTGTCCAGATCTCCGCCCCTTCTATCTATGCTAATTTTTTCCAGAATGTACCATTTAAATTGCTCACAATCGTGATTCGATTTAGAGAAGTGGTCCACTAGGGGGGCATTGATTTTCTTGGTTCTTATTGCCGATTTATGTTCAAGTAGCCGAACACGTAGTTCCCTACTGGTTTCACCGACATAACCTAGTCCACACGGACAGGTCAGTAGGTAGATGATATTTTTGCTACAGCAATTATTCAGAGTTGTTGCCACTATGGTTTTACCTGCAAACGTAATGCTCTTGCCTACAATGCAATGGGGGCATATAGAGCATGTTCCACACTTATAATTGCCTATTGCCTTCTGTCCATCTAATCTCCTTTGACCTCCAGATTCTGATCTGTATGTTCTCACTAGAGAGTTCCTGATGGTCTTATTCCGCCTAAAGGAAAAAAGCGGTTTTTGCATTTGCACATTGGCCCCATGGTTGAGATTCTTCCAATTTCTGTTGATTATATTCTTAACCATGTTGCTTGTGTTGGAGAAATTGGTCACAAAGACAATTCTCTCAGCTCCTTTATCTTTTTCTCTTTGTTAATGTCCAATAGATGGTCACGGTCATAAAACCGTGCCCTCTTGAGGACTGTTTAATGAGTTTCCTTGGATACCCTCTATGCTGCAATTTTTTGGACATGATATCAGAATGGTAATAAAAGTCTTTAAGGGATGTACAATTGCGTCGCAATCTCAAAAATTCCCCAAAGGGAATATTATTTTTCTGGGATCTGGGATGATTGCTATTGTATAAGAGTAAAGTATTCTTGTCTGTGGGTTTGGTGAATAGCTCAATGTGCAGTTCATCCTCAACACATTTCAACCTGATATCAAGAAACTCAACGCTTGAATTGCTGTAATGAGCTGTAAATTTCAAGTTTCTGTCCCCCAAATTGAGCCATTCAATGAATGAATCTAGTTCACTGCTGGCACTATTCCAGACAAAGATGATATCGTCAATGAAACGGTGCCAGCAAGACACATTTTCATATTGACTCACAAACAAACAGGCCAGACTAAGGTCCTTAAAAACAATATATTCGTATATAAGGATGAATTATATAAACAGGTTAAGGGGACCAGCATGGGGGCCACATGTGCCCCCAGTCTGGCCTGTTTGTATGTGAGTCAATTTGAAAATAGACTCATATACAATGAGCTGGCACCCTACTATGAAAATGTGTCTTGCTTTCACCGTTTTATTGACGATATCATCTTTGTCTGGAATGGTGCCAGCAGTGAACTAGATTCATTCATTGAATGGCTCAATTTGGGGGACAGAAACTTGAAATTTACAGCTCATTACAGCAATTCAAGCGTTGAGTTTCTTGATATCAGGTTGAAATGTGTTGAGGATGAACTGCACGTTGAGCTATTCACCAAATCCACAGACAAGAATACTTTACTCTTATACAATAGCAATCATCCCAGATAAATAATATTCCCTTTGGGGAATTTTTGAGATTGCGACGCAATTGTACATCCCTTAAAGACTTTTATTACCATTCTGATATCATGTCCAAAAATTGCAGCATAGAGGGTATCCAGAAACTCTTTAAACAGTCCTCAAGAGGAGCACGGTTTTATGACCGTGACCATCTATTGGACATTAACAAAGAGAAAAGATAAAGGAGCTGAGAGAATTGTCTTTGTGACCAATTTCTCCAACACAAGCAACATGGTTAAGAATATAATCAACAGAAATTGGAAGATTCTCAACCATGGGGCCAATGTGCAAATGCAAAAACGCTTTTTCCTTTAGGCGGAATCAAGACCATCAGGAACTCTCTAGTGAGAACATACAGATCAGAATCTGGAGGTCAAAGGACATGAGATGGACAGAAGGCAATAGGCAATTATAAGTGTGGAACATGCTCTATATGCCCCCACTGCATTGTAGGCAAGAGCATTACGTTTGCAGGTAAAACCATAGTGGCAACAACTCTGAATAATTGCCGTAGCAAAAATATCATCTACCTACTGACCTGTCCGTGTGGACTAGGTTATGTCGGTGAAACCAGTAGGGAACTACGTGTTCGGCTACTTGAACATAAATCGGCAATAAGAACCAAGAAAATCAATGCCCCCCTAGTGGACCACTTCTCTAAATCGAATCACGATTGTGAGCAATTTAAATGGTACATTCTGGAAAAAATTAGCGTAGATAGAAGGGGCGGAGATCTGGACAGCAAAAGAAAAACACGAGAACAGAGGATGATGTGTCATCTAAACACAATAGAAAATGGTTTAAATACACGAGAAGACTGGATGAAAATAGTGGCCAACCAATAAACAGAAGGCAATTTAGATATGTAGATATTGTATGCACAGCAGATAGTTTCTGTAATGGGGGATCAGAGATTAGGTAGGTTGTATAATTAGACATGAATTTATAAGCGTTGGCTAGAATTAATGGGAGAGTAAAGTGTCCAGTGCAAGTGTCTCCCACTAGCGATTCGAGTGGCCCGAGACAGCGATCAGAAATTAGACATTGATTAAAGTATACTATTGAGTACAAATGGATCAATTCTGCAAGTAAAATCCAGCAGTATTGGTTATATTCATGAATGTACTGCAATTATTTGTATGGGATCCCTTGAAACCCTGCTGGAATTAGATGTATCTATACAAACAAACAAAGTTGTGTTTGTACAAATAAACAAAGCTGGTGTTATTATTCACGAAAATGTATGGGATCCTTTGAGACCCTTTCCGAATAGATGTACGTATACGAAACCAATAAAGTTGTATTTATACAAACAAACAAAGCTGTTGCTAAAACCCATGAAAACCATGGAGTTAGCTTCCGGGTTAGGAGTGGCAGATCAGCACAAGCAGTGCATGCGGGCCATGTGGTTTGTAGGAACCAATGAGAGATCGCGAGACAGTATTTAAACGAGAACAATGCAGCGGTCTCCCATTCACATTTTCCAAAAGGAGGAAATAGGACGGGGAATCCATGAGCGAATAAGGTGAGATAGGAATCCTATAAAATAGATGGGATAGACATACGAACAGCCTATCTAAATGAATTTCCTCTCTTACATTCATGGGTGTAATACAATGGGGTTGTTTCTTTATTTTATAGTGCGACGTAAGCGCATCGGTAGGTGAGGAGGTGTATGTACTTAAGCCCCTCTACCTTGGACTACATATGTGAATTTTGGACACAGAACTAGAAATCTGGGGTTCCGGATTGAACCGTTCAAGAATATACGGCAGTTGGGAAACGGGATTATTCAAGTCAAGTTAAGAAGGTACGACAAAAATATATAGGAGGAGAGGTACTGCAGTGTGTTGAGTTAGATTATATGGCAGACATCCTCCAGTATAGTAATAGTAATATACAAAATACTTTCTATTTACTTGGGGTCCATTAATAGACCATTCTTCGAATCTGCAAAAGAAGTACAAGAATAAGTGCAAACATCAACTCTCTTTTATTCAGGTGAGAATAAAGAGAACGCCCTGTGCAGGCATACAAATGAATTTAGTGATCCAGATAGGTATTTTCCAATTGAGTTTTATGACTAAAATATGCCAACAGCAATGTAGGCACATAGTGCCAGGAGTGGTCTCTACTCCCCTAGACAAGTGGGTTATTTGGAGGAGGGAGAGTGTAATACCGTAGGTGTACTTATTTGCTACACAGTGGGTTATTGTGGAGTGTTTTTGGACCCAGAAACTGTACACAAATGTGGGGTAGTTTCAGAAGTGCTTTAGCAAAAACTGTCTCCTTCCTTTCCTTTTTTGAAGGTTGTAAGCAGGAGTAATGTGATGCTTAGAAGGGATAAGCTGAAAGTACCCTTATGAAATGTTGATATGCGGTGTAGACAATTGGAAAAATATATTTGATGTAAATGGTATGAGCATATCGTATAAGGAGATTACATTGAGTCGTAGTACATGTGAGCATATATAAAATGAATCATGGAATCATGAGTTGTGATAGTAGAATGTCACTGTACATTTTGTGTATAGTAGAATCACTTTTAGGTTTTAAATATATATTTTTATATACTTGTTCATACAGGGTATAACAATCAAATATACCACAAAGAAAAGTGAACGTAATGACTGTCTTGATAAAGATGGAATAATCAGATACCCATCGAAACGCGTCAACGCATTTCTGTACATTATCCCGAGGACAAGTTGGACCTGTAGATACAAAATAGAGTACATGTATCCAGGCTAATCTTGCTAAAATTATTCCTAGGGAATTGTTGAGCTAAAAGACAAAGTACACTGTCTATCATTGTTCTTTTCCGTATTTTTTAGGGTTCTCTGTGGTAAAAGTGTTATAAGATGTTATGTTATGTCCTGACTTGATGAACTTTATTGTTTTTAATTATGTTGAACTGATGCATTGTATTTTATTATAGGTGTTTTATTATATAAATTGTGTTTTAATAATATTCACATGTACTAAAGAAATAAATTGACCTTTTTGCACTGTATGTTATAATGGGATCATTGTTTGAGTGTTTCAGGGATTTTGAGTAAATTTTTTTATCTATGTGCTTTTTATGAATTGAGAACTCCACTATTTATAGGGTGTTCTTGTTGATTGAGTGAATCAAGGGACAACTTGTTTTTGGAACTAATGAGACCGAACAGGGAAACTTTCCATTTCTATGGTGAATGTGTTGTAACCACAGCTGCAAGGGAAAAAGACTTTGCAGAGGTCTGTCTTGGAAGAAAAAATGGAAAAGTAGCATAAGCTTCGCTATGCTTCTGCAAAGGGGCATTGTGCGCACATTGTTGCAGCAAAGAAAGAGTCAAGCACAAGTGACCTCCGCCTCACTCCAGGTATGTATGTATGTAAGGATGTTTTGTTATTTTTGAAGCACAAACCTGCTGACTAGAAACAGAGCACTGTATGGGGCAAGCTCCACCGGGAATACATGGGTGGAGGGACAGAGGGAGAGAGTAAAGCTAGTGAAAGACTGAGAAGTTAGTCTTATCAGGAAGTATTCCTTGAAGAGATGAGTTTTCATGTTCTTCCTGAATTTTGGGAGGGTTGGTGCTCCATAAGACATCGTTAGTAATAAAGGTACAGAAGGTACCAATGCAAGATTGGTTGGGGTAAGACACATGGACCGGTTGCTGAGGAAAGATGCTGAAGAGATGAATTCCAACTGCTGACCCGATGACAGCATAGGGTATGTGGGGAAACTATACATGGCATATATTATTAGATTGTAATAATAAAAAATAGTCGAACAATTACAAATTAAAAATAATTATCAATTAAATAACCAAAAATGAATTACAATTAATATAACATTATTTGTAATTTAATAAACTTCCCTACCTAATCCCCAACAAAAACCAACAACGCGCTTCTACAATAAAAATAGCTACAAATTTAGAAATGCATATGTATTAAAATAACAAATTAAACTTTAATCCATAAAATAACTAATTAAGGCTAAGTAAACTAACACAGCCATATAAGTTAGATGGCTGACAACATGTAGATACTTTAAGTAGGGAATAGACTGGTAGGTTATGGATGTGTGATGAAATATGGTGGGAAGTTAGCTAACTTTAGCCCTGATTTGTATATTATCTGCTGAGTTGTTTACAACAATTATGACAGCTATAATACACATGATTTGTAGACTAATACTGCAAAATAAATAATCATATAATGGTGTGAAACCAATCAGTGTTTGTACTGCTTTTGGGGGACAAATGGCTGGTTCCATTTAGCATTACCTGCAGATATGAGATCCCCTGACAGGTTTGCCTGACTCCTAAAGCTCTCTTTCTAACAGAGCACAGCTTGCAAGAGAAAGAGGTGAGAGACTCCAGCTAGGTGCTCTTCACTCTGAAAGGGTCATTTCCTTTAGGGACTAAGGAGATCTACTGGGTGCGACCATATTAATATTGGGCTGTGCAAGAATTGGCACCCAACATGGGGCCTGGACCCTGAGAGCCCAAATACCCCAAAAAAAGTTGCACACACAAGCCAACCAGAGACGTCCAAAGGTATTTTATGACCCTCCTCAGTAACAGGAAAGGCATCCTCTTTGTCTGACTGAGGTCTGCTGAGCTCTGAACAGTTACATAGAACTTGCTCAAATTACTAGTACTGATTCTTGAGTCTTTGTGAGCAATAGCATGAAAAACTGAGGAGGTAGAGCTGGAGACATCAGATGCACCAGAAAACATGCACACTACTCCTACCATCAATTTGATGGCCAGGGGATCCCCATTAACTGGGGGCCAAATCACACTGGTGGGACGAGCCAAACCTTTAAATACTACTCAAGTATGCTATACATGGATTGAAATAGTGGCTGTGGATGAAGCAAAGTTATTTACAAAGCATACATTAATACTTCTTCCAAATATTGAGTGCGGTGCCATTACATTACATACAGCACATGACCCTATTGCAAGGAAGACTACCACAAGTGATGCAGAATGTACGCTTAGGTCTTCGTAAAAAGATACCACTCTCAAGAGAGGGATGAACTCCCATAGCAGAGACCAGGAATATGCAGATGGAAATAATAAATATATACATACGGTTGCATTACAGCAGTGAGGCACTGATGTCACAGGTACTGTTCAGACATTTGCACACGCACAAGCAACTGCCATTAATTCACATACTATAACTGCAATAATGTAACAAAATCCTGTTTTGGATAGCTAAAAAAACTATCAGCTAGGACTGGTGTAACCTCCATTAGACTCTGACCCATAAACACCGAATAATGAACTGTGCCTTCAAATGGGAATGGTATTGAACCAAGAGCATTGCCATTTGTGGAAGAAGTATAGCTCTGATATAATCCACCACACATTGCATAACCTCAGTAGCTACACTGACTTAAGAAGTCCTCAAGCAAATGCAAGAAGAGTATGGTTCTTGTGAATGAATTAATTAGGTAATATTGATAACGTAGCTGACATAATTCTTGAGCACATGAAAAAAATGCATCTTTATTGTGCAAAGATGTGCCACAACTCCACAAGATCAGGAAGAAGTGGGCTTGTCAATGATTCCCTTTCAAGGGTATATCTCCATGGGAAAAAAAATCCTCATAACAAAGCCAAGGACACTCCAGGTAAAACCAAGCTTAAAAATGAGAAGAGTCTGAAAGAAAGGAAACAAGAGATGCAATGATTTCAGAGGTACAGTGTGAAAATGGGGAGTGGCTTTGAGAAGAAGAAAACCTAATACTATCATAAAGCTGAAAAACAAGGAGGGTATAACACGAGAAAGAGGAAAATTAGGGCTCCAGAGAGATATCGATACTCAGATGAGCATATTTCTAAATCTCCAAGGGATCATTGAGATAAGAGACTAAATCCAAGTTGAAGTGCCCACTCAACTCAATGATTTCCTGGACTCAATTGACTGATTCATATGACATAATACTTGTGATGGACGACTGGTCCCCACAGATCATAATTGATGTTCCTCTCATGGAGAAATTGATAATGGGAGTTTTTTCTTCTCTACTGCCCCAGCCACTTAATGACTGGTATGCCATAAAGTGGCCATTACAGATGGTTCTCACACTATACAAGAATCAAGACAGCTAAGATGAAAATACAGCTCCACATGTAATCCGGTTAGGGAATGAAAAGTTTAGAAACAATATCAGATGAACTCATAGGACAAGCTGGACCACAAACAAGCTTTAGATGAATTGCAAAGTCAGGGAACCATCACTCCCTGACCATCAAGGACGAAAACCAAAATATTGAAGTCAGATAAGTCTTGGAGGTTAATACTGGACTATCTCAATTTGAACCAACACTGTAAAACCTACGCTGAAAATAGAGTACATAGTACTGGATCAATGATGAAATTCACATACAAAAAATACATAACCTCATCGACATAGCAGATAGGATTTTTTACCCAGATCATATCCCCGGAGTCATATTACTTAATTTCATTTATGTTTGGGGGAACAGAGTACCGTTTATGAGTTTACTGCAGGGGTATATGAATAGCCCCAGCATCTACTCAGTCCGAACAAGTGAGTTAATACATCACAGATGAAGAATCAGATGAACACCTTAAACATAACCACCATAAACATATAGATGGGATAATCACGATACTCAGGCAAGTTAAAAGCTGAATTTCAGACAATCCAAAATATGCTCCCTGAATCAGATCTTTCTGGGATATGTGTTATCGAATAAATGAAAGGGACTTGCGTGAGAAAGTCATCCTTTTAGCCCTGATCACCCCCATTTTTTGACTGATACTGGTGGTAACTGACTCTGACTGCGCCCTTGGCTCTGCTAACCAGGCCCAGGGCTAGTGCTCTGATTTAAAAGGTATATGGTAATTGGGTGCAGTTACAATTGGCATGGACAATCTCCCTGTAAGACCCTAGTATATGGTAGGGCATGTAGGTTTAGATACCCAGCAGCTTTGAGGCACTGAAGTGTGCACTGCTGTGTTGCCTGCTGTCATTTTAAAAGTTATCCCTGCTTTGCAAGCTGCTTTAAAATTCAGATTACATGCAAATTCGACTTTGGACTTAAAGGTACCTCCAAAGTATTAAACTACCTTATTGTTACGGATCACTGACAGAATATCGATTACAAGAATATCGACCTACAACAATATCGAAGTAAAAATATAGAATGCCAAAATATCAAATCCCTATCTACAAACAGGTAAGTACAAAAATATCGAATCCAAAATATAGTTGTAAAAAATATAGTTAGTCAAAATATCGAATTTTTTAAATATCTTAAAAGTAATGTAAAATTAATGAAATAATATATAGAATTAACTAAAACATACTTAAAAATACTTAAATAACTTTAATATTAATAAATAATTAATGTAAGTTAAAAAAAATAAACATACATTTTTATTTTTTAATACATATATTAACGTAATATTTATAAAAAATATTCAATATTTTTAGCGTAGGATAGCGGGAGGGTAAAATTTACTATTACCACTCCAGTGAGTGCAACAGTAGGGAAAGCATTGGATAGCGGGAGGGTAAAAATTACTATTCCCACTCCAGTGAGTGCAACAGTAGGGAAAGCGTTGGAAAGCGGGAGGGTAAAAATTACTATTCCCACTCCAGAGAGTGCAACAGTAGGGAAAACGTTGGATAGCGTAGGGGTAAAAATTACTATTCCCACTCCAGAGAGTGCAACAGTAGGGAAAACGTTGGATAGCGGGAGGGTAAAAATTACTATTCCCACTCCAGAGAGTGCAACAGTAGGGAAAGCGTTGGATAGCGGGAGGGTAAAAATTACTATTCCCACTCCAGTGAGTGCAACAGTAGGGAAAGCGTTGGATAGCGGGAGGGTAAAAATTACTATTCCCACTCCAGAGAGTGCAACAGTAGGGAAAGCGTTGGATAGCGTAGGGGTAAAAATTACTATTCCCACTCCAGAGAGTGCAACAGTAGGGAAAGCGTTGGATAGCGTAGGGGTATAAATTACTATTCCCACTACAGAGAGTGCAACAGTATGGAAAGAGTTGGATAGCGTAGGGGTAAAAATTACTATTCCCAATCCAGTGAGTGCAACAGTAGGGAAAGCGTTGGATAGCGTAGGCGTAGAAATTACTATTCCCACTCCAAAGAGTGTAACAGTAGGGAAAATAATGATTTAATATTTTAATAAAAATAAAATAATTATCAATACCAATAAAAAATTAATTAAAATGACTTACCAATTACAAAATATTTAATAATTAATTCTAAATACCAATAAATATTATTTCTTAAAAATTAATTACCAATTAATAAAAATTAATTACCAATTAATAAAAATTAATTCCCAAATAAGAATTAATTAACAATAAATTAATAATCAATACCAATAAATAAAAATAAATAATTACTGAATTACAATTAAATTACTTCCCACCCTATTCCCCTATAAACCCACAACCCGCTCTGAATAATAAATTAATACAATTAATATAATTATCAATTAAAAAATTAATAAAAATTAATTACCAATTAATAAAAATTAATTACCAATTAATAATTAATTAACAATGAATTATTTATCAATACCAATAAATAAAATTTAATAATTACTTAATTAAATTTAAATTACTTCCCACCCTATTCCCCTATAAACCCACAACCCGCTACAGAACTAAAACGCAAAATTAAATTAAATATAATTAATAATTCCTAAAAATTAATATTTAATTTACTATAATTAAATTACTTCCCACCCTATTCCCCTATAAACCCACAACCCGCTACAGAATTAAATTACGCAAAAATTAAATAACATAAAATTCATTACTTAAAAAAATTAAAACATACATTACAAAAATAATACATACTTTTAACACATATACTAACACTTAAAACACTATAAAAAAATTCGATATTTTTAACAACTATATTATGACTGTCGATATTTTGACAATAGATATTTCTTACCTGAATTTCGATATTCTTAACCACTATATTTTGGCAATTCGATATTCTGTCCATTCTATATTTACAACTCGATATTTTGGCAATTCGATATTAAAATTCGATATTATGTCTGTTTACCATTTCTACATATAAGTCACCCTAAGGTCTTCCTTAGGTTCCCCCAGGGTAGGGTGCCATGTAAAAATAAGCAGGGACATTTTAAGAGTGGTTTTATATTCCCTGGTGAGGGAAAAACTACCAATTCTACCCCCAGCCCCCACCCCACACACATTGTAGCATTTTAGCTCCATAGGCTAACATGGGAATACTGTAATACAGTGTAACTATTGACATGAGTGAGCTTAAATAATATTTCAAGGACTTAAAAGATAGGTAATGATAAATCCAACAACTTCCCACTGTTGAATTTATCACAACTAATACAGAAAAGAAGTTATAGAACCTTCTTTTCTGTGAGTCAAAATGCAGCCTTCTAGCAGCCTCTCCTGATTCACCAGCCCTTAACAGGCTTAGCCAAACTGCTATGATGAGATGATAGGTGGCCTGCATAGAGACAGAGGTGATCTGGTGGGGGAGCTCTTCAGCTGCAGAGAACAGGCAAGGAAAGGGTCTGGGTAAACAAACAGGACAGCAAGGAATGCCAGCCAGGCCAACCTCCTCTCCCTGTAACCCCCCCCCCCACCCAGCCAGTTGGGAATCCCAGGAATGGAATTTGCAGGAGGTCTGGATAGGGAGTGCTAAGGGAAATGTGCCACAACAGTAGGTTGGCTTAGCCAGCTCTTACTCCCAAGGAGAGAAATTCCCCCATCTTGAATTTCAAAGTACAGTGCTTTGCTGGGCAAGAATATGCCACACTTTGGAGGAAGCTGACATGCTTTTGGGTGGCACCCTGTACCCCAGTGGTGTCCCTCTACTTCTTGCCCCAGAACATTGGATAAATATGCGAGAGCTGCATAGCAACTCAGATCTGCTGCTTGAAACTACAAGAAGGATTGCTCTGCTGGAACCCCTGTCTGCACCCCAAAGCATTGTACTTTGAAGGACTGCTCCTGCTGGACACTTGGAACTACAGCCCTCAGGACTTTGCCTTGCTTCAAAAAGGATTAAGGAGTGCACTCCCTGAAAGCAACAGGTTAACAGCACTCACCTGCACCATCTCCCCCAAGAAGTCCCCGGCCTAAAGTGCATCCAGTGGACTTTTAAAGATTTGGCCAGGTGCATTGTGGGAACTGTAGTTCTAAACTTCCAAGGACTACATCAGAGCTTCTAGACCCTTGGATCTGTGTTTTGGACACTTCGAACTATCAAGAGGAACTTCAGGAAGAAGTTCCAGAAGTTTGGAGAAGTTTGGAGCAACTTTTGGAAAAAGATCCATAAGGTGACCGACCTGTTGATGAGAGTCAGGCAGCCGATGTCGAACCATGGACCCGGCCTGGATTTCAGGTTTGTCCCGCTGAAAGCGCCGGAGCTCAAGATTTCTAGGATGTCACCAAGGCCTCAGACTGAGTCAAGCCACCATCGTCGACAAGAATCCTATCCTGAGGAGGAGCCTCGCTTGACAACGAGAGAACATCCTCCAGAAAACGTTCTAAGTCTGAAGGTAAAATTTTGACCGTGGCCTCTCGCTTAGTGTATCCGACCAGGTCTCTATCGTCATCGGCCTCAAACTTTGATTTTGTCCCGGTCAAGTGTGACCAGAGGTCCCAAGTTGGCGCAATATGTTTTTAAGCACCAGAAAGTATTTATTCTTTAAAAATTCATATCTCCAGTTCCCTACATTAAATGTTTGTAATTTTGGTGTTATTATAATCATTAAAGTATTTGCATTTCATATACCTTGGTTGTATATTTTTATAGTGTGTTTTGTCTTACTTATTTAATGTACTGGTGTTTTTAAATGCTTTACACACCTATCTCCTAGGTTAAGTCTGCCTGCTTGCAGCCAGCTACTAAGGGTTGAGCCAGGGGCTGATGTATTGAGACCTCGACTGAACCTTATATTGCGTTGGTGGCCTTATTGCTAGCGGTAGGTGAATATTTACCCCTACTAATAATCCACTTTCCAACAACTTGCTCTCGGGTTCAGAGAGAAATGTGGGAGCCCCTGAACACTTAAGAAATTTCAAGCATTATTGAGATTTCTCATTTATGGGTGAACCTAACTCCCACATTATGCAGAGGGAGTAAAACCTTGTACAAGTGGCTTACCCAACATTTATGCAGAAAGACTGGAAAGAAGAGCACACTCAAATCCTTGAAGACTTGCAAAAAGTTATGATTGCAATTCCATGTTTGTAAAAACAAGGCAACAGGACAATTTAGTGATACAAAAGTTCCAAGCCAGTAAGGATATGGATATATTATCTACAATGAAATTCAGACTACAGCAATTGTGTATAAATCACATATATATTCTACAGCAGAAAATGTTGCACTCCAATAAAGTTATCAGAGTAGTTTAGACAGCAACCATTAAGGAGAGAATTACCTCACAAGGTAAGAAATAATTATGATGATAGCCATACACGGTTGGTAGCAGCACTAAAACGAGTAATCCAAATGTGCATGCTTTACATGTGTGCTGATACAATGGGCCATTAGCCCCCACAGATATACAGTCCCACCCCAACTCCTGGGATGACCAGTCCCTCATCCATTTTGACCTACACCTAACTCCACCAACACGGATCTTTACCCACCAGAACCAGCCGACGCAAAAGGAACAAGATGTTGGAGGAAATCTGGACTATAGAACTCCAAACCAACTGCACCAAGTAAACATCTCCCCATCTATGAAAAGCCAACAAGCTAAAATTTTAATTTTACTAATAGTAATTTTACGACTGCAGGACTGCAGAGATTTTGCAGTTGGGGGCAAAGAAACCTGCACATAAAAAGATAGGCCTGTCCTATCTTCCTATGTTGCAGAATCTCAGCCACGACTGCAGAGTCTCTGCAATCGTAAAATTACTATTAATAAAATTAAACTAGTAGTTTGTGAATACCCAAAAATTTAATGTGGGTGAGGTCACAGTGCCAAAACATGGCTCTTGCGGTCGCAAAAAACAAGGTATCGGAAGAAGTGCACAGTGAAGTGAAAAACAGTGTAATCGATAGCAAGCCATGACAGTGATGGTCTTAAGTAATTGTACACCTGGATGAACATCTAACAAAGAGGGCTTTAATTTATATTCCAAGATGTTTTGTTGAACCGTACACCTTATGGAATGTTATTCAGAGTCAAAATGTATATACTGGAACTTCCAGAAAGTGAAAATACAGATGATCATTCATGCGCTTTACACGAGCACCAGTTTCGTTACAGATGGACACATTCATTTTTGTTAGGCACAGGGAGATTAAGTGATTTGCCCAGAATCACAGGATGTTGAGCGTCGTTGCCGGGACTCGAACCCGGTTCCCCAGTTTCGAGGTCGACCGCTCTAGTCGTAAGGTTACATCCTCTCCCCAATTTTATCCCAAGATTTATTCACACTTTCCCAAAGGGGGGGGGGGTGGAAAAGAGCATTAAACAATGAAAGCATGCATTCATTAATTGCTAATGGCACATTGAGGAAAGTATCTCATGAATCAAATGGAATGTGAGTTTGGAACCACACAGAGGAGTCTTTTTTTTTTTTTTTCATAGGACAACTTGTTAAATGAACGGACCCTTGGTGTGGTGAGTTATGCCAGCATTGAATTAATGTAAATGTTTTACTTGAAAATCCAAAACAGAAGAGTAGGTCCAAAAGAGATTTTATATAATGGATGTTAGTGGACCCTTTGCAGAAATCTGCTTATTCTGTAAGGAAAGCAGTAAGGAAAATTAGAGAAATAGACACTAAGGGGTCGATTCCGATTCGGGCCGGAAATCTCTCCGACCGAGCCGGACCCGGAGAGATTTCCGACCGAATCGGACCCGTGCAGTCCGACCGAACGAGTCCGATGCATTCGTATGCCACCGGACACGAGTCGGTCGGACTCCCATTGAACTCAATGGGAGCCGGTCGTACAACGCGTACGCGGGCTCCCACTGCCTCAATGGGTGCGAGGCGGACAAGGGCGCCCCTACAGCGAGTGCGCCGCGAGCGCTCGCGGCGTACACGCACAGGTAGGGGGACCCATGGGTCCCCCTGTGTGCGCCTCGCACGGGTACGCGTACAGGGGGTCCGACACGGACCCCCAAAGTACGGCTCCGACAGCGAGTTCGAGTCGGACGGCGCGAGTCGGTCGGAGCGGTCGAGGTGCGCATCGTACTTACCCGGCCGGAAAACGTCTCCATTGCGCGGTGCGAATCGGGTCCGAGCGAGTCGGTCGGAGCGGTACGATCCGGGTACGAGTCGGTCGGAGCGGTCGGGTCGCCCGGACGAGTCGGTCGGCGAGTCGCATCGTACTCGCTCGGCCGGACCAGCGTACGGTTCGGTCGGGAAACAGGCTTTCGCATGGCTTTTTTCCCGACCGAATGGTATTGGGTGCGCCTCCGACCGAGATCGGAATCGGCCCCTGAGAATAGTCAAGGAATACTCAGGGTAACAGAAGGTGATCTAAGAATGTTAAAAGACAAAATGTATTCAATTACAGAGTTAACGTTATCTGCATTTAGAGTTGGAAAGGACACATTACAGAGTAATAAACATGACAAGAACAATACAAAGCAATATTTACATTGTAATCCTCTCTAGAAGTGTTAAAATCACAGAGTGCAACCTTCTCAATGAATCTATAATTTTTTAACCTTATAAATTAACATGAAAGAGTGTTAAGTGAGTGTGATTCAACTCATGGTTTAGTCCCAGTTCAGGAGTTTAAATTGTCACCATTTACTCCTTATAAAAAAACAAGTATTACATGATTGATACATGGCTGTATCACATTACATAGAAATGTTGTACATTTTGAAGTTTCCCTCTTGAAAAAATAGGGTGGTATGCACTGCTGGGAAAATCATTTTTGCATTATCCTGGAAAGTGCCATATTTGTTGTACTGTTTGTCATTAAAAACAGATTTATTTGAATGTGAAGGAAATATTTAGTGTTCTCAGAATTTCTCTACTTTGCAAACAAATTGAATAACATAACTAATGTACCATAACCAATTTAAATGACATCTGCACACTAAAAGATTTCTACTGGACAAGAGGTAGTTCTTTAAAAAAAAGTTACAGTTATCTTCTAATTAATGTGAGTAAATTGAGTGTTGTGGTTAAAAATTATACCTACCTTCACATGGAGCAGTTGCTTTTATCCTTTGCCTGTGTTGCAACAATGGCCCTCTCTGAAGGGTCACTCCAAACTTTTTGCCTTCCTCCTCCTCTTTTTCTGACCTTTTTGTTGGCTTTAGGACTCTGGGCGCTTTACCACTGCTGACAACTGCTGACCTGTGGTAAAGTGCATGCGCTCTCTCCTCTAAACATGGTATAATTTGTTTACGCCTGTTTGGCATATGCAATATACTTGTAGGTTCCTTGTAAAGTGGTATACCATCTATCCAGGGCCTGTAAATTAAATGCTGCAAGTGGTTCCGCAGCACTGGTTGTGCCACCCATAGAAGTAGCCTTTCAAACTTGTCTCAGGCCTGCCACTGCAGGGCTTGAGTGTGCAGTTTACTGCCACTTTGACTTGGAATTTAAAACTACTTGCCAAGATTGAAACCTCCCTTTTATTACACATACGTCACCTCTAAGGTAGGCCCTAGGTAGCCCTAAGGGCAGGGTGCTGCATAAATGAAAGAGAGAACATGTACTGGTAAGTGTTGCATGTCCTGGTAATGACAAATGGCCTATTTTGTTTTTCACTACTGTGAGGTCTACTCCTCTCATAGGTTAGCATTGGGAATTCTTTAATATACTTTTAAGCTGCAATTCCTGATCAGAGAAGAGTGGCTTTTTCATTTTTCATATGTTTGGAATGGTGGTCGTAAATCCTCCTTACTGGTGAAGTTGGATTTGACATTACTGTTTTAGAAATGCCACTGTTAGAAAGTAGATATTTCTCTGCACTTACTCCTCTGTGTGCCTGACAGTCTGTCTACAATACATGTCTGGGGTGGGTGACAGCTACACTTTGTGCATTTCCTCTAGACAGCCACAATACAGGAAGGATGAGTGTGTCTGAGTACCCATCTATATACATCTGCATTCTAATGGCCTTGCCTGGGCAGGATGGAAGGGAGGGGCTTACACTTCACTTGAATAGGCAGTGTCCTGTCCCCACACAAAGGACTGATTACCCCCCACAGATAGCCTGGCAGAAAGGACTAGGTTGAAAGGGATACTTGTGCACTTCAGAGAGCTGCTTTGAAGTCTGCTCCCACATCAAAGGCACTTTTGGGTATACGTACTGGGGCTCCGACCCCATCAAATCAAACATCACTGGCCTTCTAACTGAAGCTCTGCCGGAAGAACTGCTGTGCTGTGCTGCTTAAAGGGCTCAACTAGACTGCTGATCTGGAACACCTGCTTTTCTGTTTGCTGCCCTGCTGCCTGCTGCTCTCTGACTCTGCTGAAGGAGAGCTTGACTCTGCCTTCACTCCAAGTGATATAAAAGGGCTTGTTGGATTGCCTCCTGTTTAAGAAGTCTCAGGGTCATAAAAGACTTTGGGGCCGATTCCGATTCGTGTCGGTAATTTCTCCGACCGAGCCGGCCTCGGAGAGATTTCCGACCGAATCGGACCCGTGCAGTCCGACCGAACGAGTCCGATGCATTCGTATGCCACCGGACACGAGTCGGTCGGACTCCCATTGAACTCAATGGGAGCCGGTCGTACAACGCGTACGCGGGCTCCCATTGCCTCCAATGGGTGCGAGGCGGACAAGGGCGCCCCTACAGCGAGTACGCTGCGAGCGCCGCGGCGTACACGCACAGGTAGGGGGACCCATGGGTCCCCCCTGTGTGCGCCTCGCATGGGTACGCGTACAGGGGGTCCGACACGGACCCCCAAAGTACGGCTCCGACAGCGAGTTCGAGTCGGACGGCGCGAGTCGGTCGGAGCGGTCGAGGTGCGCATCGTACTTACCCGGCCGGAAAACATCTCCATTGCGCGGTGCGAATCGTGTCCGAGCGAGTCGGTCGGAGCGGTACGATCCGGGAACCAGTCGGTCGGAGCGGTCGGGTCGCCCGGACGAGTCGGTCGGCGAATACGCATCGTACTCGCTCGCCCGGACGTGCGTACGACTCGGTCGGAAAATAGGGCTCCGGATCGGATCCGGTAAAACCGAATCCGATTCGGAGCACTACCGGCCGAGATCGGAATCGGCCCCTTTGTTTTCCCCCTCTACACTGCTGGACTCTGCCACTCATGAGTCCTGTAGCCCAGTTCCACTCAGGTCAGTGCTTCGCTCTCCAAACTGCAGAGGGCACCCCCTCCCCCAAGGTCAGCGCTTCGCTTCTGACCTGCACCGAGGATTACAAGGATCAGCTCCCCACGCCCATCAAAATCACTGTATCTGCTTTGAATACCACCGCAGGTAGACCTTCAGGCATGGCTCTTCTGCGACACGTTGCCATGGTTACAAGGAGTTCTCCAGCAATGCTCATTGACACTGCATCAGTCGCCCATGGCAGCAGGAGTGGCGCTGTGTTCTCCATTGGCGGCTGATCCTCCTGATAGGACCAATGACCCGGGCCCTCCTATCAGGCCCATCGACTCCCCATCAACCGCCTCCGTTGCTTGGATTCAGTGCTCAGCGCTGTTGACATCCCCCGCCCGCAAATGTATTGTGTTCAGCAGGATCTGTGGGGTGTTTACAGCCAGCCTGCGCTCCTTCCAGAGCGGCTGAAGAACATGCCCAGAGTGATCAGACTTATCATTTTTCACTACAGTGCCTCTTCAGGCACTGTCTTAATCACGATACTCTGTACACATAACTATTCCCATCCCTGAATCAGATTTGTGCAGTTTCACCCTGGTCTAGCATGACTGTCAGTAACCTGTGAAGCTTGAGTGCTTTGTGAAGCACAGTATTTTCAATGACACTTTGGAAATTCAATATCTCAATGTCTATACACTGGGTTTCGTTGTTTTGGTCTTGTTTTGTTCAGAATATAATAATCGATTCTAACCCTGTGTGGAGTCTTTTTGTGGTGTATTAATTGTGTTACTGTGTGAGTGTGATACACAAATACTTTACACATTGCCCCTTTAGATAATCCTGACTGCTCTGTCCCAAGCTACCACAGGGTGAGCATAGGTTATCTTTTAATGTGTATCTAACTTACCCTGACTAGAGTGGTGGTTCCTGATTGCCTAGGTGCATACCTCAGCCAACCAGTAATTCCATTTCTAACATTGGCTTTTAGTGGTTAGCATAGGACTTGTGTTTGTGCAATATTATATAGTAACTCATTATTCACTACAACTCTATAATAAGGCCATTACAAGTTTTTGTTCTGTTTTCCCTCAATTGGTCATTTTTAAAATTTGATTCCTGCTTCACCTTCATCAATTTGAGATTCGTTTTGTTGTTGCACTTGTGATACCTTGTCGATGGATCTCAACTGCCTAGCATACTACACTGGGAGTGAGCTGAGGGAGTTCTGCAATGAGGGGGTGCTGAATGTGGGCAGGAAAGCTTCCACAGCAGACCTCCAGATAGCCCTCAGAGCCTATGAGGGAGTCAAGAGGCTGCAAGCAACAACAGAAGATGAGAACCCTGAGGGGAGGGTGCAGTGTACATACCAGGGGCCTGACACATATGGAGATGGACATAAACAACTTTGAGAGCTACAGCAAGGCTGAGCTGAGGAGGTAGTGCAGAGAGAGAGGTGACTGAGAGTACCAAAGGGTGAACCAAAGTTGGAGTACCAGTTTGCCCTTAGGAATAGGAGGACATCCACAGAATGTTATCTGCACCACTAGAAGAGTCTGAAGAGTACTACTTCAGCACTCTAGACAAGGCAGAATCCTGGTTGTACCTGACCTCAGAATCAGGGCCCCAAGAGGGCAGTGGTCCTCAGAAGGAGGGAGAGGAGCAGAAAAATGACTAGGCAAAGGCTCCAGAAGAGAGAGGGGAGTCCACAGAGAGGGAGTCCCCTACTGGATCCTATGCTGGGAGCAGTGACTCCTCCCAAACCCTGTCCCTGAGGAGCTCAAGGACAGACAGGCTGAGAGGGACCTGAGGTTGCAGCTAGCCGAGCTGGCTGCAGAAGAGGGGAAAGCAGAGACAGAGAGCCTTGGAGGAGGAAAAAGGTCATGTGGGCTCATGAAATGAGGGTTGTATGATGGAGCAACGCATTCTGTTGCAATGCATGCCTTTACCATGCATGTGTTACAACGCGAATGCCTTTACCACGTTTAACCTTTACCACGCATGCTTTTACAATGTATTTTGTTGTAAAGCATGTATGGTAAAGGGCTATGCATGATAAAAGTTTTCCCTAACCCGTGCCCTCAGTCCTTAAGCCGGTTCCCGGGCCTCCCCCAAACCCGTCCCTTTTTTAAAAATTCCAAACCCCTGCACTTATCCCTAAAAATAGTCCCGTGCGTGACCCCCCCACCTCCCCGTCTTTTTTTAAAATTACCCGACTCTTCCCTAAACCCTAAATCTAGAACCCAGCGCGACCCCGCCCTGTAAAAAATTACCCGACCCTTCCCTAAGTCCTAAATTTAGACCCCAGCGCTACCTCCGCCCTGTTTAAAATTACCCGACCATTCCCTAAGCCCTAAATCTAGACCCCCAGAATGACCCCCCTCCCTGTTAAAAAATATCCAACCCTTCCCTAAACCCTAAATCTAGATCCCTGTGCGACCCCCTCCTAGCCTCCAGCCCTTTCAAAAAAATACCCCACCCTGAACCCTAAATCTATCCCCTGGCCCCCGCTCCTTTAAAATAAAATCACCTCAGTCCCAAAACCAATCCCCCTTACCTTTACAGGACGAGGCATCTCTTGTGAGGCACTGCACACACATGTCGTGAATAGGAAGCTGAAGAATCTCTGCGCTCCTCTAACGATGCTGATAGCCTTTACCATGCAGGTGCCGTTACCAGCATATGACCTCACCACGTACTTTGTAAAAAATAAATGTGTGGTGAAGGCTATGCGTGGTAACAGTGTATGTGTGGCAATGCCTGTGTGGTAAAGGCCCTGGGTGGAAGTAGCCGTGTTGTAATGGCTGTTTCCCGAAATGAGTCAAGGAGCTGGAAATCAGAGCACTGTAGATAGGGTCTAGCAACCACAATATTGGTGGCAGCAAAACTACTGTGTCCAGTGTGGAAGAAAAAGTCCACATGCCCAGAGACTTGGTGCCTGACTTCAAGCAGGGTGGTGACATAGACAGGTGGTTTTAGGCATATGAGGTAGCTCTAGAGGTGCACAGGATCCCTGAGGATTAGGGGATGACATTTGGAATCATATTCCTGGTGGTGGGAGGGATGCCTTTCTGGCACTGGAAAAGGGGGTCAGGTTGAGGTATACCCCCAAGAAGGAGACCCTTGTTAAAAAGTATGGCTTTAACCAAGAAGGGTGCAGATTGAGGTTCAGGGGCATTCAGAAACCATCTCACCAGTCCTTTAGGATTTTGTGGAGTATTTTTGCAGAGTACTGGATGGTTGGGTGAAGAGTAGCATGGAAAACACTTTTGAAGGGCTGTACAATTTGATTGCACATGCTCAGCTGTTTTACAGGGCTACACCAACACCTGGTTGAGTGTACGTTCTGTTATCCCCAAGGAACTTGCAAAGGAGGAAGACCTCTGGGTGAGTACCAGAATGTCTGAAAAGGCATTTGGGACTTATCCTACCGGGATTGGCTCATTTTCCCCCCAACAGAGCCTGGGGGATGTTCACAGTAACCCAGACAGGTCCCAGTATAGTGGAGGCGGGTAGAGGGTCCCATGTCCCTTTCACAGTAGAAGGAGAGGTGAGGGTGGTCAGAGACCCAAGGTGCCCTATTCCCACCCGCAGAGCTTGGAGTGTTCCCAGAGGAGCACCAGCAGGGAAGCCTAGTCCATACCAAGAGACTATCAACTGAGGGGAGTCTCACAGTGTCAGGAGGGCTTGGGGGGGGGGGGGGCAACTGCCACAAGCGCCGAACAACTTCTGGTTTCTGGCAGTACCACTCCCCAGAGGAGGGTGCAGAAGCCCAGATGGAGGGTTAAGAGGTAGAAACAGCCCACAGTGAAGGACCTGAGGATTAGGGGATGCCAGCTCTGAGATCAGAGCACCCGAAGACTGACCCTGGTGAGGCCACTTTTAGCCTGTGGGGGCTCCATGCACTGTCACAGGGTCAGCGGGCTGGAGACCTGCGTTAGATTCTTGCACAACACATGCAGAGTGAGTTTCCCTTGGGGGCTTAGTTGGACTCCCCTGGAAGTCCTGGCCTGATAAGCACATGTTCAGCCTAAGGGTACAGCCCCCGGATTGAAGGGCTACCTTCAGGATATCACCCCTGAACTGGTGGGAGGGGCAGTTGCCACAAGCACCCAACAGTTTTGTTTTCTGGGGGTACCACTCTCAAAAGGAGGGCAAAGAACCCCAAATGGAGAGGCAGGGGGAGGAAAGACTCACCCCTGAATTCAGTCCAGCCCAAGGGTACAGACCCTGGGTTGGAGGACCAGTTGCAGTATACCACCCCTGAACTAGTGGGAGGGAGAGTGGAGAAAGGATGCAAGACACCTTAGCTACTGCCCCCCATTCTGAGAAACCACAGAGGACAGAGACCCCTGATTGACCTGGGGCCTGGCACTTGCCACTGACAGCTGTCAGTGGCCTCTGTTGGTTGCTGCCCTTGTGGACAGTTTTCCTTGGGTTGGGGACAGAGGCTAGACCCAAGGTGTGGAATGGGCCACATCACTTTGTTGGCCATGGTGGTACTATCTGCATACTGGGATGCATCTGTGAGCAAATTAAGATTAGGTGCTGCACAGGTGGGTCCACAGGTAAGGAGAAGGATTCTTCATGGGTTAGATCAGTGGCCCCCACGAGCACAGAGGGATTCCGTTCCTCCACACCCAAAAATGGACAGAACCCAAAGCGATCAAAGTGATGCAGTCTCCCACAATGCTAGAAGATGAGGAGGACATGGACGATGATGATGACCCTAAAGGAGCTGTTCATATCATCCATGCACTGCAACCTAGTGGATATCCGTGAAGACGCATTCCCAAATGCAACATCCTCCTGGCAGGCTATCAGCTGCCAGCGTTAATCGACACAGGAACTTCAATTAATATCTTAGTGCAGGATGTCTTAAAGACACTACCTTTTCAACCAGTCTTACATCCCACCTCCACCCAGGTTTTCGCATAGGGATCATCCACACTACCACTGGCAGGTGTTTTCATGACAGTAATCATGCATGAGTCTCACTCAACTTGCAGCAAGGTGTACGTGATCAAAGGTGGCTCTGGAATGCTATTAAGCTGCTGGATGGCAGAGTGTCTTCAACTCGTTACTTTTGCCTTCATCATCCACTTAGGAAGCATGGATGATCTGGTCGATATTATGCTTGCATCTCTTTTTGACGGCATATGATGTCTCAAGGACCGTCTGATACACCTGCACATTGATGACTCTATCCAACCTGTTGTGCTGAAACATCGGAAGGTGGATTTTCATCTACACCCCAAGGCAGAAGCTGAGCTGTGGAAGATGGAGCATGCTTACATCATACAGATGGTTGACGGCCTTACGCTTTGAGTGTCCCCAAGTGGCCGGGGAGGTCAGAATTTGCATCGACATGTGCCTGCCAAATCTGGCCATCTGACGTGTAAGACATCTCATGCCGACTGTCGATGACATTGTGGCTGAAGTAAGCGGCTCCAGGTGGTTTTCTAAAGTAGTCCTCCATGCAGGGTACCACCAGTTAATGCTTGCCCTGGAATCCAGAGCAATCGCTACTTTTTCCACCCATGTTGGCTTGCGGAAGTACAAGCGTCTCTGTTTTGGAGTATCGAGTGCAGCAGAAGTATTTCAAGACATGATCAGGGGGGCGTTGGCTGATCTCACAGGCGTTATAAATGTCAGTGATGACGTTCTGGTCCATGCACCCACACTGGAGGAGCATCTTGACCATCTAAGAGATACTTTTCAATGACAAAAGGACAATTGTCTCACGCTTCACTGAGAAAAATGCGCATTTCTTCAGAAGGATATAGTGTTCTTTGGATACCGGTTCTCGGAGGAAGGGGTCATGCCAGTTACCGCAATAATCCATGACATCCAATCAGCACCGGTGCCCACCACGGTCACAGGAGTGCGCAGCTTTTTAGGGATGGATACATACTAAGGGCATTTCATCCAGAACCTGACAAACCCCTTTGCCCTACTTCTCAAAATGACCAAGGCCAATGCCATGTGGAACTGGGGTCCCCTCTAGGAAGAGGCCTTCTGGCCAACCAAACGAGCTCTGTCCACAGCCGGGAGTCAGAATTGTCAGTAGATGCAGTCCCCACTGGCTCAGGCACTGTATTATCACAAAAACAAACAATGGTGAGAGGGCCCCAGTGGCATATACCAGTCATGCCCTGACTGAAACTGATCAGCACTGTCATTGACAAAGAAGCTATTGCAGTGCATAGGTACGGGCCACAAACCACTAGTCCCTCTCTTCACTGGGTCCTCCTCCAAACTGTCTCCAAGAATAGAGAAATGGATCCTTCAACTTCAAGCATACTGTTTCTCTGTGGTATATCGCCCTGGATCACAAAATTCAGCCAACTATTTATCCAGGCATGCGAGGCCCGCCACCGTGGAAAAGGAATCAGATGCTGAGGAAGTGGAGGAATGTGTTAGATTGGTGGTAGAACGATCCAGGCCACTCCCCATCTACCTGGTGGACATTGTTAAGGCCACTACCACTGATGAATGCCTTCAACTAGCCATCTCTGCGGTAACCTCTGGAAATTTGCACACCCTCACTAAAAATGCATGCCATCGTACCGAAGAAGCAAGCTTGATCCTGGCATCTTTCCGCAATGTTTGTCTGGAACTAGCGGTCTCTCCGGAAGGGTGTCTAATGAGAGGCTACCGATTGGAAATCCCGAGAGCCATGCAACAACAGGTGGTTGACCTCGCTCACATAGCTCACCAGGGGATCATCAGAACCAAGTCCAGACTGCGGTGCAAGGTATGGTTCTCAAATCTGGATGATCTAGTGGAATGGACTGTCCGGCACTGTTCGCTGTGTCAAGCTGTGGGGCCTGTGGAATCATCAGCACCCATCATCACTGAGGCTATACCACTGATGCCGTGGCACAGGCCCAGTGCTGATTTCGGAAGTCTACCTGATGGCAGACATATGTTGGTCATCATAGATGATTTTTCGAAATATCCTGAGGTTGAGATCATTGAGTCAACAACAGCCAGCCAAATTATTCCACCGTCTGGAAAACGCCATGACCACCAATTGTTTGTTCAGTGAGCTTCGAACAGACAATGGTCCTCCGTGCTACAGCCAGGAGTTCGCAAAATACTTACAAAATACTTACAATCACAGGAGAATTATGCCCCATTGGCCTCAAGCCAATGAAGAGGCGGATAGATTTATGCAGACTTTAATAAAATCCTCAGAATTGCCCTGGTAAATGGACAGAACATGGAGTGCCCCCCCCTATGCTTTTCTGAGGGAATACCGGCTCATACCACATGCTACGACCAAGGTGAATCCCAGTGCTCTCTCCTCCTGAATTGAGCCGTGAATGACATCATTCCCCATGTGGAAGAACCCCCTGTCTTAAAGGACCAAGTGGATGAATCGTTTTGTCAGCTTCATGCCCAAAATGACCACATTTCTCGAACAAGATGTACCAAGAGCTGAGTCATTCGTGTTGGTGATATGGTCCTTGTCAAGAACCGGCATCCCTGGAGCAAATTCCTGCTGCCATTCGAGGATGACCCATGGAAGGTGACATCTGTAAAAGGGACCATGATAACTGTTCAGAGGCAAGGTGAGAATGTTACAAGAAATGTGTCGTTCTTCAAGCTCTATCAGCAACCATCTGTCAGTTTGCCTGACCACTCACCACCACTCAACCAGAATGTGGGTGTCTGAGAAGGACCACTTGTTGGCAGGATGCCCCAGGAGTCACGTCTCCCTCCCCCTGCTGACACCCTCTCATGAAGCAGATGGATAAATCGAAGACAGACAATTCAACTCTACACTCCATTCCTGAGACCTGTCCACCATGAGAAAGACCTAGAGGCCGTATTGAACTCCCAGGCAGCAAGGGACTGAGAGGTTTCATCTCCAGCCACGTGCCATGAAGTCATCCAATTTGAAAAACTTTGTGGTAAATTGATTTAATGTGCTATCATTAGTTGTCCGCAACAGCTGTATTTCATTATCTCTCTCTCTCTTGCTCTTTCGCTCTTTTTCTTTCTCTCACTGCTACTGTGTTCTCATGTTCATTTTATGCTCACCTCATTTAGTTGTCACGTTAGAATGCCATGCACCATGGTTCTTGGTGACGTGTTTGAAATGCTGTTAAAGTGCTAATGTTTTATGTCTGGGTAAAGGAGGGATGTTATGTTTGGGGATGGACCATCCCATGTCGAAGAACCTTGTAGAGAGGTTAGTGAGGTGGACCACATGCATGTATGCAACATAGTCACGGCTGTGACATAGGAAAATGCAACTAATAAAAGTGGCTGGGAACAGACCTTGTGGTTCCTTAGCCAGTAACCCAGCATTACGAACATGTACCTGCTTTATTTATAACGCCACGTGGCCAACCAGTCACAGCCCCCGCAGCGATCCAGCACACAAGACTGCTTAAAAACTATCAGCCATTTTCAAAACCTTCAGGACTGCACAAAACCTCAAGAATTTTAAGATGACGGACAGCCCATTCAAGTGAGGATGATGAAATCTCACTTGATGGTAATGTTTTGTAAGTAGCCAGTTTAGGTACATGGCCAGGTAAAAAACTGTGGGGCATATTTACGTTCCCTGGCGCATCCCTGCATCTCAGCAGGGATGCGCCACGGAAAATGCATCACGCAAGTTTACCCTTGCGCCACGTCCGATGCGCCGCATTTACAATGCGGCGCATCGTGGCGCAAGGATAAGCATATGCGTGACGCATCTGCCGGCGGAAGGTTGGCGCAGTGCTGAAGTTGTGTCGCAAGCGCGACGCAACTCCAGCACTGTTCCAACCTTCCCTATCCCTAACATGGTGCGTCAATTCTTACGCCTGCTTGAAGCAGGCGTAAGGATTTGACGCACCAGCGTCGGAAAAGTGACTGCGTGAAATCTTGTAGATTTCACTACGTCACTTTTCCGAGGTGTTCCTGCGCCGGAACGCCCCCCCCCTGCGCCGGTACGCCCACATGAAACCTGACGCAGGTTTCATGTGGCGCAGGGGTTTACTATGTGACGCATCTCCCTAGATGCGTCACGTTGTAAATATAGCGCAACGCGGAGCATGGTTTGCGTCGCCGCTGCGTCACATGCGTGACGCAACGGCGGCGCAAAAGTGGCGCAAGGGGCTTGTAAATATGCCCCTGTGTTGTGATGGGCAGGGCTTAACCTATGAAAATGACCAGATTTACCTGCCATTTTGAACGCTTGTTGTTTGTTTTTATGGAATGGGTGAGGGTCATATCTCACACACACTCTCTCTCTCCCTCCCTCCCTTCCTCCCCTCTCTCTCAAACCTTGAATGAGTTCTTACATCTGAACAGAACACTATTCTGCCATTGCTTCACAGAAACAATACTTGCAATGGGGTGCAAACATTGCATATATTTTCTGCCAGGTATTTGCGAATAATTTTCTAGTAAGGCGGTGCAAACTGTTTCCCTACCTGCAGAGATTCCAGACTAAGATTGATTTAGTGCAAGCATTTTAATGATGCAATTTGGGCTAGAAAACTCCCTTTAGGCGTAGCAAGTACGATAATTAAACTCATTTATAAAATGGGTGTTGGAATTGGTCCTAGGGCTTTTAGTCCATTTAGATAATTTATAGTATAGCTATAATGTATGCGAAAAATATAGGAAATCTAAAAAATGTAGGAACAAAATGAAGGAAACATTGTTTGAGTGCCTCAGGTCCGTAAGATAGTCACACCCCATGAAAATAATAATTAAATGTACTGCCTTCAATTAACTTCTATATTGAATGTCAACATGCATTGTACTGTAAGGGTTTTCAACTAGTAAATAAATACTTTGTAGCCTCATTTCACTTGGCCACATGTTTACAATATTTTTCCAACATGAGGATGCAAAGTGTATAGCAGATTGTAAAAGGGTATTACATATAGGTAAATTCACAAAACATACACGCACAATATATGCTGCATGTGTGCAAGTAACGTTGCACACGTAGGTGTTAGGCCATGACCAAATGTGTGCTGCTGTGGGTCCTATAAAGAGTGTGGCTGGTGCAGGAGGAGAGTCATAGTACATTCACATTGTGACGCAATTGTTTCTCTGTTCACTCCGGTCTTCCGGATATGGCGCAGCGACAGCGCCATCCATATAGTCGTATTATTATTATTATTATTATTATCATTATTACTATTATTATTATTATTGTTACTCGCAGTTGCACCGCAGGGGCATTAGCACGTATACGGAATGAATGTAGCAGCGTAAGAATTCACGACTGAACATTTCAGAAACAGGTAAACAGAAGATTACAGGCTGAGGGTAAAAGTGGGGGCTATCATACTATAAAGTAGCCCAGATGTAGGCAACACGTGTAAGGGAGGACTTTAATTTATTTGTAAGTATACATGTGATGTGTTTATAGCACAAGCTTGGCCGAAAGGCTGTGTATTGCTATACGAGGTGTAGACAGATAGAGAGTGAATCTAGGCAGGTGGCCCCATGATTCGTAAGTGGGTGGACTATTTACTGTGTCACGGTGCAGTGTTCTTTGAAGAGGTGTGTCTTAGAGGGGGAGGGAAAAGAGATGTGACTCATAAGAGGGGGGATGGAATTCCAAAAATTTGGATATAGCACCAGTGGAAATTTGTTTCAAGGCAAGGGATGTTTTACATTTTTCTGTTTCGAGGTGTAACATGTCTGTTTCTCTGAGGCCATAGTGTCCACCTGAGATGTTTAATACTTTGGTGAGATAGAGTGAGGCTTAATTAGATTCTTACCTCAATTGGAAGCCAGTGCAAGTCTTCAGATCTTCGGAGATGTGTTACATTTTTCTCTTAGCAAAGATGAAGGAGCTCTGGCATGTACAAGACCCTTGATATGGAGACCTATCCCTGGTGTGAGCATTGTGAAGCATCACACATTAGCACTCAGTCTGAGCTTTGGTGTAACATATATGATTTAATTTAATCCTCAATGAAATGCCCTCTCCCATCCATGGGAATCGAGATTAAGGCACCTGCAGACATGAGCAGGTCATCGATGCTCGACCCAATGACCTCATGGAAGTCAACAAATAGGAAAAGGTCACGCTCGTTGGGGTCATATGCATGAAGTCTATAATATTAAATATGCTGTTCCTCAATATTTGCTAATGTTAGATTGTAAACTATGTGATAATGAGGAAAATGTCACATACAGACCCCTTGGTGAAGGTGCAGCCTCCTTTTTTGATAGCAAGTAATTATTTTGAGGATGAAAGAAAATCTTTCCAATGTTATTCAAAGAGTTAATTTTGAAGCTTGAACAGGTTGTATGTTTTGATTACTTAGGGGTACATCTGGCAAAGATGGATTTGGGATTAGCAATAATTGGAAAAGCATTTCATGTGATCATAGTACTCAGCGTTTGTGTCTGGGAGGGCGTAATGCCAGGGCCGCGCTTCAAATGTATATGTTACCACAATGTTTTCCACTGTACATTTTGATGCAGAGACCTGGGAAATGATTAACCCATCTCATCTTTGTGAATATGCAAACACGTTTTCTAAATCCATCTTCTAAACACCCCAGTCAACCATCCATTCTTTTACAAGGGAAGAGCTAGGAATAAAATTTGTGGATGTACTAGCAGTAATATGACCTACCCTCTTTTGGGTGAGTGTTAGGTCAAAGCCTGAAGTGGAGGTACTTGGAGGTTTGGTGTGCTTACCCTCCATGAGTCTATGGCTGGCTGACATGAGGAAAATGCTATAAATGAGTAGCTTAAAACACATTTGGGACCTCCTTGATCAACTTAATGAGGCTGACTAATCTTGAGTATATAAGGCATAACTATCCTAAGTCCAGGAGAAGCTGAAGGAAAGAGTTAGGGAAGCTCTCAACTGATGGTCTGTTTCAAGATCAAATTATGCTCAAACTAATAGATATCCCTGAAACTTGTGTAACAGTCGTGTACCCGGACAATACACTTGTTAAACTTTCTACTTTACCAGCACATTGGGTAGAATGTGACTAGGCTTAAGATAGATAAGATGTATTTGGTTGCTGGTGTCATCCACAACTTGGTGCATTTAGTATTCATATTTCTTCACTGTACTAGACTCACACAAAATTGATTTAAAGAAAGTTGTAAGAAATATGGGCTGCAATCTAGTGCTAAGGTGACTGCCGTCAGCCTGAAGAGCTCTGAAACGTATGATCAACTCCCACTATCCAGATATTAGAGTAGCCTGGCATGGTGCTGAAGGCCAAACACCCTGACACATGTAACTCAAGATGAGATTGCCTCATATTCAAAAGAGAGGATTATTCAATGTAATACTTGTGCATAGTTGGTAAATGCAAGGGGTTGGATCACAGAACATTTTTTAGCTGGCTCTACATGTCCTTGGTGGTAAACATCGCAGAGCTTGGTGCTAACTCATTTTACCCCTTTATCTTGAGGGTGAAATTATCGTGGTGGCAACATGTGACAGGAATGCTTGTGCATATTTTAAGCAGAGACGGCAGCTGAGGTACAACACTCCAGCACACACCAAAACAAACAGTGTGGCAACAAAACCACAACACAAAACAACAACCCCACAATAAATACACAGCATGGCACAACACACCAACAAAATACAACACACAACAAAACCTAACAACACAGTGAGGCCTATTCACAAAGGTAAATTTACATGTGAGTAAATCTACATGCGCAAATTTACTGTTACATGTTCTATTAACAATATAACTTTTCGGTAGTCACCATTTTGAGTGTGAAGTTAATAGAAAGTGTAGATTTACATTAATCTAACACCTCAGTTTAGGGGTGTAGTCTGCATGTATGTAATTTAAGGCCTTACAGTTACTACTAGTAACTTTACAACTGTATTTTATTTTTGTTCTAATTTGTGGAGACATCTGCATGGAAGAGAATGGGTGAAGTATATACACCTGAATTAAATCTTTCACACCTGACACCCATTCCCTTACAACAACATAAATACTGCTGACACCGTTGGATCTGCTTTTTTCCTCTTAGTCTTTCAGTTACACAGCTGCCACATTCTGCCTGCAGGGTGGATACCGCACTTCTCAGGAGAAGGCTACATTACAAAGAAGAGACAGCTCATGTAGTTAAATTTGTAGAAAAATACTACAAACAACTTCATTCGCCCTCAGTGGAACACAAAAGGCAGTCTTATGTTAGTAGGTGACAGCCTCTGTCACTATATTGGGGGAAGAGGCATGTACCGTGGGGGATATTAAAAAAATGATGAGGAGGCAGGTGAAGGAAAGGCTCTCCAGGATTCAGCTGGCACAAGCTGTACCTGGAGGGGCACCTGAATCCTGTCTCCATTTATCCTGCTCGAGGAAGCTGGAGCAAAAGTTTTGAAAGATTTCCCAATGCTGTTTTGGTGCCCAAACAAACACAGGAGGACACTTTCAAGGGCATTAAGACCTCCGGGGGAGTACTTAGACACTCTCAGGGTGTCAGTAATGTCCTCTTCAGCTTTTTTATGTTCCTGGATCAACCAACGGGATCCGCCTTATGGTCCTTGGAGATCTTTCTGTCCTTGGATCTCAAGTGGTGGAGGCCCACCTCCTCCGCACCCTCCTCCTCTGCCAGGTGAGATGTGTTGTGGGTCTTGGAGTCCCCTTGAAGGTAAAGTTGCATCTTGAGCAGCAGGAGATCTTCAGGGCTATATAGCCAGGGCCACTGGAATTAGGCGGAATTGGAGGGCCAAATTATGTGGCAGGGTTTAGTGAATTATGTGCCATGAAAAGGCGAATTATGTGAGTAATGCAGCACCATTTTTACACTTGTTAACAATGTCTGGGCATTGGATGCACCTCATTAGTACCAGTTTAACACCCAAATATAGCAGTAAGCAACAGAAAGGTGATCAGTTTACCTTTGCGAAGGGCCTTCCACTGCACACAATCACATGTTGCTGAGTTTTTAGTAACTTTGGAACCGCTTGAGCTAGAAACAATTTTTTTTGTTGCAGATTATGCAGCAGATGGATTATGTGGCAAGTGCCGCAATTCTCTATAATTATGAGAAAAACGCAGCGGCCGAACAATCGTATAATTCCAGTGGCCCTCTGTATAGTGCAGGGCAGTGACATTGTTGGGAGGGTAAGATGCGTTGTGGGGTTTGAGGAGGTGCAGAGGTCTTGGTCATCGAAGTTGTCATAGAGCGTCTTGATCTTGAGGTGAAAGAAGGAGCTGAGACTGTTGCAGAGATCTTGGTAGGGAGGGATGTCTGTTGTTTCACTGTTGGGTTTGGCAAATTCCTGTATGATGGAGAAGTTCCTTGGAGTTGTGGGTGTTGGAGAGGATTCTGTCTTGGAGGAAGTTCTTCTTTGTGGATTTGATGAGTTGGTGGTGTGCCGTGGTGGCCGTTTTGTAGGTGGTGCGGGTTTCCGGAGTTTTGCTGCTTCTTCACATCTTTTCAAGTCATCGGCAGGAGTGCTTGGATTCTTGGAGTGCCGTGGTGAACCAGTTTGCTTTCTTGTTGTGTCGTCTTGTAGTCTTCTGGAGGGGGGCGAGTATGTTGGCGCAGTTGGCGATTCATTGGTGGAGGTTGCTTGCCGCAGTGTTGGCGTCTGTCATAGTTGGGGGTGGAGTGCAGATGAGGGTGGAGGTGAGGTGTTCTTCAGAGACTTTATTCCAGATTCTGCGTGGGAGGCGGAGCACATGCTTGTGTGCAGTGGGTTTTCTAAAGGAGAAATGGATTCAGTGGTGGTCAGTCCAGAGCAGTTCCGTGGTGTGGCTGAAGAAGATGCTGTTTCCTCCTGCGAAGACGGGGTCGAGTGTGTGTCCTGCTGTGTGAGTGGGGGCAGAGACAAGTTGTTTCAGTACTATGTTGGTGAGGTTCTCTAGGAGGGCGGTGGTGTTGGGGTCATCATGGTTGTCCAGGTGGAAGTTTAGATCTCCGAGTAGAATGTAGTCTGTGGAGGCCAGGGTGTGGGGTGCGATGAGGTCGGCAATGTGGTGGGTGAACAGAGCGTGGGGGCCAGGCGCTCTGTAGATGAGGGTTCCGCGGAGCATCATTTTGGGGTTGGTCTGGATCTGGAAGTGGATATGTTCCATGTTCGAGGCGTCATCCAAGTCGGTGGTTGTCATGCAGAGGGAGCTTTTGTGGATGATGGCGAGGCCTAATCCTGGGCAGGTGGGGCGGTCTTTTCTCAGGATCTTGTTTCCATCTGAGTTGGCGGTTTCAATGTCGGTTGCGGAGCTGGTGTTGGTCCAAGTCTCTGTGAGCAAGGCGACGTCGGGCGTGTGAGTGTTGAGGAGGTCCCGGATCTCTATGGCGTGTTTGTTGAGGAGTATGCAGTTCAGTGGTCAGTGGTTTGTGTGCGCTGGCGTCCGGTGGGCCGGGGGCTACAGCTGGGGTCCGGAGGTGGGTGAAGGTGCGGCGGCAGTGTCGGCAGGAGATCGGGTCTTGGGTGTTGCTCGGTGTCAAGAGCTGGCAGTTGTTGCTGCATCCAGTGTTGAGAGCGTGGAGGGTGTTGGGGTCATAACAGCGAAGGTTTGGGGGATCAAGGTCCCTGGTTCTGGTCACGGACGGGCGCAGATGGACTTGCCTTTGGTGCGCCAGCTGCACGGCACAGCGGCTGCCATTAAGTAGGGGTCAGGGGAAGGGCGATCAGCTGGGAGGCAGGAGCAACACACTGGGGGAAGGGGACATGGAGGCAGCAGCGGTGGGGAGCTCGGGAAGAGGGAGTGAAAAAGAGGCAAAAGAGGCAAAAGAGGCAAAAGAGAAAAGGGAAAAGAGGCAAAAGAGAAAAGCCAAAACCAGAAAGAGCAAGAAAGGGAAAGAACAAGGTAGAAAGGGTAAAAAGAGAAAGAGCCAAACAGAAAGAGCAAAAAGAGAAAAACTGGCACAGAGGACACAGAACAGAGCAGAATAGCAGAAGAGCAAGGTGCTCTTATACTAGACCACCAGGGATGAGGCGCAGACAGGAGCCTGCGGGTGGAGGAGAGCCTCAAACACGTACCTGGCAAGGCGCTTGGGCTCAAGGGCAGTAACTCAACGGTGGAGGTGTGCGGGTGGAGAGCAGTGACACTGAATAGGGAGGTCAGAGGTCTTGCTCCTTCTAGTAAAACATTCTGACTTGCAGACTTTCAACCCCAGAAGCAGATTGTCAGTTAACTCTCTAGTGATCAACTGCAGGTTTATCACAAAGTTCTAATGAGCAACGAGGGTCCTAAGATTCTGTATTTATGACAAATGTGTGGCGCACCTGAATGCCATCTTGATGAAAAGCTTAAAGTGAAGCTATAGTTAGTTGTTGAAATAATAAATGTTCAAAAATCAAAAACACTTTGAAATTCACCAGTTATAGTTTACTGAGATAGCTATAACTTGTGCTGCCATGCACTGCTCATGATCTCACATGTTACTTTACTCAAAACTTGTAAATTATGACATCACTGACGACATCACTGATGTCAAATTCCATTATTGATTAGATCACTGATGACATCAATGATATGACCATTGTCATATACAGCATAGACTGAGTGTACATATATGGGTTGATACCATGGAAATAGCGTGAGCCCTGGAGACAAGTGCAATTGTATTTTAAAAGTTATATTTTGCACCATTTACAAATCACTAAACTTTGGGGCGGAAGAAGTACTCCATGTTAAACAAGGTAAAGGCTAAGGGCACCTGGGTTGCAGAGATATGTTTTGGAAGTAGGCTGTCAAGTAAATACCTCTATGCTGACCTATTTAGTTTAACAAGCGACCTGGCAAGGTTCTAAATTACCAAAACCCTCTACACATCATACATAGTTAAGGATACCCCACATATAACTCAAAAACGTATAATAATGCAGTATGATTTTTATAACATTCTTTTATATTTTATTCTGAAAACATGAATATTTATCTCTAAGATTCACACATTACATATATGTATAAGACATTTGATAAATTTGGTTTACATGATATTTCATCATAATACTTAGAAAGCAAAAATATATCACATTAGACATCCCACAATGAATACAAAACACTATAAAAACATCCACTATCTACATTCATTATACATCACTATCATACTCTCACATACTCACATGCATACTAACCAACTATAAAGACATACACTGAAAGAAAAAGGGAGGGGAAAAAATCTTTTGACCCTGTGGTGGATTTCACAGTGTTTATAAATAACTGGGTATAATAATTACAAAAACATCAGTAAAAGGAGAAACGATTCTCCAAGATCACTCTTCTGAAAATGGTTCGCAGTCTACGCGCGTTTCAGTGGAAAACCACCTTCTTCAGGACCAGATATGCTGAAAGTTCATTTAAAAATATCTTGGGATGTCTGAAATAAAAAACAGGGGCATTTAGCTAGGAGAAGGTAATGGCTATAATAATTTACTAAGGGAAGGTTCCTCTTATTAGTATTTTTAGAAAAATTTAAACTCTTTTCTCATCATGGTGCTCAGGTGCCAGGGAATGAAAGATGGAGTGAAACAGGAGGGAATTAGAATTTTGTGTAATAAATGTAAGAATTATTTTCACATACAGAGGATGTATAGAGGTGACCACGGTCCCAAGATTGAACGAGTCAAAGTTGTCAAAGGACAGAGTGCACACGAGCAGACATGAGTGAAATAGGCCAGCTCCCCGTAACATGTGAAGAATAAGTCAGATAGAGCTACTGGAAATCAAGCTAACCTTCATGAAAAGTGTGTTGACAATCCTCTCTTGGAACGAAACCTTCTATTTTATATTTTCTTGTCAATAAATGTATTTGTTCTGAAAATATGCCTTGGTCCTGAAGTTGCAGTGTTCGAAAAAACTGTGATCAAAGAACTAGAAAAGATTACTAAATATATCCGCAAACCTCTTCCCAATCTTACTAACTTGGAAATACAGGCACTTAAAAATTTAGAGAACAATAAACACATTATCATCAAGCCTAGTGATAAAAGCAGGAGGAATAGTGATCATGGACAGTGAGAAATACTCGCAAAAAATGGAAATCATGCTATCAGTTCCTGAGCATTACCAACCGGCTCGTCGATCAGTCATAGCAGATTTAAAAAGTAAAATTGAGGCTATAACAGTGATAGCATTCAGGGAGGGCTACATTTGTCAAAAAGAGTTGGAATTTCTGAATAAAAGAGACACTGTCATCCCCGTCCTATACGGAGTTCCTAAAACGCATAAGAATATACAAGATCCCCCAATGCGTCCGATCATTTCGTCTATTAATTCCTGCACGGAGCCACTTTCACAATATGTGGACTCATTTCTATGCCCTCTTACCAAATTGTATAAATCATACATTAGAGACACAGGGCACATGATAGCAACCATTCAACACACACCATTCAATCGTGATACTCAGTTCCCTGTCACTCTAGACATAGAATCTCTTTATACTAACATACCCCAGGACCTAGCTATGGAGGCAGTGGCAGCCCTCCTGGCTAGAGCTCCTGGGGAGAGACCTAACCATTTTATTTTAGAATGTCTAGACATAGTGTTACATCATAACTACTTTGAATTCAAGGATAACCTGTATAAACAAACGCAAGGGACTAGCATGGGTGCTTCATGTGCACAGAGTGTGGCAAATACCTATATGGGAGAATTTGAACGTAAGCATATTTTTAATGAAATAGCTCCCTACTCTGAAAACATTTACACATGGCATAGATTTATAGACAACATATTTTTCATCTGGACAGGGGATGAACTAAGTCTCACACATTTTACTGAATGGTTAAATCTCAATGAATGTAATCTCAAGTTCACCGCTAATTACTCTCAAGACAAGGTGGAATACCTGGATATATGGATCATGAGTGGAGAAGCAGGCATAGAGGTTAGTCTATACAGAAAACCCACGGCTAAGAACACAATCTTACAACACACCAGCTACCATCCATCTTGCCAAAAAGATTCAATTCCCTATGGGGAATTTCTTAGAATCAAGCGCAATTGTACAAACATGCATGATTTTCTGATACATGCAGAACAATTGAAAAAGAGACTGATATTCAGGGGTTACCCCAAATGCCTGATAAGGCAATCGATGAAACGAGCTAAGTACTATAACCGAGACAGTCTAGTCAGTGGTAAGACAACGCAACCCTCAGAAAGACTAGTATGTGTAATAAATCACACTTGTTACAACAAGATACAACAAATCCTACACAAGAATTGGAAGATTTTAAACACCAATGATGACAGTAGGGCTCTGATGAAACCCATTGTGGCTTTCAGAAGAAATACAAACGTAAGAGACAAATTGATACACAGTAGACTGAAATCACCTACTAAGAATAGGGAACAAAAAACAATTGATGGACTTCCACAGATGTGGGAACTGCCATGCATGTCCGTCAGCCATTACCACAGAGGAATGGTCATATGGCACAAAAACAGGAAAGCTTAAAAGCCACACTAATTGCAGAAGCTACAATATTATCTATCTTATCCTTTGCCCGTGTGGGCTTGGATACATAGGTGGAACTGGCAGAGAATTTCGCCTAAGACTATCTGAGCACAAATCTGCCATCAGAACACATAAAACACAAGCCCCGATGGTCAAACATTACATTGATTATAACCATAGTGAACAGGATTTAAAGTGGCTCATTTTAGAAAAAGTGGATCACAAACATGGTCAACAGGCAGAAAAGGTAAGAAAAAGAGAGAGACCTTCTGGATCTTTCACTGTGATACAGTGCGTAGAGGTCTGAATGAAGAGATCACCTGGTTTATTACATGACCTCACAGATGGTAGGAGTGCTTATGTTTGGTAACAAGATCAATCGACAGTATAACAAATAGGAAATCCCTCTGATAGGACACAAGCTTCTGTCAGATATATATTATCCTAGGCTCTGACTCTATTTTTACCCTATTAAAGTTTTTTTGTTTTTTTGTTCAGTATCTGTTGTTAACAAACTGCATTATAGTTGTCTAATGTGGATTTAACATTCTTTTCATATTTAGGCAGTAATCAGGGACATTGTCAGTGAGAGGTGAGCAGCCCCATATTCAGCCGATAGCAAGGCTTAACTAGCGATTTTGTGAACCCTGTCAAATACATCCCCTTTCAACAGATTTCACTTCAGCTGTTGAATGTGGAATAAACAACCTTTTTACATGTAGGCATGAGTCAGCGGCAATGTCACTGAAAGGTGAGCAGTCCCGCAATTATTTACCAGCGAGTTTCAACTAGCGATTCCATGAACTCTATCAATATGCGATTACCTCTTTACATATACTTTTCCTTCGCAAACATGCAACATTTAAATGCTCTGCATGAGATTTGCTAATTTAAGCAATCATATGTTAGAATTCTGCAATCATCTATAATGTACCTTCAAACCACTCCAACATGGCGACCGGTATCGTTTTACTATCAGCTTGATTAGGGTCATCATCGCGAGACTTAGATGGCGGTTTTTTGAAGCCTCTAAATACGACGAGGGAAGTTGGCTTACTCCTTCAGGCTGCGGATACAACGGAACTTTGACTTTCCACATCGAGAGAACACGATACAAGTAAGGCTCATTTTACTTTTTGTAGGACACGCCGTTAGAGGTCACCCTGACTACATGTAAACGGCCCCCTCTATATTTTGAGGACATAACTCTGATACCGCAGAGTGTAAGAAACTTTTCCAGTCTTAATAACTGGTATATAGGTAACCATTTTTTCAAAATGCAGCACTTTAGAGTGGTCCGCTGTCACAGGGCTAATGCAGGACAGCTATTGTTTTTAGCGTTAACTTCTTTGCCGTTAACCGTCTGTGGTTTTACCACGGCATTAAAATCACTACTATCATGTAACGCAAACATAGTGGTGTTTTATAGGCAGTGTAAACCTGATTTATTGCCTCTTACTTTGTCGTTATATGCCCATGGTTGGATGATGGTTTTGTAATCAAAAACAGCATAGACCGTAACCAAGCTGTTGTATCCCCTTGCCAATAGAGTACACAAACGGATTAGATGTAACAAGGCATATGGGTAACTGGAGTAGTAATAGGACCAGTCTGTAAGTCCTCTTTATGCCTCATTGGAACAAACATTACATTTGTCTTTTTTCTCTGCAGAGACATGTATAAAAATTTGTGAAGACACGTAAAATAAGCTGTCACTCCTAAAACTAGGACTCGTGAAAGAGGGAAATTCCTCTTTGCATTCACTAAATCCACTCCAAGAAATGAGGCTTCATTTCTAAAATACGGGTAATGACAGTACATTAATATCTGATGAAAAGATTTAAAACTCGTATTTAAACAATGCTATTGAAAGTGTGTATCTATTCACTTTTTGTGTTACCTTTACAGCTCACTTCTCCCCACTTTGACGATCTGTAGCCTGATTGCTACCTGTACAGTCCAATAAACTTAACTTTAAGGTATTTGTTATATAATGGGCCCTAAACTAAGATCACTGGTAGTCTACTGTAGAACCAATCTATAAATCAAGTTTTGTTTATTTACAGAACGAATACATTTATTGACAAGAAAATATAAAATAGAAGGTTTCGTTCCAAGAGAGGATTGTCAACACACTTTTCATGAAGGTTAGCTTGATTTCCAGTAGCTCTATCTGACTTATTCTTCACATGTTACGGGGAGCTGGCCTATTTCACTCATGTCTGCTCGTGTGCACTCTGTCCTTTGACAACTTTGACTCGTTTAATCTTGGGACCATGGTCACCTCTATACATCCTCTGTATGTGAAAATAATTCTTACATTTATTACACAAAATTCTAATTCCCTCCTGTTTCACTCCATCTTTCATTCCCTGGCACCTGAGCACCATGATGAGAAAAGAGTTTAAACTTTTCTAAAAATACCAATAAGAGGAACCTTCCCTTAGTAAATTATTATAGCCATTACCTTCTCCTAGCTAAATGCCCCTGTTTTTTATTTCAGACATCCCAAGATATTTTTAAATGAACTTTCAGCATATCTGGTCCTGAAGAAGGTGGTTTTCCACTGAAACGCGAGTAGACCGCGAACCATTTTCAGAAGAGTGATCTTGGAGAATCGTTTCTCCTTTTACTGATGTTTTTGTAATTATTATACCCAGTTATTTATAAACACTGTGAAATCCACCACAGGGTCAAAAGATTTTTTCCCCTCCCTTTTTCTTTCAGTGTATGTCTTTATAGTTGGTTAGTATGCATGTGAGTATGTGAGAGTATGATAGAGATGTATAATGAATGTAGATAGTGGATGTTTTTATAGTGTTTTGTATTCATTGTGGGATGTCTAATGTGATATATTTTTGCTTTCTAAGTATTATGATGAAATATCATGTAAACCAAATTTATCAAATGTCTTATACATATATGTAATGTGTGAATCTTAGAGATAAATATTCATGTTTTCAGAATAAAATATAAAAGAATGTTATAAAAATCATACTGCATTATTATACGTTTTTTGAGTTATATGTGGGGTATCCTTAACTATGTATGATGTGTAGAGGGTTTTGGTAATTTAGAACCTTGCCAGGTCGCTTGTTAAACTAAATAGGTCAGCATAGAGGTATTTACTTGATTTGATCTTTCTTTTCCTCCCTCCTCTTGGACCTAAAAGTAACTCAGGGAGGGCCTTTATACTTATTCAGTTTGGAAGTAGGCTGTGACTTAAAGCCAAAGCCTCGTCTAAAAAATCTGTGAGAAAAGGCCAAAGCTGCTGTTGACAATACATTGTCAACCAGTGGATATCTAGGCATGTGCCCATGTTAAATATTTGCAATACAGTAGTATAGACACATTCTATAGGCTGTGATTGTTTATTTCCAGAACTTCACTAAAGAGTTTGAGGCATTGCAGATTATTTAATAATGTGGAATGTTGGGGCATCCTACCAACAGGTGGTTTATCCCATACTATGATGTTGTTAGCATAGCTGTAAAGTTGTATGCCATTATACCAATCTCAGAATGTGTGTAGTGTATTTTGCTCAAGTACGGGTCATTCGCCATAGAGTCATGCAGAAGGTGACTTTACAGTGACAAATGCATACCTGTCAACCTCTTGACCTAAAGCTGCGGGTAATGAGAAGTCTTTAAAAGGGTAATCCCATTATGATGAATAAAAAATTGTTGACAGGTGCAGCGTGTTGAATTACTTCAAGTCCACAAACCCTACAGGATGGTGTCACAATGATTATACGATATCTTCAGAGATGTCATCAGTGATGTCATTTCACAAGTCATGAGTTAAGTAATATGTGAGGTCATAAACAGTACATGGGGAAAAGTTATAGTTACCTCAGCATGTTGTAACTGGTGAATTTCAGAGTTTTTGTTTTTAAACATTAACTTCTATCTTATTTCAACACTCAACAATAATGTCCCTTTGACCTTTTTTTGATTTAATGTTATGCAGTGTTTATATAGCATGAACTTGGTCCAAAAGCATTACAGCACTTCACAGGAGCACCAGATGACATTAAACAAGGTCAGATTTTTTTTTCTTTAGACACAGGAAATTAAGTAATCTGGACAAAATCACAGGATGTTGAGCAGACACCGGGACAGAAAATGGTTCTCCTGTTTCAAGGTCAGCAACTCAGACTGCACGCCACGTCTCTTCCCCTTTTGTTTTTACCTTTGTTTTCAGTGAATTATTTATTTTGTTAAATGTGAGCTAAGATATTATTACCATACCCAACTACAATGCCACTTTAGCTTTTGTATTATTCAGTGAATTTCTGGGCTTTTTGATCATATTCAGCCAACTTTTCCCCATGAAGCTTGCATGGCACCGCAGTGCCCTGGGGATGAAGCTTGCCTGTCAGGTTCCACAGGAGTATTGCAGTACCTAACGGGAGGGCCCGCGGAAGTACTGCGATACCTGCAGCACTAACTTATTTTTATTTTGGCCCTTATATTTTATTTTTCCAATTTCAGGATGTTGGAGTCCCATGGGAACAACTGTCGAAAAATACTTACTTTTCAACCTCTTCTAGGCCAATATGAAAATATCTTTTTACACACATTTCTCAAAGATGGCTGAATGGATTTACATCAAATCACAGAAAGAACACTTTCTAGTTATAGTTCTAACTTTTGCAAAATTTGGTGTAATTTCATTGTTTCTGTATCAGAGATCAACGTTTCCTATGGGAATTAATATGGAAAATCAACTGTTCGGGATCGCAACTGCCATTTGTCTTGGCTCTTGCTTGACAGATGATGACAAAACCTTCCAAGAAGGAACTGAAATAGATGAACTTTTTGTTTGGAATCTTTGTGCAGATTTATCAAACTGCGCCAAAGTTATTAGCAAAACAAAAAAACTGCAATTACGCATAGTGGCAACTGTGTAATATATATATGTATATTTATATAGAATAATCAAGGGAGAATGGATCACTTGTCCTGTTTTTGCCAGGGTCTATAGGTTTTCTAGTCTAAAAAACCCTCATACACGTAATGCTCGTCGTAGCGGTATATCTTGATTATCCGCTTGGTCTATTACATGAGCAGCATCATCATTGGGTCTTATTTGTGCTTACCTCCACCAGGAGGGAGACCAACTGGTTATTCGCAGTAGTGATCAGGAATAGTGAGAGGGAGGGTGAGGTGAACTTAAAATGACCTCCAGTACCCTGGCACGGATTTATTGTGTCAGGGGTGGGGCAAGGTTAAAAAGAAGGTGTGGTGCTTAAATAGAAGGGCTACTGTTCTATGGCACCTGTGTAAAAAGGTGAGTGGTCAGGTGGTCGACATGTTTCAGCCCCATGGGTGCCCAATCGGGTCGGAGGGCTTTCTTCAGGACCGGGTGTGCAAATCACTATTGTGTGACCTGCGCAGGTAAGTCACTGCACTTACCCATCTTCTTAGGGCATGTTTTGTTATGGGACAGTTGTACCTATAACTGTGGAGAGGGAAAAAAGACCATCATAACAGCATATACATGTAATCAGTGTAATATTAGTCCAATTGTGACTTCCTGCTGTCAGAATGATGCTAATTATGCTCCTTGAGAGCCTGTAATTCGTTTGAGAAACACTGTAAAAAACACTACACAAAACATTACAGACAAGGCTGAGAACGTGTAGATTATGTTAAGGGTCATTTTGATCTTACTTTAAAAGTGGTGTAATGGTGGTTGATGTGATTAATAGGAGCATGGGGGTCGGAATGTCATGTTTGATGCACTGTCGTTATGCGCTTGAGTGCAGTGGCCTCTGCTGACGTTGATTTACATGTTTAAAGAAACGGAAAAACGGGTGTCCAGTTCTAGTTTAGAGATAAAAATCACACCGTCTATTTATAGACAGACTACGTGATTAGCAGCCTCATGGTGGCATTGTGCATGTTGTGGATTTGCACTGATGGAAGATTTGGGAATAGTAAGAAATTAATTACACGCTTATTGTACACAAAGTGAGGGCGGAAAGTCGTTCGTGCAATGTTAAAAGTAAAGTGCCTTCTGCTTGTTGACAGGCTAATTGCTGTGGTGATAGATAGTCTGCTAATGGCAGCGTGCTGGTTTTAAAAATACTAATTGTGCTGCATTCAAGAGTTAAACCAAGTTGTGGCAATAATGGTCAAAGAATAGTAAATACCTTTATCAGGGCCTCAGTGGGCTCCCTGGGAGGTCGTGCGGAGTAAGCGCGCTTCTACTGTTAAAGTATAATTGGGGAAAGTTATAATTACAATTACAGCAAGGCCAGTATTTCAAAACAGCGCGCTGATTGTGACTTCGCATTTCTAAACATACCAGTGAGAAGTCTATCTCGTGGCTCGTTTCCTCTCCGACTGACGTGCTCCGGTGGCGCGGGCCGGTAGTGGAGGCATGTTATGTCTTCATTACCATATGGGCATAGTAGAAAGACTATTTTTGGGGGAGGCTTTTTGCTTTCAATGTGAAAACGTGGGAACAGTGAAGATAATAAATTCTGCAGTGAGTAGGAAAATGAGTAATTTAAATTAATAACGCTTTTGATACTTTGTTCTAAATTGCTGGCTGTGGATAAATATGCTCCTAGGTTTCATTAGAGGGGGAGCACGTGGCTAAGGTTTTTAATTGCTGGAATTTATGAGGGTGCTCCGTCAGTCGTGGCCCTTGTTGGATATATCCTCCTTTTGGATGTCTATATCATTGTGGGAGCATTGTTCTAAAAACTAAATCAGGTATGTCTCAGGGTGTGTGTTGCTTCTCATTTGTCTATTATTTACTCTGTGGGTAGTCATCATGTACATAGATCACTGGGCAAAGGTATGCCAGGGTATATTATCGTTCAGCCCAACTTCGTATGTTTTGAGGCGATGCACCCAGCGTTTTTCTTTTTCAAAAAGAATGCTTTCTGCATTGTTGTTCCTTGTGGTTACTGTCTCGAGAACGACCCACTGGATTTTGTCCGCTGTGTGTTTGCTGTTGATGAAATGGGTGCTCATCTTTGTGGTGGCTTTTTTGCACTTGACATTACTTTTATGTTCAGTGATTCTTTGTTTGATTTTTCTACAGGTCATCCCTATGTATTTCAGTTCGCAGGGACATGTGATCATGTAGATTACATGGGTGGTGTTGCAATTTGTGAACTGACGTAGGGTCCATTTGAAATCAGGTGTCAGTTGTAAAGTTTTGGTCATCTTGGTGAGGTTGCAGACCGAGCATGACCCACAGGAGTAGTGGCCAGTCACAGGAGCTAGGTTCCAGGTCTCTCTTACGGACTCTATTCTTCTTTTTGTTGTTGGCGGTGGTCTCGTATGTACTAGTATATCGCGTATGTTTCTTGTCCTTTTGTTGGCGAATCTAGGCTTTGGCCATTTGAGTGCTCCTGATGTTAGGATGCGCCAGTTTTTGTTTACAATCTTTTTCACTGTGTTTGAGACTGTATTGTATGTAGTTACGCAAGTTAGTATGTCTTCATTTGGTTCTTTGATGGTAGTCTCTAGAAGATTCTTCCTGTGTTGGTGCCTAGCTCTCTTTTGACATTTGTGTATGACTCTTTCTGGGTAGTCTCTTGCTTTAAGTTTTATGCTGAGGTCTTTCGCTTGTGTTTTGTAGTCCTTAAGTTTGCTGCAGTTTCTCCTGATCCGTAAGAACTGGCTGTATGGGAGGTTCTCCCTCAGGGGGCGAGGGTGGAAGCTGTTAAAGGACAGCAGGCTGTTTTTCGCTGTGGGTTTGTAGAATGTCTTTGTCTGTATGGTGTCATTCTCTACGTATATTGTGATGTCTAGAAAGTCCAGGGTACGTCCATCTGCTGTATATGTGAATTTGAGGAACTCGTCCCTGCTGTTAATCCAATTGTGGAATCCTGGTAAACTCTCTGGTGTATCATTCCAGATCATCATGATGTCATCAATATATCGTTTCCAGAATAGAATCTTCGTTCTGTAAGGATTAGTGCCGTGGATACACTGTTTATCATAGTTCCCTTTGGATAGTAAGACGTTCCCGCTTACTGATGTTCATGAATGGTTTCTTATTGGGTAGAATTGAGCCAATGCCAGAGACCATAGGGCGACCTGGTGGTGGTGACCGTTTTTTGTGCATTTTCGGTAGAGAGTAGAAATAGGGTGTCCTCGGCGATTTAGCCTTCAAAAAGTCTACTTCATTTTTAGATACCCACAGATTCATTTCCAGTTTGTCCACCATTATTTCAATGGTTCGTTGTAGTCCAGGTGTCGGGTCAGTGTCCAGGACTTCATAGAACTTGGGATCTGATAAGAGATCTATACACTGTTTATCATAGTTCCCTTTGGATAGTAAGACAATTCCTCCTCCTTTGTCTGCTGGCTTTATTACCAGGTCTTCTTGTTTTTGTAGTTCATCAAGTGCTAGGAAACCTGCAACAACCCAATAAGAAACCATTCATGAACATCAGCAAGCGGGAACGTCTTACTATCCAAAGGGAACTATGATAAACAGTGTATCCACGGCACTAATCCTTACAGAACGAAGATACTATTCTGGAAACGATATATTGATGACATCATGATGATCTGGAATGATACACCAGAGAGTTTACCAGGATTCCACAATTGGATTAAAAGCAGGGACGAGTCCCTCAAATTCACATATACAGCAGATGGACGTACCCTGGACTTTCTAGACATCACAATATACGTAGAGAATGACACCATACAGACAAAGACATTCTACAAACCCACAGCGAAAAACAGCCTGCTGTCCTTTAACAGCTTTCACCCTCGCCCCCTGAGGGAGAACCTCCCATACAGCCAGTTCTTACAGATCAGGAGAAACTGCAGCAAACTTAAGGACTACAAAACACAAGCGAAAGACCTCAGCATAAAACTTAAAGCAAGAGACTACCCAGAAAGAGTCATACACAAATGTCAAAAGAGAGCTAGGCACCAATACAGAGAGAATCTTCTAGAGACTACCATCATAGAACCAAATGAAGACATACTAACTTGCGTAACTACATACAATACAGTCTCAAACACAGTGAAAAAGATTTTAAACAAAAACTGGCGCATCCTAACATCAGGAGCACTCAAATGGCCAAAGCCTAGATTCGCCAACAAAAGGACAAGAAACATCTGCGATATACTAGTACATACGAGACCACCGCCAACAACAAAAAGAAGAATAGAGTCCGTAAGAGAGACCTGGAACCTAGCCCCTGTGACTGGCCACTACCCGTGTGGGTCATGCTCGGTCTGCAACCTCACCAAGATGACCAAAACTTTACCACTGACACCTGATTTCAAATGGACCCTACGTCAGTTCACAAATTGCAACACCACCCATGTAATCTACATGATCACATGTCCCTGCGAACTGAAATACATAGGGTTGACCTGTAGAAAAATCAAACAAAGAATCACTGAACATAAAATTAATGTCAAGTGCAAAAAAGCCACCACAAAGATGAGCACCCATTTCATCAACAGCAAACACACAGCGGACAAAATCCAGTGGGTCGTTCTGGAGACAGTAACCACAAGGAACAACAATGCAGAACGCATTCTTTTTGAAAAAGAACAACGCTGGGTGCATCGCCTCAAAACATGCGAAGTTGGGCTGAACGATAATATACCCTGGCATACCTTTGCCCAGTGATCTATGTACATGATGACTACCCACAGAGTAAATAATAGACAAATAAGAAGAAACACACACCCTGAGACATACCTGATTTAGTTTTTAGAACAATGCTCCCACAATGATATAGACATCCAAAAGGAGGATACATCCAACAAGGACCACGACTGGTGGAGCACCCTCATAAATTCCAGCAATTAAAAACCTTAGCCACGTGCTCCCCCTCTAATGAAACCTAGGAGCATATTTATCCACATCCAGCAATTTAGAACAAAGTATCAAAAGCTTTATTAACTTAAATTACTCATTTTCCTACTCACTGCAGAATTTATTATCTTCACATTTCCCACATTTCCACATTGAAAGCAAAAAGCATCCCCAAAAATAGTCTCTCTACTATGCCCATATGGTAATGAGGACATAACATGCCTCCACTACCGGCCCGCGCCACCGGAGCACGTCAGTCGGAGAGGAAACGAGCCACGAGATAGACTTCTCACTGGTATGTTTAGAAATGCGAAGTCACAATCAGCGCGCTGTTTTGAAATACTGGCCTCGCTGTAATTGTAATTATAACTTTCCCCAATTATACTTTAAGAGTAGAAGCGCGCTTACTCCGCACGCCCTCCAAGGGAGCCCACTGAGGCCCTGATAAAGGTATTTACTATTCTTTGACCATTATTGCCACAACTTGGTTTAACTCTTGAATGCAGCACAATTAGTATTTTTAAAACCAGCACGCTGCCATTAGCAGACTATCTATCACCACAGCAATTAGCCTGTCAACAAGCAGAAGGCACTTTACTTTTAACATTGCACGAACGACTTTCCGCCCTCACTTTGTGTACAATAAGCGTGTAATTAATTTCTTACTATTCCCTAATCTTCCATCAGTGCAAATCCACAACATGCACGATGCCACCATGAGGCTGCTAATCACGTAGTCTTTCTATAAATAGACGGTGTGATTTTTATCTCTAAACTAGAACTGGACACCCGTTTTTCCGTTTCTTTAAACATGTAAATCAACGTCAGCAGAGGCCACTGCACTCAAGCGCATAACGACAGCGCATCAAACATGACATTCCGACCCCCATGCTCCTATTAATCACAACAACCACCATTACACCGATTTTAAAGTAAGATCAAAATGACCCTTAACATAATCTATACATTCTCAGCCTTGTCTGTAATGTTTTGTGTAGTGTTTTTTACAGTGTTTCTCAAACGAATTACAGGCTCTCAAGGAGCATAATTAGCATCATTCTGAAAGCAGGAAGTCACAATTGGACTAATATTACACTGATTATATGTATATGCTGTTATGATGGTCTTTTCTCCCTCTCCACAGTTATAGGTACAACTGACCCTTAACAAAACAGCGCATAACCTGATGCCCTAAGAAGATGGGTAAGTGCAGTGACTTACCTGCGCAGGTCACACAATAGTGATTTGCACACCCGGTCCTGAAGAAAGCCCTCCGACCCGATTGGGCACCCATGGGGCTGAAACATGTTGACCACCTGACCACTCATCTTTTTACACAGGTGCCATAGAACAGTAGCCCTTCTATTTAAGCACCACACCTTCTTTTTAACCTTGCCCCACCCCTGACAGAATAAATCCGTACCAGGGTACTGGAGGTAATTTTAAGTTCACCTCACCCTCACTCTCACTATTCCTGATCACTACTGCGAATAACCAGTTGGTCTCCCTCCTGGTGGAGGTAAGCACAAATAAGACCCAATGATGATGCTGCTCATGTAATAGACCAAGCGGATAATCAAGATATACCGCTACGACGAACATTATGGGGCCGATTCCGATCTCGGTCGGAGGCGCACCCAATACCATTCGGTCGGGAAAAAAGCCATGCGAAAGCCTGTTTCCCGACCGAACCGTCACGCGGGTCCGGCCGAGCGAGTACGATGCGAGTCGCCGACCGACTCGTCCGGGCGACCCGACCGCTCCGACCGACTCGTACCCGGATCGTACCGCTCCGACCGACTCGGTCGGACCCGATTCGCACCGCGCAATGGAGACGTTTTCCGGCCGGGTAAGTACGATGCGCACCTCGACCGCTCCGACCGACTCGCGCCGTCCGACTCGAACTCGCTGTCGGAGCCGTACTTTGGGGGTCCGTGTCGGACCCCTGTACGCGTACCCGTGCGAGGCGCACACAGGGGGACCCATGGGTCCCCCTACCTGTGCGTGTACGCCGCGAGGCGCTCCGCGGCGTACTCGCTGTAGGGGGCGCCCTTGTCCGCCTCGCACCCATTGAGGCAATGGGAGCCCGCGTACGCGTTGTACGACCGGCTCCCATTGAGTTCAATGGGAGTCCGACCGACTCGTGTCCGATAACATACGGACGCATCGGACTCGTTCGGTCGGACTGCACGGGTCCGATTCGGTCGGAAATCTCTCCGGGTCCGGCTCGGTCGGAGAAATTTCCGGCCCGAATCGGAATCGACCCCTATGTGTATGAGGGTTTTTTAGACTAGAAAACCTATAGACCCTGGCAAAAACAGGACAAGTGATCCATTCTCCCTTGATTATTCTTATGTTTGGATGGAAGCCGAATGGATCCTAGCTTCTCTCTCCCCCCTTCTGATTACGATATTTATATATACATATGTTTAGAAGGAAATTCGCCGAAACGCGTCGGTCCGATATTGTAGATACAAATGACTGTGTATTTTGCATGTAAAAAGTAAAATAAATATGAACTTTTAAAAAAAACTGACCTCGCAATAGTGGAGCTGCAGTTTGTTGACCGGGTGCCGCCGGATTCGGTGTTCGGAAAGAAGAACGCCAAAGGGAGACATATATTTATATATATGTAAATATATTACCTACTGACGGTCGTCAGTAGGTAGTTATAGTTAGAACCTTGTTTCTATTCTAAAAGCTTTTTTTCTTTTGCCAATATCTTCGGCACCGGTTGAAAAATCTTCGGGAAATTTTCAAAACTAATGGGGCGCTCCGGTCAGCTCCTGTCTTAAAAGTTTTGGGGTGATTCGTCAAGCGGGGTCAGAGAAAAAAAGGGGGTCTCAAAACGTGTTTTCTCCATGTTAATTTCCATAGGAAACTTTGGACACGGCTACAACCCGAACTGCTAAACGGAATTACACCAAATTTGGCAAAAAGGTAGCTTTTGGTCCAGAAAGCACGCTTTTCTTTAAATGGTGTAAATCCGTTCAGTAGTTTTTGAGAAATTTAAAGATTTACAGATATCAATATTTGAGAATTGTGAGATCTGATTGGCTGAAACCTCCTGATCACGAGCTTGTTTCTGATTGGCTGCCAACACTTCAAACCAGGAAGTGTTGGCAGCCATCTTGTGACTTGGTACTGAGTCACAGGAAAAAAGATAAGAAAAACATTAAAAAACAAGAAAAGGGGGCAGGGTAAAAACACCCTGACCCCTAGGCCTGGTCAGGGGGTCCCACAGGGACCCCCAGGGCCCAAAAAAGCATTTAAAAAAAAAAAAATTCGTCCGGATTTGCGTTGAGTGCGCAAACCCGGTAGAGACTTTAAAAAAAAAATGAAGCGCGGTCTCCCGCGCTTTTTTTAAAGCCCCTGGGTGGGCAGATTTATATAGCGGGGGTTCGCAGGGGCCCCCGCGGCCCCGGGGACCACCACCTCCCCCGGGCTTTATTATAGAAATGTGGGGGGGGCTCTTCTCTTCCCCCCCACACTGCCCCGGGGACCGCCACCTCCCCGGGGCTTTAAATTATATAGGGCGGGGGAATTCGCGGGCTCCCCCAAACCCTGGGGACCGCCACCTCCCGAGGCTACTTTTTAAAACTTTGTGTGGGGGGCTCGAGCCCCCCACACTGCCCCAGGGACCACCACCTCCCCGGGGCACACTTTAATTAAATACAGTGGTCCATTGCGGACCCCCGGCCCCGGGGACCACCACCTCCCCGGGGCTTTAAAACAGTTGGAAGGGGAACTGCGCGTCCTCCCTCCTGGATTGCAATTTGCTATGACTGGACGGGAGCACGGCTCCTGCCCTGTCATAGCAAACACTGCTTTGCTTCGTGGAAGTGAGAGCAGGAAACCTGCTCTCGCTTCCATGAAGCAAAGCAGATTGCTTTTGGGCAAAGGGAGCTGCATGTCAGCAGCTCCCTTTGGCCAAAAACAATGCCGGCTCCTGCAGGAGGCGGGGAACGGGCAGGGACCGCTGGGGCATTGTGGCTCCCCCCGCGTTCCCCAACGTTGAGGCCAGGCCCCAGGGATTGGGTCCCCGGGGCCAAAAATGGCCCAGGGAAGGGGGGCCACACGGCCCCCCTCCCGTATAAATAATTAAATAAAAAATTCAAACGAGGCAATGCCCCGTGGGATGGGGTCCCCGGGCCCAATAATGGCCACAGGAGGGAGGCCGCGAGGCCCCCCTCCTATAAAATGGATTAAAAAAAATATGTGGCCATGCCCCGGGGGATGGGGTCTCCGGGGCCGAAATCGGTTTAATTTTTTTATTTAATAAATGGCTCAGGCCCTGGGGGATGGGGTCCACACGGCCCACAAAAAATTAAGAGAAGGGGAGCCACACAGCCCCCCTTCTAACAAAAAACAAATCAAAAGAAAAGTCGGCATCTCGCTGGAGGCCCCGCCCCCTCCCTGCACCACTTTGCAAACGCGCCTCCTGGCGCGTTCTGGGTTGGGGGATTAAGTCCCCTGGAATCTTAAGGGTCCTAAGGGGCCAACTAGCCCACTAGGTGCCTCCAGTAAGCCCCACACAGTGGGATAGCTGAGAGGTGGTCCGAGGCCACGCCCCTTTTTACACCACTCTGCAAACGCACCTCTTGGCATATTGCTGGTGGGGCGATGAGGTCCTCTTGTGTCCTGAGGACCTCAGGACTAAAGTGGACTTCATCCCCCGAGTAGCAGTGCGCCAGGAGGCGTGTTTGCAGAGTGGTGTAAAAAGGGGGTGTGGCCTCGGACCAGTCTCAGCAATCCAGCTTTGTGGGGCTTACTAGAGATAACAGGAGGGCTAGTTGGCCCCCAGGGACCCTCTGGAGGCAAGGGAACCTCATCCCCCAACCAAGAGCGCTCAAGGAGGCACACTTGCAGAGTGGTGGAGAATGGGAGGGTGGCCTGTGTTCACGTCTCAGCAATCCCACTATCCGGGGCTTACTGGAGGTGTCAGGTAGGTTAGTCGGCCTCTAACAACCCCCAGCAGCGAAGGGGGCTTTAATCCCCATCCAAGAGTGAGCCAGGGAGCTCATTTGCAGACTGGTGGGCAAAGGGGGCGTGGCCTGCTTTGAGAACTTAGCAATCCTGTTGTGTGGGGCTTACTGGAGGTAATAGGCGGGCCAACTACCCCTCCTATTATCTCCAATAAGTCCCACACAGTGGGATTGCTAAGAGGTCTTCGGAGGCCACGCTCACCTTTCTCCACCACTCTGCAAATGCGCCTCCTGGCACAGTACTGGTTGGGGGATGAAGTCCACTTTACTCCTGAGGGACTTTTGGGGCCAAGTAGCCCTCCTGGTACCTCCTGAAAGTCCAATGAAGTGGAATTTCTGAGCGCTGGTCGGAGGCCCAGTTCCCTTTCTGCATCACTCTGCAAACGCGACTACTACGTTATAGTTAGAAATTAGCATTTAAAAAACCTTAGACATTCACTGAAAAAAACATAGGTTTCAGGGACGGTATAGTTAGAAATTAGCATTTAAAAAACCTTAGACATTCACTGAAAAAACCACAGGTTTCAGGGACGTTATTGTTAGTTGGACATTTCACTCGTACAAAACCAGAGAAATTCGGCCGTTATAGTTAGTTGAGCTAACTATAACTCGCGCCCCTGCAATGCACTGCTGATGACGTCACATATTACATCACTCATGACATGGTCAGTGACATCACTGATGACATCTCAAATGACATCACTGATGACATCATCCAGTGACTGAGTGTTTCTGAAAAGTTTAAGAATGTTATCTATATATACAGCAAGGTGTATTGAAGAATGAGTGGCTGTATGAGTGTCTGTATGGATGATTTTGTGGGTGCGTGACTGACTGTATAAGTGAGTGATTAAGCGTGTCTTAGTGAATGAATGGGTGAGTGACTAATCTGTGTGAATATCTGTATCAGTCTGTCAGTTGGTTTGTAAGTGGCTGCATAGGTTGGTGAGTAGCTACATGAGTGTCTATATGGGTAAATGATTGGTTGTCTGAGTACCTGTATGGGTGCCTGAGTATCTGTGTGGGTGGGTGTGACTCCCTGCATGGATGTGTGAGTGAGGGATTCACTGGGTGTATGGGTTCATGAGTGCGTCTGTGAGGGGCTGTATGGGTGGGTGAGTGTGTGTATGGCTGTGTTGGACTACCACTTTCCCGGGGCTATATGATTTAAATGTGGAGGCCACGCGGCCCCCTGCAGCACCGGGGACCGCCACCTCCCCTGGGCTCTTTTGAAAAACAAAGTGTGGGGGGGCTCGAGCCTCCCACACTGCCCTGGGGACCACCACCTCCACGGGGCACTCTTCATTAAAATGCGGGGGTCCGTTGTGGACCCCCGGCCCCGGGGACCAACACCTCCCTGGGGCTTTAAACAGTTGGGAGGAGGGCCACGCGGCCCCCCTTCCTGGAGCCCTAGATGGCCCTGGGGACTGCCACCCCCCAGGGCCGGCTCCTGCAATGTCCTGGGGTGCCCACCCCCAGGACATTGCAGTTTGCTATGGCAGGGAAGGAGCAGAGCTCCCGCCCTGCCATAGCAAACACTACTTTGCTTCTTGGAAGAAGCAAAGCAGAATTGCTTTTGGACAAGGGGAGCTGCATGTCAGCAGCTCCCCTTGCACAAAAGCAATGCCGGCTCCTGCAGGAGGCGGGGAGCCGGCTGGGACCGTGGGGGCATTGGGGCTCCCCCTGCAGTCCCCAATGTGAGGGCCGGCCCTGGGGATGGAGTCCCCGGGTCCAGAAATGGGCCAGGAGGGGGGCCACACAGCCCCCCTCAGTTTATAAAAAAAAAAAAAGAATGGCCAAGCCCCGGGGGATGTGGTCCCCGGGGCCAAAAATGGCCCGGGAGGGGGGCCGCTTGGCCCCCTCCCTTTATTTAAAAAAAAAAGCAATGGCCAAGCCCCGGGGGATGTGGTCACCGGGGCTAAAAATGGCCCGGGAGGGGGGCCACACTGCCCCCCTCCCTTTTTTAATTTATTTAAAAAAAAAGAAGGCCGGGCCCCGGGGATGGGGTCCCCAGGGCCCAAATTGGCATCAGGAGGGGGGCCACGCGGGCCCCCTCCAAAATAAAAGAAAAGGCTGGGTATGCCCCGGGGGATGGGGTCCCGGGGCCAAAAGTGGCCCAGGGAAGGGGGGCCATGCGGCCCCCCTCCCATAAAAAAAAAGAAACAGGCAACTCGCCGGAGGCCCCGCCCCCTCCCTGCACGACTCTGCAAGCGCGCCTCTGCGTTGAGGGATTAAGTCCCTGTTGCTAGTGAGGGTCCCTGGGGGCCAACTAGGCAACCAGGAACCTCCAGTAAGCCCCACACAGTGGGATTGCTGAGAGGTGGTAGGAGGCCACGCCCCTTTATACACCACTCTGCAAATGCGCCTCTTGGCGCACTGCTGGTGGGGTGATGAGGTCCCCTTTTGTCCTGAGGACCTCAGGACTGAAGTGGACTTCATCCCCTGAGCAGCAGTGTGCCAGGCGGCGAGTTTGCAGAGTGGTGTAAAAAGGGGGCGTGGCCTCGGACCCCTCTCAGCAATCCAGCTGTGTGGGGCTTACTGGAGGTAACAGGAGGGCTAGTTGGCCCCCAGTGACCCTCAGGAGGCAAGGGGACTTCGCCCCCAACCAAGAGTGCGCCAGGAGGCATGTTTGCAGAGTGGTGGACAAAGGGGGCATGGCCTGTGTCCACCTCTCAGCAATCCCACTGTGTGGGGCTTACTGGAGGTAGCAGGTAGGCTAGTTGGCCCCTAAGTACCCCCATCAGCGAAGTGAACTTTAATCCCCATTTTTGGAGTGGAGTGGATGTACTTTGTGTGTAGTGGAATTATGTGGTATGTTGTGCAGTGAAATTATGTGGATAGAAAGTATGTGGCATTTAGTGTATAGGAATTATGTAGAGTGGGATTAAGTGTTATGGAGAGTAATTATGTGGTATGGTAGTCTTTGTTGTGGAGTGGTAACCTCAGGTTTAGTCTTCCTCGTCTCCATAGAAACTAAATTATGAACTCAATGAGACAAAAAAACAGAAGGAATGACTGAGGAGCACTTCTGGACCTAGTCAGAGGTATGAGCAGGGCCACTGGAATTATGCGACTGTTTGGCTGCACCGACTTTCACACAATTATAAATTTTCCGCATTAGCCACATAATCCATCATCTGCTGCCTAATTTGAAGATTTGAAAAAAAAAAGCCTTGTTTCTAGCTCAAACAGCTCAAACGTTACCAAAAATGCAGCAACAAGTGTTACAGCGTGGTGGAAGGCCCTTTGCAAACCTAGAATGGTCACCTGTTACTTATTGCTAAATGTGGGTGTTAAATTGGTACTAATGGTGTGCAAACCACTCTTGCTTCTTTCTGCGCCTCTCTCGCCACTTTCTGCATTTCTGTTGCTTCTTTCTGCAACTTTTTTTTCCCCTGCACTTCTTTTGCCTCTTTATGCTCATCTCTTCCACTTTCTGCACCTCTCTTGCCTCTTTCTGCACCTCTTGCCTCTTTCTGCACCTGTTGCCTCTTTCTGCACCTCACTTGCTTCTTACTGTACCCCCTTGCCCCTTTCCGCACCCCTGTTCCCTCTTTCTGTACCTCTCCTGCCTGTTTCTGCACCTCTCTTGCCTCTTTCTGCACTTCTCTTGCCTCTTTCTGCGCCCCTCTTGCCTCTTTCTGCACCTCTGTTGCTTCTTTCTGCACATCTCTTGCTTCTTTCTGCACCTCTGTTGCTTCTTTCTGCACCCCTCATGTGTCTTTCTGCAACCCTCTTCCCTCTTTCTGCACCTCTCTTGCCTCAGTCTGCCCACCTGTTCCCTCTTTATGCACCCCTTTTGCCTCTTTCTGCAACTCTCTTGCCTCTTTCTCCAGTTCTCTTGCCTCTTACGACACTTCTCTTGTCTGTTTCTGCACCTCTCTAGCCTCTTTCTGCACCTCTCTTGCCTCTTTCTGCACCTCACCTGCTTCTTTCTGCAACCCTTTTGCCTGTTTCTGCACCCCTCTTCCCTCTTTGTGCAACTCTCTTGCCTCTTTCTAAACCTCTCTTCCCTCTTTCTGCACCACTCTTGCCTCTTTCTGTACCTCTGTTGCTTACTTCTGCACCTCTCTTGTCTCTTTCTGCACCCTTCGTGCCTCTTTCTGTACCCCTCTTGCCTCTTTGTGCACCTCTCCTAACCGTTTGTGCACCCCTCTCGCCTCTTTTTGCACTTCTGTTGGTTCTTTCTGCACCTCTTTTGCTTCGTTCTGCACTTCACTTGCCTCTTTCTGTACCCCTCTTGCCTCTTTCTGCACCTCTGTTGGTTCTTTTTGCACTGCTCTTGCTTCTTTCTGCACCTCTATTCTAAATGTCTGCATCCCTCTTGCCTTTTTCTGCACCCCTCTTCCCTCTTTCTGCACCTCTCTTGCCTCAGTCTGCTCACCTGTTGCCTCTTTCTGCACCCCTTTTGCCTGTTTCTGCAACTCTCTTGCCTCTTTCTGTAGTTCTCTTACCTCCTTTTGCACCTCACTTGCCTCTTTTTGCACCTCTGTTGGTTCTTTTGCACTGCTCTTGCTTCTTTCTGCACCTCTCTTGCAAATTTCTGCACCCTTCTTGCCTCTTTCTGCCCCCTTCTTACCTGTTTCTGCACCTCTCTTGCCTCTGTCTGCACCCCTTATGCCTCTTTCTGCACATCTCTTTGTTCTTTCTGCACTTCTCTCTCGTCTTTCGGCACCCCTCTTACCTCTTTCTGCACCTCTGTTGCTTCTTTCTGCACTTCTTTTGCCTTTTTCTGCACCTCTCTTGCTTCTTTCCGCACCCCTGTTGTCTCTTTATGCACTCGTCTTCCCTCTTTCTGCACCTCTCTTGCTTCTTTCTGCACTTCTCTTGCTTCTTTCTGTACCTCTCTTGCTTCTTTCTGCACCCCTTTTGCCTGTTTCTGCACCCCTCTTCCCTCTTTGTGCAACTCTCTTGCCTCTTTCTCAACCTCTCTTCCCTCTTTCTGCACCACTCTTGCCTCTTTTTGTACCTGTTACTTACTTCTACACCTCTCTTGTCTCTTTCTGCACCCATCATGCCTCTTTCAGCACCTCTGTTGCTTCTTTCTGCAGTTCTCTTCCATCTTTCTGCCCCCCTCCTGCCTTTCTGTACCCCTCTTGCCTGTTTGTGCACCTCTCCTAACCGTTTCTGCACCCCTCTCGCATCTTTTTGCACCTCTGTTGGTTCTTTCTGCACCTCTTTTGCTTCGTTCTGCACTTCACTTGCCTCTTTCTGTGGGAAACAACCTTTACAACGCATGCATTACATCGCATGCCATTAGATCGCGGTTTTTAAAACGCAAGTCGTTACAACGACTTGCACTGGAGGGCGCTATAGGACAAGGAATAGTTTAATTTACTATCCAACACCTTCCCTACTGTACGTAGGCTGGAGTTGGAATAGTAAATTAAACTACTCCTAAGTCCAGCGCCCTCCAACGCAAGTCGTTCTAACGACTTGCGTTGTAAAAACCGCGATCTAATGGCATGCCATGTGAATGCATGCGTTGTATCGTCATACATTCCTTTCTGTACCCCTCTTGCCTCTTTCTGCACCTCTGTTGGTTCTTTCTGCACTGCTCTTGCTTCTTTCTGCACCTCTGTTCCAAATTTCTGCATCCCTCTTGCCTTTTTCTGCACCCCTCTTCCCTCTTTCTGCACCTCTCTTGCCTCAGTCTGCTCACCTGTTGCCTCTTTCTGCAACCCTTTTGCTTGTTTCTGCAACTCTCTTGCCTCTTTCTGTAGTTCTCTTGCCTCCTTTTGCACCTCTGTTGGTTCTTTTGCACTGCTCTTGCTTCTTTCTGCACCTCTCTTGCTTCTTTCTGCACCTCTCTTGCTTCTTTCTGTACCCCCTTTGCCTGTTTCTGCACCCCTCTTCCCTCTTTGTGCTACTCTCTTGCCTCTTTCTAAACCTCTCTTCCCTCTTTCTGCACCACTCTTGCCTCTTTCTGTACCTCTGTTGCTTACTTCTGCACCTCTGTTGTCTCTTTCTGCACCCTTCGTGCCTCTTTCAGCACCTCTGTTGCTTCTTTCTGCAGTTCTCTTCCTTCTTTCTGCATCCCTCCTGCCTCTTTCTGTACCCCTCTTGCCTCTTTGTGCACCTCTCCTAACCGTTTCTGCACCCCTCTTGCCTCTTTTTGCACCTCTGTTGGTTCTTTCTGCACTTCTTTTGCTTTCGCTCTGCACTTCACTTGCCTCTTGCTGTACCCCTCTTGCCTCTTTCTGCACCTCTGTTGGTTCTTTCTGCACTGCTCTTGCTTCTTTCTGCACCTCTATTACAAATTTCTGCATCCCTCTTGCCTTTTTCTGCACCCCTCTTCCCTCTTTCTGCACCTCTCTTGCCTCAGTCTGCTCACCTGTTGCCTCTTTCTGCAACTCTCTTGCCTCTTTCTGTAGTTCTCTTGCCGCCTTCTGCACCTCACTTGCCTCTTTTTGCACCTCTGTTGGTTCTTTTACACTGCTCTTGCTTCTTTCTGCACCTCTCTTGCTTCTTTCTGCACCCTTCTTCCCTTTTTTGCATCCCTTTTGCCTCTTTCTGCAGTTCTCTTGCCATTTTCTGCCCCTCTCTTGCCTCTTTCTGCACCTCACTTGCCTCTTTCTGCACTTCTCTTGCTTCTTTCTACACCTCTGTTGCTTCTTTCAGCAATTCTCTTGCCTCTTTCTGCACTTCTCTTGCCTGTTTCTACACCTCTCTTGCCTCTTTTTGCACCTCTCTTGCCTCTTTCTGCACCTCACTTTCTTCTTTCTGCACCCCTCTTGCCTCTTTCTGCATCCCTCTTCCCTCTTTGTGCAACTCTCTTGCCTCTTTCTACACCTCTCTTCCCTCTTTCTGCACCACTCTTGCCTCTTTCTGTACCTCTGTTGCTTCTTTTTGCACTTCTCTTGCATCTTTCTGCACCCTTTGTGCCTCTTTTAGCACCTCTGTTGCTTCTTTCTGCACTTCTCTTCCTTCTTTCTGCACCCCTCGTGCCTCTTTCTGCACCCTTCTTCCCTTTTCCTGCACGTCTCTTGGTTCTTTCTGCACTGCTCTTGCCTCTTTCTGCACCCCTCTTGCCTCTTTCAGCACCTCTGTTGCTTCTTTCTGCACCCCTCTTGCCTCCTTCTGTACCTCTGTTGTTTCTTACTGCACTGCTCTTGCTTATTTCTGCACCTCGCTTGCAAATTTATGCACCTCTCTTGCCTCTTTCTGCACCCCTCTTGCCTCCTTCTGCACCTCTGTTGGTTCTTTCTGCACTGCTCTTGCTTTGTTCTGCACCTCTTTTGCCTGTTTCTGCCACTCTCTTGCCTCTTTCTGCACGTCTCTTGCCTCCTTCTGCACCTCTGTTGCTTTTTTTTTGCACTTCTCTTCCTCTTTCTGCACCCCTCTTGCCTCTTTCTGCACCTCTTCTGCTTCTTTCTGCACACACAGGGCTACTTTTAAACTGACCTCAGGCTCAGCAGTGCATACATGCAAGTGCAGAAAAGGGCTGCTGGCCTCTAAACTGCCATGCCCTATTATATGCTAGGGACTTAGAGGTCTTTTCAATCCACGTGCCCTATTATGTACTAGGGCCTTACAGGGGAGGGCATTCCAATCACAGGGGTACCCCAACCCATAGTGTACCCTAGTGTATGTAGGTGTTTCACTGTATTCTAAGTGTCTTTCAGCATAGCACTGGCTCCGGGCCTGGTTAGGCAGAGCCCAGGGTCAGTCAGAGTCAGTTACCACCAGTACCAGTCAGCAAAAGGTTGGGGGGTGCCCAGGGCACAGGATGACTTTGCAACAAGGCCTCTATCTGCACCTCTGTTGGTTCTTTCTGCATATCTCTTGCTTCTTTCTGCACCTTTCTTCCTCTTTCTGGACTTCTGTTGCCTCTTTCTGCATTTCTCTTGCTTCTTTCTGCGCCTTTCTTCCTCTTTCTGCACATGTCCTACCTCAGTAAGCATAGTTAGAAATTAGCATTTAAAAACCTTAGAAATTCACTGAAAAACCATAGGTTTCAGGGATGTTATAGTTAGGAATTATCATTTAAAAACCTTTGAAATTGACTGAAAAACCATAGGTTTCAGGGACGTTATAGTTAGAAATTATCATTTAAAAAACCATAGAAATTCACTGAAAAAACCATAGGTTTCTGGGACATTATAGTTAGAAATTAGCATTTAAAAAACCATAGAAACGGCCCAAAAAGCAACATGGATAGATTACATTTTTCCACCCAAAACTGACCCTTTCTTTGCAAGTTGGGTAGCTGTGTAGGTTTCCCACCTCAGCCGAAACCTAGGGAACCTAGCACACCTGTACATTTTTGTAAACTAGACACCTAGAGGAATCCAGATTAGGATGGCATGCATGGTCCTCATCAGGTTTTCTACCCAGAGTTCCTTACAAACCTCAAACTTTGACTAAAAAAACATTTTCCTCACATTTCTGTTATGGAAAGTACTGGAATCTGTGGGAAGCCACAAATGTCCTTCTACCCAGCATTCCCCCAAGTCTCCAGATAAAAATGATACCTCACTTGTGTGGGTAGGCCTAGTGCTCGCAACAGGAAACGGCCCAAAAGGTAACATGGAGACCGCATTTTTCCACTCAAAACGGACACATTTTTTGTAAAGTGGGTAACTGTGGGGTTTGAGGCCTAGCTCAGTCGACATCTAAGGGAACCTAACAAACCTGCTCATTTTTGAAAATTAGAAACCTGTGGGAGTTGAAGGTGGAACGTCTCATGTGGATCACATGACGTTTTCTTACCCACAATGCCCTGCAAACCTCAAACATTGCCTGAAATCATGCAATTTCCTTACATTTCTTTGATGGAAACTTAAGGAAGCCACAGGAATCCACACAATTCCTACCACCCAGTGTTACCCCACTTGTGCCAATCAAAATGCTATGCCTTTAGTGTGCCTGGGCCTAGTATTAGACAGGAACAGATTAAACCAAGGTCAATGGGAGCCCTTGTGAAGGAACTCCCACTGACCTCGGTTTGATCCGTTCCTGTTGCAGGAACTAGGCCCAACCACACAAGTGGCACAGCGTGTTTATCGGCATAAGTGGGCTAATGCTTGGAGGTAGGAATTTTGTGCTCTGTGTACGGTACATAGACAATATTTTCTGTATTTGGAAAGGCTCTAAATTGGCAGAAGAGGAGTTTGTAAAATTTCTGAATGAAAACACACTGAATCTGAGTTTTACTAGTCACTTAGATAAACACACCATTGAATGCTTACATCTTAGAATTTAGATCAATAACAATAAATTGGAAGCAAACAGATTTAGGAAAATAACAGCAGATAATAGCTTGTTGCATGCCTCAAGCTATCACCCCTGTAATTTGATTTACCGCATTCCTTTAGGAGAGTTAATGTTAGCAAAAGAAACTTAAACTCACAAAATGCCTACAAGGGAGATGAAGGTAAAAACCAAAAGATTTCGAGAGAGGGGAACCAAGTGATTTAAGGACTTTTGCCATATATATGAATATAAATATATAGAGAGAGACACACACATATACATAACATATATAGTGAGAAACCAGGACATTTTTGCAGTGTACCCCAACGTTTTGCCCCAATTTAGACTACTAGATGCTGATTTATGCCCTGGGCTCTGCTAACCAGATCCAGGGCCTGTGCTCTGATTAAAAGTACATCATAATTCAGTGTCATTACAATTTGTACTGACAACTCTACGTATAAGTCCCTAGTGTATGGTAGAGGATGTAGGTTTAGAGGCCCAGCAGATTTAAAGCCCTTAAGTGTGCACTGCTGTGTTGCCTGATGTCATTTTAAAGGCAACCCTGCTTTGAAGGCTGCTTTTAAAATAAAATTATATGCAAATTCCACTTAGGAATGAAAGGTACTTCCAAAGTCTTAAACTACCTTATATTTACAGATAAGTAACTCCTAAGGTCTCCCCTAGGTGCCCCAGGGGTAGGGTGCCTTCTAACTATAAACAGGGACATTATAAAAGATGGTTGATGTGCCCTGGTGAGGGAAAAACTGCCAATTTTGTGTTTCCCCATTGTAGTACATTAGCTCCATAGGCTAGCATGGGAATACTTTAATAAAGTATAACTATTGACAGGAGTGAGTTGAAATAATAATTCAAAGACTTAAAAGAATAGTTATGATACATCCAACAACTTGCCAAGGTTAGATTTATTATAACTTTTACAGAAAATAAGTTATAGAACTTGCTTTTCTGATGTACCAAAATCCAGTCTTCTAGCACCTTCTTCTGATTGGCCAGCTTTTGACAGACTGAGCCAAACTATTCTGATTAAGTGTGAAGTGGCCTGAAGGGGGCGTGGCCAAGATGGCGACGGTATCGGACGCTCTGTAAGCGAGCTCCGCACCAAGACCGCTGAATATCCTGAATCCCGGCATATACGACGTAGATAAGATTGTCAAGAGGTGCCGGAACAGTAGCAGGCACCTTGGCACCCGGGCCAAGCTGGCGGTTGCAGATCCCCTGCTCTCCAGGAGGCAACTATAGATAGCAGCAGCAGAGGGCCTAGCCGCTCGTGTCGCAGCCTCGGATCTTGCCTGAGGTGAGGCCGAGAATCCAGCTTGAAAGGGGAGCGCCTCAATTGATGAGGAACCCCTGACACCGGAAGCTGGAGCGTAAACACACCAGATCCCGGCGGCCCCTGTGACCCTCTACCGAGCGGTAACAAACCTCCAGATCGCTCAGGTGGAATATCTAGAGAGGCGGCTGCGCTGAGACTTGAGCCGCCACCACAACCAACTCAGAAATAGCAATGGGCAGGCTGGCAGCCTGACCGAGGAACAGGAACCTGCGTCTCTCCCGCAAAGAGGCCTGCAGAGACAAAGCGTTGAGGCGGAGAAGGGACTAGCCTGATGGATCAAGGGATCCCCTTGGGAGTTCTTGTACGAAAGTACTGGCCCCTGCCCTCGGTGGCGGGTAAGCCTCCGTGCTGTCTGAACAGAACCCCAGTGGCAGCGACCAAGTGAGGGCCTGGGACGCGGCTGCACACAGTGTGGGGGCCAGTGAAAGGAAGAATAACCTAGCCAAGGGCTGGGCTCCATATACTGTCTGCAGAACAACGGGCAGAGGCAGTGGTGGTACACGCTGCTGCTTAGACATAATAGAGGAGACGACTGCTGGCAAGAGGAGCTGTTGGTGAGTCCTGAAGGAATGTGTTGACCCTTGATGGATAGAGACTTTAACCTGAATAAATGTTGCTGTAACCTCTGTGCCCCCCTGAAATCTAACTACACTGGTGCCTAGCACACTCAGTACCACAGGAAGTGGAGTCACTGTAGCGTCTGTCATAATAGACTGCGCAATATCCTACAACCCGGGGACAGGGTGAAACATAGCAAGGCCTAGGTTGCTGGGTGACATACATACCCCTGCGAGAAGTCGCAACAGCAAGGAGCAAGCGACGCACTACACCTATGCCACGTGTGACACACAAGGGGAAAACTTTGGGACCCTCTTCCGCCCTACTGAAAGCCTGGGAAAGGGAGATCTTATGAGGCAAACACAAAGAGATGATGGATGGAGCGCTGAAACGTTTCAGACACTCACCCCCAGTCAAGGGAGATCTTATACCACGGGCAGTGCTGAGCACTCCTCCAATTTCTTCACCACTACACTAAGTCTACTTGCGACAACATTGTCCCATATGAACACTTTCTTAGACAGATATTTGCTCTGGAAACCCTCGGACTGGTGACAGGAACACTCTGGGCCTGCCAAATCCATCTGCCGTGGGAGGGGCCGACTTATTTACGACGCTGTGTGGCAGCAGTGAATTGCCGGAGTACACCTGGGGTGAAGACACAAGGCGTCCAGGATTATCGATCTAGCTTGAAGTATCACAAATGGGGAAGCCTAGAACCAGACCCGGGGGAGCCCCGACAGAAACCCAGAATCCAGCTCAAGATGCTCCTGCCCACACCAATACAACCACACCCCCTGTGGATCCTGTACGGCTCCAATTAGATAAGATTCTGGCGGCCATAACTGACACCAAGACCACCCTGCAGCAAGACATAGGTACTGTCTATGTGGGTCTGGGCCGGTTGAGAGCGGAACACCACAAACTAGCTGACCGCGTCAAAGGGGTGGAAAACTCTGTCACTGAACTGAAGCCGGTATATAAGATGCTTTCCAACCAAATGTTTGCATTAAGTGACAGAGTTCAACTCCTTGAAAGACGGGCTGAAGACGCGAAAGGGCGTAATCGGTGCAACAACATTAGAATTGTTGGCCTGCCGGAGGAGATCGGAAAAGGGAATATGGTGGATTTTCTGGAACACTGGTTACGAAAAGAAGTGGTCCCGGAGTCGCTGACCCCCTTTTTCGCATCAGAATGAGCCCACAGAGTTCCGACAAGACCGCTGACCCAGGCAGGCCTCCCAGGCTGGTGGTGGCCAGACTGCTACACTACTGGGATCGCGACACTATACTACAAAAAGCACGCTCAGAGGGTCCCTTCGTTGTTGCCAACAGCAAGGTGTCCATATTAACAGACTACACCGTGGGGGTACAAGCCAAAAGAGCCTCCTTTCTCGAAGTCAAGAGGGCACTTCGAGATAAGGGAATTCAATACTCCCTGATATTCCCCTCCAGGCTCCGGATAGCAGTCGACGGTACCACATACTTCTGTGAAGACCCAAACTCCAACTGGACTAGGTAGGAAGCACATAATGCTGGGACGACTCTCCCAACGACCTATTCAAGACCACTTCCTTCCACAAGAGGAAAACGTAGGTGCCCTCGAGGGACCACACAAAACAGGGCCAGGAGTGGACCGTCTCCCTCACAGACTGAAATGGAGAGAGCGGAGGCGGTGGTGCGGATAGGGTCCACGAAACAGAAGACTCTGGAGACGGACTCCTCTTCAGAACAGAAATCGACAAGATCCGACTCTGTCTCTTCACATGGGGAAGAGACTGGCCTACCTGTAATGATGCCCCAGATGGCGGATGGTATAATCTAAATTCCTTTATCGAACACTGTCTGAATACTTATAACACTGTAGAGAAGGGGGCGATGAGGGACACGGGAGGGATAGACCTCCCTAGATGTTTATGCCAAATTGTTAGAATCCTTGCCCATACCTTGATATATACAACACAAAATGTTAGCCGGGAACACTATAACTCTTTTTGATCAAAAGATGGGCTGGTGCGGAGTACACTTTTTTGATGCACCCCTTCTGGCGAGCCCCTTCCGGGGAGGCCCTCATAGGCTGGCCAAAAGAGAAATTCACTGAACATGTGGTTGCGTATTGCAGTTTGGACTGTCAGCCGTTGCTATACTGCCCAGGAGTCGGGGAGTTTTTGTTGGGGACTGTTTATGTTTTCCTTTGTTCTTTTTCTTTCTCTTTCATTCTTGTTCTAGATCCCATGAGGAGTACGAGACCGAACACGGGGCTAGAGGGTCGGGGGTGACCACCGGAGAGGGTGGGACTAGAATGCAACACGGACACACATGGCTAATCACAGACTCTCAATAACATTCATGTCCTGGAATATTAGGGGGATGGGATCAGCCTCCAAGAGGCACAACATTCACTGGTATCTTAGACACAGAGAAGTTCAGGTGGCTATGCTCCAAGAGACCCATTTAGTTGGGCCTTAGATAGATAAGTTGAGGCAAAGATGGCGAGGCCAACTCTATGCCACCTCTTACTCCGCATACGCCAGGCAAACTTTGATATGGATACAGGCCGGGACGCCATTTGAACTAATCCAGGCACTCATTGACAACGAAGGCAGATACGTCCTACTTGAGGGCAGACTTTGTGGCAAGGAGGTCACATTGGGGAATATATATGCTCCCAACTAAGATCAGACTACTTTTCTCCGGTTAATATCGTTTACCACGAAACCGGAACACCGCATGCCATTACAACGTGGTTGTGACAATGACCACGTTGTTACAATGCATGCCATTACTCCGCAAGTCGGAACAACGACTTGCTCTAGGGGTCAGAAGGTGTTGAATTTAAAATCCAACACCTTCCCTACTGTTGCACAGACTGGAGTTGGAATAGAAAATTATACTATTCCAACGTCCAGCGCCCCCCTCTAGAGCAAGTCGTTGTTCCGACTTGCGGAGTAATGGCATGCGTTGTTACAACACGGTCGTTGTAATGAACGCGTTGTAAGGCATGCGTAAAAAAAGCATGCGAGGTAACATGGCATATTCCTTTTCTCCACTCCCTTTCCACGCATATAGCAAGTATATCCTCAGACAGCTTGTTAATAGGAGGATACTTAAATTGCGTACTAGACGTAAAATTAGACCGATCGACTCCCCCCTTAATGGGGACCACAGTGAGGAAACTGACGGAAGGATTACAGGATTGGGCGAGACACTGGGGTCTAGTAGATATTTGGAGGATACAGCACCGAACCGAACGCACATTCTCCTTTTCGCACGTTCATAGCCTACACACCAGAACAGACCGCTTCGACTGTTCCCATAAATTGGCCCAGAACATCACCCACTCTGAGTATCTAGGACGAACCATATCTGACCATAACCCTGTATTATTACGACTTGTACCCATAGGGGAACGCCCAGCTGCCTCAATGTGGTGACTTAACCCAACTTCATTGGAGGATGCATGCTACCGTAATGCCGTAGCAGAATCAAACTCCTATTATTTTACTAATAATCAAGGCTCTGCATCCTCGAGTTTATTAAAATGGGAGGCTTTTAAATTTGTGATACGTGGCCACTGAATTGGCCAAACAGTTGGCACTCAAGTGGAGCTACGCAGGGAGTTACAAGCCCTGGAAGGTAGAGTGCACAACCTAGAAACCCCTCTTAATACGCAACACGTCCAGGTAGAGGAGGTTCGGGAGACGAGAACTCGTTATAACGCCATACTAGAAAAGATGCGAGCACACGATTATAAACAATATATTACACAAGCTCATGATGAGGAAGGGAAAACCAGCAGACTATTGGCATGGCTTATCAAGCCGGAATCCAGAGGGTCCCCTATTACATATATACAGAAACAGGATGGTCAGCCGCTACATTCCCCCACACTCATTAACGAGGAGTTCTGTTAATATTATAGAGATCTATACTCCATCCCAGTGCCTCTCTCGGAGGAAGTCCTGACTACTTACCTGACACATATACCCCTGGGAACACTGGCTAGAGAGCACCAAAAGAAATTGGGAGCCCCTGTCACTACCCTGGATATTCGAACAGCCATCAAAGATATGGCAACAGGTAAAACGCCAGGCCCCGATGACCTCCCAGCCGAGTTCCATGCTGCATATGCTGGGACCCTAGCCCCAGGCCTCGAAAAACCTTATGCAGATTCTTGGCGGATTCCCAGACTCCACCAACGATGCAGTAGTTATCCCACTACCCAAAACTAAGACGCCAGGGTCACGGAGTTCCGTCCCCTCTCCATGTTAAATCTAGATTTCAAGATCCTTAGTAAAGTGTTAGCACTCCGGCTACTCCCTTATATAAAAACATTAATACACGCAGACCAAAGTGGATTTATCCCCTCACGTAACACCTCCCACAACATTAGAAGACTTTACCACGTAATGTATCACCCCACGACATGTATGAACCGGAGAGCAATGTTGATGTCAGAAGACCTCGAAAAAGCATTCAACACAGTGTGCTGGGACTTCTTGTTTGCGGTAATAAACAGATGGGGCTAGGAGATAATTGGATTAAATGGGTCAAACTTTTATATGCCACCCTGAAAGCCAGATTTAGAACAGGCACAATGCTCTCAGCACAATACCGAGTATACAGGGGCACAAGGCAGGGATGCCGCCTGTCCCCGCTCTTGTTTGCTCTAGCCATCGAACCCCTAGCAGAACTCTTTAGACTGAAAAGAAAGGACTGGGGCATGACGGTTGAGGGACGAGAACATGTCATCTCACTATTTGCAGATGATATACTTCTATATCTCAGAGATGGAATCACTGGAGTCCCCGAGGCCTTGGAGCTCATGAGAACCTTTGAAACGGTCTCTAGGCTTCGGGTCAACGAATATATTCCCCATCTCTCCAGAGACCGAGAGACCCTTGCGTCCACCTTTCGATTTAAAGTGGACACCCATCTCCTTTAAATATCTTCAGATACAGATATTCCTCATAGTGCAGGATCTTCGCGACAGTAACCTAGGAGGAGCCCTTCACTCCTTGAAATCTAGTGTACCATTTTGGCGATTGTTTAAATGACCCCTTATGGCCCGAATAGCGATTTCCAAGATGGTCATGTTACTGAGACTTTTCTATTTTTTTGCAAATCTACTGGTTCACATACCAGCCTCTTGGTTTAGACAATTGGACGCTCTGCTATTCGATTTGATCTGGGATGGGAATCGACACAGAGTGTCGTGGCAACTCTTAGACATCCCCCAGAGGAGGGAGGCCTGGTGGCACCACATTTTTAACTTTATTTTTTGGTGGCTCAACTCCAGTGGATTACACTGTGGCTGTACGTAGTCAATCAAGAAGAAATGGGACGACCTAGACAGGTGTCACAAATAGAACTACTAATGGCCAAACTACTTAACCCTTCAATAATGATCCAAAACCCTTTGATACTGCTTTCAAGAGCATTGCGATGTTGGTGCAGATGTGTCCTAAAAACTGCAGGCGTGCCTTAATATGCACCAGCTCTGCCCTTAGCTGGGTTTCCACATGGAGACCCCCTCACCTATTTTACCCAAAGGCAACTATCTGCCTGGACAGAAGCTGGATTACTCACAGTGGGAGACTGCTACCAACAAAGTACATTGATCCTGACAGAGGATCTAATAAGTTATTACGAGTTGCCCTCAGGCCAATTCCTTCTTTATAAAGCACTAGCTCGGGCATTCCAAGACCTGTGGGGAGGCGAGGGAAGGGAACCCGTGACGTATGATGTTCTTTACCTATTTGTATCGATGGGCGCAACCAAACATTGAGGGCCAGATGTACGACCATTAGAATTTGCGACTCGCAAATTGCGACAAATTGCGAGTCGCAAAATCCAATGTACAACAGTGTCTCGGACACTGTTTGCGATTCCCAATGGGGTCGCAAATTGCATGCCTTATGAATATTAATAAGGCTGTCACAATTTGCGACCCCATTGGTAATGGCTGGCACTCCCAGGGATAATGGCCTGCTGGGGTCAATAAAGCAGGTTTAAAAAAAAATGCAGCCAATTTTCCTTAAAGAAAAATGGGATGCATTAAAAAAATTAAAATTAAACATTTCAGTTTCATTTTTTAAGGGCAGGCAGTGGTCCCTGGGACCACTGCCTGTTCCTAAAAAATATTTGCGCATCCATTCCAAAAGGGGAAGGGGTCACATGGGGACCCCTTCCCGTTTGCGGGTGGTAAACTGCGAGTGTTTTGCGACCGCAATTGCGGTCGCAAAACATTCATACATAGGTTTTGGAGTCGCTATTAGGAAGGGACACCTGTGGCACGCCCCTTCCTAATAGCGAGTTGCTAACCCTATTTTGCGAGTCGCTAATTGATTAGCGACTCTCAAAATAGGGTTGGTACATTGGGCTGACCTATTTTACGGTTGCAAAGGGGCTGTAATCCCCTTTGCGACCGCTAAAAACGGTCTTACATCTGGCTTTTATTGACCTGGCTCTATAGATCCCTTACAGGTATGGTCCATGGCCCATTGACCACGCTATGGAACAGATGGGAACGGATTTTGGGGCGTGATATGACAGACCCTGAATGGCAGAAGATACTATCCTCCCCTAAGAAAATTTCAAGAAACACAAGATTGAAATACCTCCAATTCAATTATGTACATATGACCTTCATGACACCACACAGGTTACAAACAGCTTATGGGGGTGAATCCTGTCCTTGCCCCAGGTGCGGACATTTAGATGCCGAGTTTGCACATATGGTGTGGGAATGTCCACGGTTTCAACCCTATTGGGAGGAGGTGCTTACAGCCCTTGATTCTACGCTGGGGCGCTCTCTCCCCTAAACCATAGAAGCTTGCATCCTGGGTTTATATCTGAGACAGACCTCCAAGAAAGTAGGTACCAGATTCATAGACTTGGCACTGGAATTTGCCAAGCGGTGAATAGCGATTGACTGGAAAACAACGGAGAGCCCACGGGTTAAGTCTTGGAGGGTGGAGGTAACTCAGTGGGCGAGGGCTAGGGAAAGGGCACTGATCCGGGAGGAGGCCAGAAGGGTGAGGGCCCGCCCTATAGCAGACCTGTGGACAGAGGTGGTGACAATATGGGAACACCCAGAGTACAATTATGGAGATGAACCAGACATTAGCACAGATACAGCAGAGGAGGTGGCAACTGGAATGCCAATTGACCAAGTAAACAGACCACGAACCAGAGAAAGGACAGCAAGAACACACAAATCTGACTCTTAAAAGGAAGGATTCCCCAGCTTTCTCCCGCCCTTATATCTGGACACATGAATCAGTGATCTATGGCTCCCCTACTAATCAACCATATTAATTGATAGAGGTAGACTACAAATTATTTAGCGATAGGGTATAATATTCACCTCAGCGTTAGAGGTTTTAAGGTCAGCTACCCATTTACCTGGTCCCCTATGCCCCCCACTCAATGGCATACATAATACAATTGCAAACAGTAGACATCTTACAAGCCCCTTACTACCAACAAACTACACGAGCAACGCTCCCCTCAACCTCTGTGCTCTGACGACTCCTCTCACGTATCTCATCTTTCCTATCTCCATTTCTATTTTCTTTTGCATGATCGTATTGGTGGAGTTGTATCCTTCAGCCATTACAATACAACACTAAGCACAGAAGGGAACAAAGGACCCCACATTCCTTAAAAGTATTAATTTCTCCACTTTTCAAGAACAATGTAATACCTTCTCTACAAGACAATGTATGGCTTAACATACATGATAGAGGGAACGTCAGGGAAAAACCCACTCCCCACTCACTGAGACCTGGAACAAATGTCTAACCCGACTGTATTTCAATATGCAACAGCCTAGAATATAACTCAGGCCGCTTATCTTAAATGACATTGTTATATGTATGCAATGACAAAATGCCAATAAAAACAAATTTGGCCTGAAAAGAGACGAAGGGCATCTGGTGGTAGGAGATCTGCAGCTGCAGAGCAAAAGGCAGGAGGGAGTGGAGTAGTAAAACTGGTCTTCAAAGAGGGAATGACAGGACAGGACACAGGCTCACCCACAACCAGACAGAAGCCCAGTAATTGAATTAGCAGAGGGGCTAGAAGGGGAGTGTTAAAGAAAGTTAGCCACACCAGTGGGATGGCTTAGCCAGATCCTAACCTCCAGGAGAGAGTTTCTCCATTTTGGATTTTAAAGATTAGTACTTTATGCGACAAGAATATGCCACACTTTGCAGGAAACTGTCATACATGAGTGTGGCACCTTGCACACTACTGGTCAGGGGTGCCCTCCTGGTTTTCACTCCAGAAGCACAGATAAATATGGGAGAGCTGCCCAGCAACCCTGCCTTGAAACTACAAGAAGAAGGACTGCCCTGCTAGATCCTTGGACTGCACAAGAGAGGACTGCACCCACAAGAACTGTGCCTGCTGCACACTTTGGTCTTCAGCCTAAACAGGACTTTGCCTTGCTTAGAAAGTTAAAGGAGTGGACTCCCTGAAACCAACAGGTAAAAAGAGCTCCACCTGCATCATCTCCAGTAAGAAGAAACCAGCTGACCATGTTCAGCTGGACTTTAACGTATTTGGCCAGGTGCATTGTGGGAGACGTAGTCTCAAAATCCCAAGGAGCAACTCAGAGCTTCTGGTACCTTGGATTGGTGTTGTGGAGACTATGGAACCCCAAACGGACCTTCTGGAAGAAGTTCCAGAAGTTTGGAAGCCTTTGAAGAATTTCTGGTAAAAAGCTCCATAAGATGACCGACCCGTCGTCGAGAGTCAAGCCGCCGACGTCAAACTGCGACCTGGCATGGATTTCAGGTTCGTCCTGCTGAATGCTCGGGAGCTGAAGACTTCCAGGATTTCACCGAGGCCTCGCGCTGAACCAAGCCACCATTGTTAACTTGAAACCCGCCCTGACAAGGTGCCTCGCTCAACGTCAGGAAAAAAGCTAATAAAAAGCAACTAAGTCCGAAGGTAAAAACTTGACCGAGCCTACCCCTCAGTGAATTTGACCTGCGTGACATTGGGGTCGGCCTCAAACTTTGACTTTGTCTCGGTCAAGTGCAACCAGATGTTCCAAGTTGGCGTTTTTATGCACTATAAAGTATTTAATCTTTAAAAATTCATATCTCCGGGTCCCTACATTGGAGTTTTGTTTTTTTGGTGTCATTTAATCATAAAAATATTTCCTACCTTTATAAATTGGTGTTAGATTTTTATTGTGTGCTGTGTCTTACTTATTTATTGTATTGGTGTTTTTAAATGCTTTACACACCTGTCTCCGAAATTAAGCCTGCCTGCTCGCAGCCAGCTACCAAGGGTTGAGCAAGGGATTAATTTATTGTGACCTTGACTGGGCCTTATATTGCAATTGTGGCCTCATTACTAGGGGTAGTTACCTACCTACACCTACTAATAAATCACATTCCAACACACACACATATCTATAGCTATATATATATATATATATATATATATATATATATATATATATATATATATATATATATAGAGAGAGAGAGAGAGCGAGAGACAGAAAGAGAGAGAGAGAGAGAGAGAAAGAGAGAGAGAGAGAGATATTACAGAATATGCAATGGTGACTCTAGTTATGGTTAGGCCTAAGTTTTAATTGAAAAGATCACTTCTATTTTGTTAGGTTATTTTTATTTTCAGACTGCACTGTAGGCCGGAGGTTTATGGTGCAAAGATTAAAACATAACAGAGGTAAAAGTTTAGAGACTTATCAGCTAAAAGATTATAAAGCCATGTTTTTTACCAAAGTCTAAAGAGACAGTAGTTCTGTCAAGTGCAGAAGAGTAGACAAAGTGGTCTAGCAGCCAACTCTGAGAAGGGTCACACATAAAATGTAACTGTATAGATTCTAAACATTTCTAAAAGAGAATGGTTGACTGATCTGAGTGTACGAGCCAGAAGACCTAGGAATAATCTAATGGTGAAAAACTATGCTTAGCATAGATTGCTCTGTGGACAATGGCCTTAAAAATGATATTTTCGACGGATTTGCCCACTAGTATAAACAAGTTGCACATCTTTATGGTCAATTGCTCTTTATTTCACTACAAATTGTCGTTGTCTAAGAACAGTTCGATATGGTGTATATGGGTATTGCCTAAGACAAAAGAATTAGCATGCAATGGTCTCGCATAATACAGACGCAGATGTTAACTGGCCTAACAACAGCGATTGTTGACCTATAAACTGCTACATAATCTCCTGACTCCCATAAAGCTGCAAATGTTTGTTTTTATGTTGTTTCCAAGGCCTGACTGAATATGTACGAATGGACTGCTCCAAAATGCTGGAAATGTGGTCACACAGGCCAAATGTTTTGTAAAGTTATAGAAATGCTAATAAATTTTTAAAAAACATATAAATTAAACAATAAATAATTCGCAAAAAAATGATATTTCATTGAATGGGAAGGCAGTGCAAGGATCTTAGCACAGGAGTTAGACAATGTTTTTTCTGGATGTCTTAGTGATCAAAGAGGCGACATATTCTGAATAAGCTGAAGTTGATGGAGTACATTTATGAGGGATGCCAAGTAGATTTCAATGCTGTAGTTCAGCCTTGACTGGGCTAAGGTGTTTATCACAGTAATATGAAGGCTTGGCTCCATAAATGGCAAGATGTTTTTTTAACATTCCAAGCTGCAGGTACATTGGTGACTTTCAATTCTAATGAGAGAGGTTTACCTCGGAGGACCCCGAGATTATGTACCTGTTTTGTAGGAGGACAGCTCATGGTTTTGGGGCATCGTGTTGTCTCCCAAATTACTATGGGCTGATGTACCAGAAGGATTTCTGTCTTGGTGGGATTATGCCATAAAAATTCCCAAACATCCAGCAGCAGACTTTTGATAATATGGATGTGAGGGGAGAGTGGCCTGGCCATGCCTGTTGTTGCCCTGCAAGGTGGAGGAGGCCAAGGACGAGCCATGTATCATCTGCGTATAGGTAAAACCTAGCACCCCTGCTGCTGAAGAAGTAAAGTCAGGAGACGTAGGTGAAGGTTGTACAAAGAAAAAAGGACAATATGGATCCCTGCGTGACTACACAAGTAAGAGGCTTTATTTCTGAATGGAAGGGAGGTGGTACTATCTGTTAAATTCTGCCCATCAGGAAGGATTTCATCTATTGGAGGACTGTGCCTCTAAAACCAGCTTCTTCCAAGCTAAGGAAAAGAATGTTATGATCATTGGTATTCAAAGCTGGCAACTGATCTTAAAGGGTCAACATTCCAACTTCCCCTATGTCAATATGTTTTCTCAGATCATCTAGGGTTAATAGTACTACTAGTTTAGTACTACGCCCTGAGTAAAAGCATGCTTGCTGTTCATCAAGCAGAGAGTTACCTTCTGAGAATTGCTGGAGTTGAACGAAGATAAGTTTGTTTATGGTTAACCTTGGTAAGAAAGCAGAAAAATTAGGCAAAGGTTTACTCAGGTCAGAGGAGTCATCTGTGGGCTTTTTGTACAAAGGCCTTATGAATGCAAATTTACTGAGAGAAGGGAAAATATCACGACAAAGGAAATTATTGCAAGGGCTCCAAAGTATGCCTATATTGTCCAGGATGAGAGTTTAAATAATTCTTGCTGGGATGATATCTGAAAAGGAGCCGGAGGGTCACTTCTGAGGTTCATTCATGTGTAGTGGCTGTAACAGTGCCAATGCTGGCTTATCTAGGGTTGATTGGGAAGGACTTGGTATGATATCAGATGTAGGGTTGTTCTCTGATAGAAACTTGTCATTGAAAAAGTGGTTAATGTCTTCACAAATTTGACTGGAGGAGATGGAACAATATTTTTTAGCACCAGCTTCTTGGAGTGCTGAGACGTGAAAAAGTAAATTGGCTAAATTGGAGGCCATTCTGAGATTGTCTGAAAATGAGGCTCATTTATCCTCTCTCATTTGTATTTCTAGGCAGTGGCTTATAGGATAATTTATGGTTTGGATAACATTGACTACACGACTGCTTTTCAGGAGTCCTAAGTTTATGTTTAAGAGTTTGGAGGAACTCCAGGGAATGCATCTCCTTTTTAAGGTTGACTGTTTCTGCTTCTGAAGGGGCAAGGAGATGTCTAGCACTGCAGTAGCTCATAGGAGTATGTCTTATTCCCCGTTGTGGTTAATACTTCTGGATTGCAGTTATTCTAGTCGCATTTTACAGCATCTGTGCAGGCAATTTGATTTACCTGTGACCTGAATAGTCAAAGGTTTTGCAAAATGCTCTATCCAAGAAAGAGTAGAAGTTAGGTCTTAATAAGACTGGGTGCAGCAAAATTGGGTCCAGTAAATATCAGCTATATGATTGGGGTCCGAGTTTTGAAGTTACAGATTTAAGACAGAGAGGTAATTTAACAGGGCCAGAATTGGGCCTGAAGGTGCATTCAACCATAAATTAAAGTTCCCTATGAGTTTTTCTTTGTAAAGACTGAACGTGCCATTTCCTCAACCAGTGCTGGTAAATGGCCCAGTGAAGAATTTGGTGATCTATAAATCAAGATAAAACAGAGCTGATTAGCACCTATCTTTAGACCTGAGACTTGTCTCTGAAGTCAAGGCTAATAGGGAATGTTTGAATTGATATCTCAGAATGGGCAATAACTGCTATTCCAACCCACCCCTTTTCTGTCTGATCTGTCTTGTCTATAAATTTTGAAGTTTTCTGGTACCACCTTATTAATTAATGGGGGGGGAGCTACCCTGGCATAACTACATCTCATTAAGAAACAGTATATGAATGTTATAGAGGGATAAAAGATCTGCAATGCCAAGGTGATGTTTATTAACTGATCGCACGTTACTCAGATCAGATCAGAAAAGATTTATTCGATTGTTTGAACAAAACAGTCATAAAAGCACAATAAAAACATTGCAGTTATACAATAAATTTTCAATAAAAGTTAATCAAATTGTGGACAATTGATTTCTAACAAAAAGGACTTTTTTCAGATAGTTAGAAACACTAAAAACAGTATATACACTATCTAAATACTGTAGAGCTAGGAAGGCGGGTTGACATTGGCGTAAACCATATTGTTTAAGAATTGGTTTTAAAAACAGAGTACGTAGTGCAGAATAATATTTACAAAAAAGAACAACATGAATAGTAGTCTGTAATGAAACATTATCACAAGGACAAGGCAAGAGACATTGAGACCAATCATGCGGCGTGGGAAAAGTCACAAGACGATGAAAGGTTCCCATCCTAAAACGTGTCAGTAAAAACCTTTCATAAGCACTAGATACAATAATTAAATACGGTTGAATATTAAAAGAACTTAAAACCATCTGATTATGCAAGACTGTAGGTTTCAATATCTCTGTGGACAATCTCACAGAATCCAACAAGGACAAACCCTTCTGTCTTAGTTCCTTCCTTGATATTGTACGAAGGGAGCTGGGGTTAATAAAATATTCTGGATGACCAAGATCATTAAAAAATTAAAAACATATTTAAGCCACGGTATCCTCAATGCTCCTTCCAATTTCACTATATGTAATAAAAATTCACGATTCAATTTGGCTTCGTCTTTAAGCCACAGTCTATGCCACAACAATACAGGTTCAAGCTTAATTAAGTCAGAAATGTATGACAGGCCCAATTCGGCATGACAAACATACGTAGATGAACCGGCTGGTACTGATAAAATATATTTTAAAAATGAATTTTCCACCCTTTGAATAGGTGCTAAATCAGCAAAACCCCAAACTCCACTCCCATAGGTTGCCACAGACACACACTTGGCTTTATACATTTTTAAAAGCTCAACAGGTGGTCTTTTACCTAGTTTCCTTGCAAAGGCAGTTAGTGCAGAAGTTGTACGTACAAATGCCAATTTTCTAGCAGAAACTGCATGTGACCACGTGTCATTATTGGCAAAAAGAATACCTAGGTATGGAAATTTTGTTGTGACCCCGATTTTCTGACCCTCTAAATACATGTCCTTTCATTTCATAATGCCCTTGCCACAATACATTATAAATGTCTTCGAAATATTAACTCTTAAGCCTAAATCATTCATAAAATGAAAAAAGCTATTCAACACACGCTGAAGGCCAACTTGAGTGCGGGACATCAGGACCGCGTCGTCCGCGTATAACAGTGCAGGAATTGGACGACCAGCTACTGTAGGGAAATCCTGATTATCCTTTAGAAGAGCGTCCCCTAACCCATTTATGTACAGATTAAAAAGGAACGGAGCCAGAACACACCCCTGTCTGACTCCGCTCCTAATCGGGAAGGCTTCTGAACGCTCACCCTTCATACCATATCGCACCGTGGCCCTAGCATCACAATAAAAGTGTTTAAGAAAATGTATAATGTTTGGTTCTACACTCATTTTCTCTAAAACTGACCACAATTTAACGTGCACCACACAGTCAAAAGCGGCTGTGAGGTCCACGAATGCTAAAAACAAGTTCCCCTTCCTAGCCCTCGTATATTTCCCTACCAAAAGTAAAAGATTCAACCCCTGCTCTGTAGTCCCCAGGCCGGGCCGGAAACCGTATTGTAGATCAGAGAGAATAGAGTTCTCCTCGGCCCAAACCTGGAGACGCTCAAGTAAAACCCTGCCTGCCACGTTACTCTTTTTTAAGGGAAGCTGAGGAGACCCAACGTAGCAGTATAGAGTGGTAGAGCTTTTCAGCTTTAAGCTTCTGAATAATTTCTGGCTGGACTTCTGACTTGATATGAAACTGAGACATCAAAAATCCATGTGAGTAGGTTTTTATGAAAGGCCTAATGTATCTGTGTGGATGCTGAGGTGTGACGGCCACAACAAATAATTAACAGCAGCCCACTAATTTCAGTGCATAGGGTGGGAAGTTAGAGAAACACACATCCCAGAGCAGTAATAGAAACACAGCGCAGCAGCAGTACAGTTCAAAAAAAAGTATGAGAAAACCATGGATTGCACACCAATAAAACAGTTGGTAGCAAGGCTTGCAAGCCTTGAAATCACATAATGGTTGGTAACATGTCAGCATCGTAAATAATTACCAGCATAATGCTGCAGGTGCGGGAGTGGAGTAGCCGAGTTTAAATAAGCTGCAGCTCCTTTTAGCTGGAAAACTAGCCCACTAACCAAAACTTTGGTGCCGTTCAATGAATCTGAGCGAAGTTACGTTTCTGTATGTAAGGTTTTCTTGCAGTTCTGTCAGGGCGGTTTGGGTAAGGATAGAGGGACAAAAAGGTGGGGGGGGCAAAAATGAGGGGTTTCCATTTTAACTCCCATAGAAAACTTTGTTCTCCAGTTTAGGAAAGACCAGAATTACATCAAACATGGCATAATAGTGGAGCATAATTCTGAGTAGTGCCTTGCTTGGTGTGGTATAAATTATTTCAGTAGCTTTTGAGAGATTGTCACAAAAATGTCTCAATGAGGCTTCAATGGGTTAAATCAGAGATGTACGACATTGGGTTATTGGTTGAGTGGGGGGGAGGGGGTGAAACCCTACTCAAGCAACAACCACAATCCTTGTCAGGGTGAACCACAAAAGTCACCAAATTAACCTGTACTTAGCCCTCTGGTAGCTTGGCACAAAAGCAGTCAGGCTTAACCTAGATGCAATGTGTAACAAATGTATGCAGACTAAAATAGTAATGAAGTGAAAACATAACAGAAGAAAACTTCCAAATCAATAATAAAAAGAATAGGATACATTTTAATAAATAAAATGAGACCAAATCAACAAAAGTCCAAACAGCAGAACCAGAGATATGCAATTTCAAAGGTCTGAATAGATACTGCATTTAAAAGCACAAAACGACACTCGCCATTATCTGGTTGTGCTCGACCAGGGGAAAGTCATACCTTCAGGCTGACTGCAATGGAGCGTTGGCCGGATACAGGGACCAGGCTAGTCTTGCTGAAAAAGTTACTTTCACAAAGTCCCATGTGAAGAGTCCAGTTAGCGGTGCAGAAGGCCGCGAGGAGCAGGTAGAGTTTCATGAATGGTGATCGCTGTAGTGCGAACATCAGGCCTTGCGTCTCGGATGGTTGTTACTGTAGCGCGAAGATCCGGTTGGGCATCGTGGGCGGGCGTTGCCGTAATTTGGTACTGGTGGTCAACTTGGCTGTCACTGCTGTAATGCGAAGTACAGATCTCGCCTTACCGATCATCGCTGGGGGTCAGTGTAGCATGAAGAGTCAGGTTTGCGAAGCTTCGCATAGATAGTTGTCACCGGCTGCAGGATCTTTGCATGAATGGACCTGTTCACAGTCGCTAAGAGACCAAGACTTCAGGATTTCTCTTTTCTTCACAGGAGGGGCTCCAATAATGCCAGCCAAGGGTCCAGGACCTGAGGAGGCACCTCAAGGGGGTAAGGAACTCACACCAGCAGATGCCAGCAGATCCAGGCAGGTCCCATTGCAGCAGGCCATCTGGGCAGTTACAGGGAGGCCTCCGGAGCTTGTTGTGTCCCTGTAGCTCAGAACAGGAGATCAGAAAACTGACCCTTGGAGTCACTCAGGTACCGTGGGATGAAGGGAGCAGGTCTAGTCTTCCTTCTCAGAGATCAGGGCAGGCCTCAAGCCACATGGCAGCCCTCTAGGGAACAAGGCATGCCTCAAGCAGCAGGACAGTCTCTGATCGCAGCAGGGCAGTCCTCTGAGGAATGAGGCAGGCCTCAAGCAGCATGGCAGTCCTCTGGGTAACAGGGCAGGCCTCAAGCAGCAGGGCAGCCTGCTGGGAAACAAGCCAATCTATCTTCTGTAATGTTTGCAGGTCCAGGAGTGTACTGAAGAGGGGTTCTGAGGGTCCAATATTTATACCTGGTACCAGCCTTTGAAGTGGGGGAACTCCCTGGCCTACCACCATATCAGGTTCTGGAAAGTTCTTCCCCTGCCAAGGCTCCAAGAAGTCTGGGGTGACAGAAGGCTAGTGTCAGGCTCCTTTGTGTGCATGCTGGAGGCAGTCCTTTGAACTGTAAGGAACAGCTCCGCCCCAGCCATTTCGGCAGGATGGCCCATCCTACCAACACCTAGTTCCCTTTTGTCTCAGTGTCTGGGAGGAATACACAGAGCCCAACTGCAGAGCCATTCACAGTCATGTGAACCAGGACACTGGCAGCAGGCACCAAATGGTTAGGGCAAGAAAACGCCAACTTTCTAAAAGTGGCTGTTTCAGAATTGTGACTCAAAATCTGACTTTATCATTAAAGAAAATTTTATATTACAATTCATCTGTGTCCAAACTTGACATCCCTATCTGTTCTCAATCAAAACGTAGCATTTAATAATTACAAGAAGGTAACCTAATGTTATCCAATTGGAGAGAGAGACCTTACAGTAGTGAACAACGAAATTTAGGACTTTTTCACTACAAGGATAGGTAAAATTTAAAAACACATTTCCTACATTTTAAAGACAATGCACCCTGCCCAGTGGGCTGTTTAGGACCTACCTTAGGGGTGACTTATATGTATCAAAAAGGAAGGTTTAAGCCTGCCAAAAGGTTTATTTTGCCAGGTCGAACTGACAGTTTACAACTGTACTACAGGCTACGATGGCAGGCCTGAGACATGTTTTATAGCGCTACTTTAGTGGGTGGCATATTGAGTGCTGCAGGCCCACTAGTAGCATTCAATTAAAAGGCCTTGGGCACTTGCAGTCCCACTCTACTAGGGTATTACAAGTAAACTAAATATGCCAACTGGGTGTAGGCATTTACCATGTTTTAGGGAGAGAGCACAAGAACTTTAGAACTGGTTAGCTGTGGTAAAGTGCACAAACTCCTAATGTCAACAAAAATGAATTCAGAAAACAGGAGGGGTGAAGGGAAAAAGTCCAACATGATCCCCCTCTAGCCAAAAGTGAGGGTAATCAATACCTTGACAGGCCTTCCTACTTATGTGATAGAACATAGACAAGGGGCCTCTTCTGCAGAGGCACTTATCAGGTCTATGCCCTTCTGAACTCAGTTGGATCTCTCTCTCAACACTTCCCTGAGCCACTGGACTGACCCATGAGGAACCCTTTTCCTCACTTATGGACCCCACCTGTGAAGCACATAACCTTAACTTGCTCAGAGATGCAACCCAGTAGGCAGACAGTACCACCGTGCCCAACAAAGTGATGAGGCCCACTCTGCCCCTTGGACCAGATTTCTGTCCCCAACCCCAGAAAAACTCTGCAGAGAAGGACAGCAACCAATAGAGGCCACTGACAGCTGTCAGTGTCGAGAGCCAGGAGCCCAGCCATCAACGGCTAGGTGGAGGCTTCAAGCGGGGGGCCTTGGGAAGGCCTCACTTCCAGCCTGGCCCTGGCAAGGAGTCCTCTTCTTGCTGTTGATTGTTCCCAGGTTTCTCAGAGTGGGGGCAACAGCACCGGATGTTAGGCACCCTACTTCCACTCTCCCTCCCACCAGTTCAGGGATGATACCCTGAGACTGGTCTTTTGGCATAGAGTCTGTGCCTTGAGGCTACAGGTGTCTGGCAAGCCAGGACTTTAAGGGGGGAGCGTTTTCGCCTTCTGATCCTCCATCTGGGCCTCTGTACCCTCTGTTTGGAAGTGGTTCCCCCACAAATTTGAGCTTTCAGGGTATTCTGGGCAGCCACCCCTTCTAGCTCTTCTAACACCAATGGCAACTTATTTCCTAGAATGTAGTCAATGGGCATCTGGGGACCAACTATGACCCTCCTCTGGGTCACCTCCACACCACATCCAGGGATGCCATAGGGCATACAAAGTTCGGCCCCGGGGCCTGGCTCACCCTACACACCTGTCCTTGTAGGTACTGATCTCGAGAAACCAGCCTTTCCACTGCCATAGTCTGGCTGGCACCAGTATCTCTCAAAGTAGTGACAGGGATCCCATTAATTGTGATCTGGTGAAAGTGAAGACTTCAGCCGTCAGGGATCATAAGTCTACCCACCGAGTCTACTTCCCAACTAAGGGAGATTAGGGTACTTTCTACACTTTGCTCCTGGGGCTACTTAGTCCTAAAGCCATATTGGCCACCCAGTGGGTGGTTTCTTGGGACAGACAGAGTCCCCTTGCTTGTGTACTAACTGGGAACACTCAAAGCAGTGGGGTTTGAAATGGGGAGCCTTGGGCAACTGCCCAGCAGAGCCTCTCTTCTGTTTCCCGAATGGGGCTTGGGAACCCTTTCCTCCACCTTCTTCTGGGACCTGTCTGTGCCACCTTGAACCTCCCCCTCAATCTGGTGGGGGAGGGGGGGGTGAACCACCCTTCTTGGAGTCACTTCCAGGTACCTTCATAAACACTTAGGTGCGGACCAAGAGGTCTGCCTCCTGTGCAAGCTCCCTCAGTAAAGTTAGCTTACTACCAATTAGATGTTGGCACAACTTTGTAAAGTGAGTACAGAGAATGTGCTCTGTCAAAATCAGGCCATGCAACTCATTGAAATCACTCACTTTACAGCCTCTCACCCACCCTCTTAGTGTATTACTGGAGTAATCATGGAAATCCACCCAAGACTGGTTTGGCAGCTTCTGGCTCTCCCTACATCTCATGTGGTTATTCTCTGGGATGAGCCTAAATTCAGTGAGAAGAATGGATTTTATGGGGGCATAGCTCATCTGGTCTCCTACTGCTAGTGTGATCAAAGTATCTATCCCCACTGTACGCAAGTGTTTCCAGAGATATCTCCCCGCCTCCCCAATCCTCCTCTGGGATCCTGTGCATCTCGAGGGCTACCTCATAGACCGAAAAACATTTGTCAATATCTTCCCCTACCACGTTGCTAGGCACCAGGTCTTCGTCAATGCAGACCCGTATGTTTCCACAGACACTGTATTGCTGCCACCATTACTGCTGGTCTCTGAGGTTTGTTTTGCTTGCTTGTCCAGCTCTTTAAGACTCACTTCATGAGCCAATACTATTTTTATTACAGCCAAGATCCTTTCTGCCTCAGTTTTCTCCTTCTCCAGGGCCAGCCTTTTCTCCTTTGAGCATCTGCCTCCTTCTTGGCAGCCTCTAATTTCAATTTGGCCAGCTGCAGCATAAACTCCCTCTCTGCCTTCCTGTCCTCCAGTTCCTCAGGGGACAAGTTACAGGAAGACACACTACTCCCTGCCCTGGCAGGGAGCTCCACTTCTGTGGGCAAGTTGTCCTCCTCCTCTTTGGGGTGCTGCAGATCAGGGCATGTGGTCAGACCCTAACCTTTCCCCTCCTCATTCTCCAAGTACATCTCCTCCTTCTCAGGACCATTCCATTCCTGCTCCTCTGGGGTGGTTTGCATCCTTCTGACTTCCTCAAAGGGCTATCTGCAGGTCCAGCTTGGTGGCCTTCTTTCCAACATGCAGCACCCTCTCCTTGCAGAGCCTCTGCAGCTCCACCTTGTTGAGGTCCTCAGCGTTTATCAGCTCCATCTTCATTGTAGCAAAAAGGATGTGAGGCAAACTTAAATTTGGAAAAGGGAAACAATAGCCAAATCAAAAATGAAGGAGAATTAAAAAAAAAAGAAGACAAATTTGTTGGCAGATTATTTTTGGGATTTTAGTGCTACACAAATCACTGAGTAGCACTGCACAAACACAAGCACTGGTTCCTACCACTGAACACCAATGTAAGAAACTGGGTTATTGGTTGAGGGGGGTGAAACCCTACTCAAGCAACAACCACAAACCTTGACAAGGTGAACCATAAAAGTCACCAAATTAACCTGTGAGCAACCTTCTGGTAGCTTGGCACAAAAACAGTCAGGCTTAACTTAGAGGCAATGTGTAATGTATTTATGTAGCACACAAACAGTAATAAAGTAATATCACAACTCATGAAATATCCTACACCAAATTATAACAAAAGAATAAATTGTAATAAGTAAAATGAGACCAAAACAACAAAAGTCCAATCAGTAGAACCGGAGACAAGTGATTTCAAAGGTTTGGGTAGATTTATGTCTAAAAGTACAAAAGCAACACTCACGGTCATCTGCTCATATAGACTGTGGGAAAGTCCCAAATTCAGGCCAATTGCAATGGAGTGCTGCCTTGATACTAGGGCCAGGTTAGTCCCGCTGAAAACCTTACCGTCTTAAAATATGGCGTGAAGAGTCCAGTTTGCAGTGGTGGAGGCTGCGAGGATAAGGGAGAGTGTTGAAGATAGTCATCGCTGTAGCACGAAGAGCAGGACTGGTGCCACGGATGGTTGTCAGTGTAGTGCGATGATCAGGTTGGACGTCCTGAGCAGTCATTAATGGAGCTTCGTGTTGGTCGCTGCGGTAGCGCAATGTGCAGATCTAACATTGCTGGTCTTCACTGGCAGTCACTATAGTGCAAAGAGTCAGCTTCACAGAAGCTTCATTGCAGGTCGCAGGATCTTGGTGTGAACGGGCCCGTTCGTGGTCGCGAAGAGGCCAAGGCTTTAGGATTTCTCTTTTCTTCACAGGAGATATTCCACTGATGCCAGCTAAAGGTCCAGGTCCTGGGGAGGCAACTCTTGGGGATCAGGAACTAACTCCAGCAGAGGCCAGCAGGTCCAGTTGCAGCTGGTCAGCTGGGCAGGGGGTCATCCAACTGACCTCTGAAATCACTCAGGGAGCCTGGGATGAGGGGAGCAGGTCCAATATTTCTACTCAGAGAGCAGGGCAGACCTCAAGCAGCAGGGCAGCACTATGGGTAACAAAGCAGACCTCAAGCAGCAGGACAGTCGTCTGGGGAAAAAGGCAAGACTCAAGCAGTTGGACAGTCCTCTGTTAATAGCAGGGCAGTCATCTGAGGAGTAAGGCAGGCCTCAAGCAGCAGAGAAGTCCTCTGGGGAAGTCGGCAGGCCTCAAGCAACAGGCCAGTCCTCCAGGGGACAAGGCAAACCTTCTTCTGTAATGTCCACAGGTCCAGGAGTGTCCTGAAGAGGGGTTCTGCAGAAACATTATTTATAGTTGGTGAACTCCCTGGCCTACCACCATATCTGGTTCTGGAAAGTTCTCTTGCCAAGGCTCCAAGAAGAAGTGGACTCAGAGCTGGATCCTCAAATCTGTGTGCTCCGATTGGCTGGGCATCACCGGGAAATGTCTGTTGCAACTGCCATTGCCCAACGCACTGCACCTGGCACTGTGTGTCATGAATTTTACCACAATGCATGGAAGAAACGAGGTTGAGAACTTGCTTTTCACCCACACTCCTGAATGTCTTCAGAAACTTTCATTTATTCAAATTAACTCCAAGAGATTGCTTGAGATCAGGGGGAGAAAGTGGAATGGGACATTGAAATAGACAAAGCTTCTTCTGAGCCTGGTGAACACTTCTCAGCTGGTAGGAACAGTGTGAGGGCATTCTGGTGTTGTTTTGTGATGGAGCTAAAAGAGTAATGACAATTTGTTTACTCACTGTTCTAATTCATGCCTTAATATCTAAGTACTGTTGTGTTCTGTGAAACTGAATTTACCTACATCTTTTTGGTCACTATGGCCTTAAACGTATTAGTTTATTTCACTTGTAAACGGTAACACATCACATGGTAGTACTAACTAAATCATTTTTAAATACTGTGTGCTTTCCAAAAGCTAATAAATGGAATTGTGCCATAACAAGACTCTCCCAAGATCCTTAACCACATTCACGTGGACTGCATGAAGAATTAAACAAGGCTGTAAGACTTAAAAAAGCTCAAATTCTTGTCGCCAGGAGAAGTCCAAAACTGAAAATACCCAACTGTTTTCCTGCGGGTTTAAACCTCAATTACCAGCCACTGCTCACAAATCACATATCAAAACATACCATTCTTTTGTTCAAGTTTGCTTTACACATATCCTATAGTTCTATTATAGTTATTCAAAATGAACAAAGATAGACAATCCTCCAGGGAAAGTGGTCAAGATGAAATTTCAAGGAACCCCTAGTCTCCAATTGCCTTGGGAACCTAATCCAACAGTGAACATTTCCAATTTAACCCCCAAAGGGATTCTGCAATGTGGTGGTCGTGAACAGCAAAGGCTTCCTTATGCAACCCCTTTTACATATCCCCTTCCAAGATGGCGACCGAGAGAGCACCACCAATTTACAGGAACTCTCATGGAAAGAGGGTTAGGTCCTTAAAAGTGACCGAGACTAATGTACCACTCCTCCTTACACTTTGTCCAAATCTTTGACAATTCGGGACTTTCAATATTTTTTCCGACTAACTCTTAAGTGTACCAATGATTATGGTTTGCATGAAAGATGTGCAAGCTATGGTTTGCAGAACCATAACTGGATAATTTCAGGACTTTTCGGTTTTATTTCTTTACCTTAACTGCACCTTAACTGTGGTTTTTAAGAGCATATGTGTATCATAGTGCAATCATCATATTATTTTAATTTTTCTAACTTTAATAAAAAAGAAAACGATTTTGCTCAAAATTGATCCAGGAACAGTTAAAACATGATGTATATTCTGTACATTCTTGGTTCACTGTTAAAAATGTGCTGAACTGCAAACACAAAAACAAGTACAACTATTTTTTAAACAGCATAATAACCTTCCAAATTCTTCACGACAGTCTGTAACTTGGCTGAATTTCAGACAGTGCAGCACGGTCAGCAGTGCTTCGTGAAAAAGATTTCTTCTGCGCTGGTATTTGTAGGTGTATTATATAATATTCATGCCCTGTCACAAAGTGTGCTTGTTCAGCTTTATTGCTTGTTCTTGCACTCTGGATACAGACTAATACTGTCCATTTGCTTGCTCCATGAATAAATCATCTTGTCTTATCTACCAGTGGCCTTGACTTGCCTTTATGTTATAGTTGTAAATTAATAAAGGCCCGCTGTGGTAATCTTTTGCTGCTGAACAAACCATTTATTTAGATGATTTGGCACTTCACTGATAAGCAGATTGTCTTTTTTGATATGTCAGTTAAATTGTGTTGCCATGGTTATATTTGCGTTCAAAGTAATTTAAATGAGCAGCAGACAAAGTGCTGGCAGAATGAAAACATGAAGGTGTCTAGTTACATGATAGTGATAAGAACACTGTTGAATTTAAAGAAGTAAGAGTTTTGCATACTAAAATTAAGTGGATTTCAGGGGACTGATTTACAAAGGAGTTTTGAAATCAACGGGCCCGATTCACAAAGGTAAACGTACACTTTTGTGTAAGTTTATTACGTTTAGGTATTCACAAAGCTAAACTTTGACCAAAAGTCTAAGTTTACGACTTTCGGTATTCACAAAAGGAATTTTTGAGTAGTATCTTTACATCCACACTCGGGGTGGAGCGCGGAGATTCCACTCTTGGTGCGGAGAGAACACTGCGGAGTGTACCTCCTGCACCCGGAGCAGAATCTCAGCACTCGGGGTGGGATTCCACCCCGAGTGCGGAAGTAAAGATACTACTCTTAAGGAGTGTACTCTTCACACCTGGAGTGGAATCTCCGCACTCTAGTGCGTACGTTTAGATACTACTCATTAATGTCTTTTGTGAACACAGAAATCCGTAAACTTGGTCTAAGTTAACCTTTGTGAATATCTAAAAGTAGTAAATGTACACAAAAGTATACGTTTACCTTTGTGAATTGGGCCCAACAAAGGCAACACAGCACACTTTGCAAATTGAATGCACTTTTGAGCATTGCAATTTGCATTGTGAATCTAAATGCACACTTTCTGAACCCTTGTGGATTGCAAGGGAAGAGAAAAAATAATTTTCAACCATGCTGTGGCGTAGCTTACATTGGTGCAGCAGGTGCAGTGGTACCTGGCCCAAAGAACTGAGGGGTCCATTGATTCTGATTATTGCTATATATTACAATTCAAACAGTAACTGGAGGGGCAGGGGGAGGTATTTCTAATTTGCACAAGGGCCCATGACACACTGGCTACGCTACTGCCTTCGGTCTCGTGGCACAGACGATTGAGGATGGTAACCATTCGCAAAGAGGAAGCTTCTAATTTCTAACACCTTACACTTTGTGTGGATGGGTTCAAGTCTTGGGAGTAACAAGCTGCTATTGCATGCTCTCCCTGATGTCCACATCACAATGTGCTGCATTTTGTTGCATTGTGTCCCATGACCGTGCCTTAATGGTACATAAACACAAGAGGTTCTGTTGGATAAAAGATTGTTATTGTATACATTGATTTCACCTAAGAGAATAAATCTAAAGTAACATGTAGGTCTGAGTGGTTCATTAAAATGACATGAATTTTAAATAAATACAAATGACAGATAATGTGATTCGAGCATAGGTTCTCCAAATGTGAAAAGTGAAAAAGTGCTTGTGAAATAAAACAGAATCATAAACAAATAACAAATTTAAGTGCTTTGAAAACAGCCTGTCCAATCTGTATCAGTTTACAGTCTCTCTTTTACAATGGGCCTGATTCATCTGTCTATTTATGCCAAGAAAATGGAAATTCAGTACAGGCAGCATATAGCAACATCAACGTAATATGCCAATTTGATGCACCTAAATGGGTCTCTTTATCAGGACTGGGTGTGGAACGACCTGCGTGTGTTACATTTTACATACCTGGATCTCCAGTAGGCTAATGAGCATTAACCTACTAACAGCTGGTATGCAAGTGATTGTCCTTGAAGAGGTGTGAAAACTGCTCCCAGAGGAGGAAAAATGGACTGGGTATGGGGAGGTGTTTTCTTCCTCTTGAAGGAAGACCAGTTAAGGTGGACCAGGAACTTCATCAACTTGTAAACGGGCCTGCACTTCCACAAGTAAATGTTAGGTGATACCTGATCAAGGCAACCCTTTGTCCCCTCAGCCAGGCTGGGACCAAACCCAGAGGGAGGGGAGCTAATCCCAGAACCAGTTTTGAATGACCACAGAGGAGGTGACTGCTCATTTTCCTGGTCACAGCTCTAGGTGGGCGCATAGGCTCTGTACAAAGGAGGAAGGGTTTCGCCAACTTGTATTTTTAAGAGTAAGGGGCACTGGGGGGTTCATTGCAATAGGGCTAACTGGAGTTGCACCAAGTAGTACCCCTTGTTAGGGAGGAGCCAGGAGTTGCCCTCACCCACTAGTGGATGCCAACCATTAACATTGCACTCCATGGCACCCTCCTCAGAACACTTTCCATACCTGTGGAAGATCAGAAGAGGACTGGACCTGCTTGCTGTAACCTGAGAAGAGCCTGAAGGATTGGACCTGCTCTTGCATGTACCCAGGACAAGGAAGTGGACTCCAAAGGCCAATTGGCTGACATCCTGGTTAGCTACAGGGACATGAGTTGTAAGAGGCCTTTTGCCAGAAGTGACCAGTTGCCCAGTACCAAATGGGCCTGGATTCGACCTAGCTGGTGACGTCTTAGCCCCTAGGTTTAGTCATTGATGGCCTGGGAGATGTATAAATGATTCGGAAGAGCTGCTCCAGAAACCCTGACCAGTTAGAACTGAAAGGTTTTTGGACTTCCAAGACGTCTAAAGCCGATAGGGGAACCTCACAGTAAAGGTGTCAACTGTCGATGCTCCTTCCTTGGATACAGGTTAATTCTTGCCCCGCTGGAGTATTCTGAGCTGCATAGAAAAAGACTAAGGGGCCGATTCCGATTCGGGCCGGAAATCTCTCCGACCGAGCCGGACCCGGAGAGATTTCCGACCGAATCGGACCCATGCAGCCCGACCGAACGAGTACGATGCGCACGTATGCCATCGGACTCGATTCGGTCGGACTCCCATTGAAGTCAATGGGAGCCTGTCGTACAACGCGTACGCGGGCTCCCATTGACTCAATGGGTGCGAGGCGGAAAAGGGCACCCCCTACAGCGTGTACGCGGCGAAGCGACTCGCGCCGTACACGCACAGGTAGGGGGGACCCATGGGTCCCCCCTGTGTGCGACTCGCACGGCTACGCGTACAGGGGGGTCCGACACGGACCCCCAAAGTACGGCTCCGACTGCTCTTTCGAGCCGGAGTGCGCGGCTCGGTCGGACTGCTCGCGGCGCGCATCGTACTTACCCGGCCGGGGAACGTCTCCATTGCGCGGTGCGAGTCGTGTCCGAGCGAGTCGGTTGGTGCGGTTAGACCCGGGAACGAGTCGGTCGGAGCGGTCGGGACGCCCGGACGAGTCGGTCGGCGATTTCGCATCGTACTCGCTCGCCCGGACGCGCGTACGAATCGGTTGGGAAATAGGGCTCCGAATCGGATCCGGTTAAGCCGAATCCGATTCGGAGCCCTACCGGCCGAGATCGGAATCGGCCCCTTAGTCAGAAGGTAAAACCTTTGCCCAGGATAAAATCGCTTGGGGTATCCAACCCAGGCTCCATCGTGGTTAGCCTGAAATCGCCCCAAGTAAAGAGTCTACTGATTCCATAGACTATCATTGGCACTTACTGCTTTTTTACACTATTTTTACTGAAAACTTTACAAATTTCATATCGCCGGTTCCACTTATAGACTTTTTGTCACTTTTGTGTCATTTGGTTTATTACATTTTATCTATTTTTCTAATTCAGTTTGGGATTTTTAATGTATGCTTTTTGACTTTGTTACTGATTGGTACTGCATAAATACTTTACACACTGCCCTAAGATAAGCCTATCGTCTTTGTGCCATAGTTACCAGGGGGTGAGCTCAGATGAATGTAGTGACTTTGGGGTTCACCTTGACAAGGTAGTTTAATTATTCCTTGAGGTGGCTGACTGCCAACCCCAAATAATAATCCACGTTCTCACACTTTTGTTTTATTTAAAGCAGTCCCATTTCTTAAAAATAAAATAGAGCTGCTTTAATAAAAGTTTTCTGTTTTGATATGCAAAGACAATCAGGGTTGTCTGCTGTCCCTTGCAAGAGGGTTGCAATTTGCAGCCTCCCTAATGAATATTCATTAGGCAGATCATTCTGCAAACCCCTCTGCAACCCCCTCCAAATCATTATTTTATAAATTGGCTTGCAAAATAATTTAGTGGTTGCAAAAGGCATTAACCAAATTGTGACATGGCCCCATAACCATTAGTGCCATGCTCTAATTGAGAATTATTTATTGGAATATTTTTGAACGATTTAAGTGATATACTATCGAAATGTGATATCACAACTTTGTGCCATATTTCTCTCAAGAGGACTGGGTGGGAAATGTGATTATCTGTTTTGAATTCATTTTTTTGCGGAATAATTGTACTGTATGAAAGTCAATTTTATCCGGGTCAAAGTAATTTGATTTTCAATTAAATAAATGTGGTACAGTTTTGGGAACACACAATAATTGACAATTAGTTATGCCAACTTTTTGATCCATATCATTAATCCATTATGGTGCTAAATTACCCTGAGATTATTGGGGCCACACCTGTTAGATTACGTAAGCCTCAAAAGCAAACTATTAACTGTTTGGAGAAAAGGAAAACTGACAGGCTTCTTTCACTCTCTCCAAGTTATTTTCTAACTCTAGTTCTAGTAGGCAGTAGTAATTGGAGTCAGACAAACTTGTCAGAGAATCTCCCATCTGTAGGCAGTATTTACAAAGCCCAACCATGTACCCCAAAATCAGTACACACAATGGTTGGTTTTTACACTACATGATTATTTATTACACACTGTTTTCTACAAGTCAAGTACAGTAGAATGATTGTGAATATTCCATACAACTCAGTGATTGTTATACATATTAGAACACAGGTTAGATAAGCCCCAAACATATATCATTGCAAATAACAGTCTTTTATTTGCAGGTTGTAACATCAGTAGTTATTTCATCGTGGTCATCACATCACATGTTTTTACATTTGAAGGGCCTTTTCTTCGCAGGTTGGTAAATATAATTTTTAACCTTTTATAACAGACTTATATATGTATACATATATATTTATGCATATGCACATATAGATATTTATTTGTATATATATATATATATATATATATATATATATAATTACATGGAAAAAACTCTCAATTAACAAAAGGTTCAAGCTAAAATTATTCTGTTTAAACATATTTAATTTTAGTTTTTTTAATTTACATTAATGATTTAATTTAAATAATGTAATTAATTTAAAGTTACTTATTTTAATTGATTTAAATAAATTTTATATACGGCACATCCTTGTACATTGAAATTCCCTTACTACCCCATACACTACTCATCCCTGAACCTTAAAAACTCCTTAATAGCCCCATACACAGACTATCTCTAAAACTTGCCAATTCTTTATTACCCCTATACCATACCCATCCCTGAACCATAAAAACTCCTCAATAGCCGCATACACAGACTATCCCTGAAACTTACAAATTCTTTATTACCTCTATACACTACCCATCACTGAACCCTAAAAAGTCCTTACCGCCCCATACACTACCCATCTTTCAACTATAAAAGCACCTTATTACCCCTAAGCACTACCCATCACTAAGCCCTAAAACCCACATACTACCTCTATGCACAACCCATCTGTGAATCCTAAAACCTCAGTACTACCTTATGCACTATCCATCCCCTAAACCCAAAAGGCCCTAGTTACAGCTATATACTACCATCTTTGAGCTTTAGAAACCCTTTGCTTCCAGCATATACTACCAATTGCTGAATCTCAAAACCCCTGTACTACCCCTATACATTACCCAAACTTGAACCCGAAAACAACTTACTGCCTCTATACACTACACATCCTTGAGCCCTAAAATTCCTTTTTTAGCCCTACACACTATCCACCCCGAGCCATATAACCTCCTTACCACCCCAATAAACTACCCATACCTGAGCCCTAAAAGATCTTACTACCCCTATATACTACCCATTCCTGAACCCTAAAAAGTCCTTTCTACCGAACACAATACCCATGCATGAATCCTAAACATTCATTACCACTAGTAAAGCTATCCATCCTAGAACCCTGAAAAAAACAAACCACCCATAAAAAACTACCCATTCCTAAACTCTAAAGTCTCCTTGCTACCATGTAAACCCATACCTTAAGTTTAAAAACATATACCTATATACTAAATTAAATATATTTAAAATAATATTATGAACTCTTACTTAATGTTAATATTCGCTTTTTAACTTAAATATTATTTATTAAATTAGTTAAATTAATTTGAATGAAAATGTTATTTTAAATATATATAATGCACTTACCTGTAATGTAAATGCCCAGGAAGTAAACAACTGAAAACATACCTGCTGTGTAAACACTCCAGATGTTCTTACCTTTGATGCAACATCCCTTGAAGTACAGACAGTGAGGTAATGGAAACATATCTAAAAACTACCTAAAGTATAACTAGGTGTTTTAGCGAACGGCTGCATTATTTTATAATACATGGGATTCTGTAATCCCTGTAGAAACGTTAGTCTCTGATTTCTTTATAACTAGCGACTTGTGACACACTCAGTGACTGATTATAAAGAAAAGATGTCAGAACTCGACTATTATAAGTAATTACAGTCGAGTTCTTACCTCAAAATGCCTGCCTGCTAGAGCAAGTAGCCGAGGTGACAGGCAGGTCAGGGATCATAATTGAATCAGCTGTTTAAAGAAACGAAAACGGAACGCTGCGTTTGTTTTTCTGCTCTATTGTAATAGCTTACAATGACAAGCAGAGAGAATATGTTTATTTTTTGCACTCTTTGGATAGAGCAAAGCTAGAATCTTTCTGCATGTTTATACACATTCCAAGCTACTGAAGCTTTTTTTTTTTTTTAACTGACTTGTATTGAACTACTTTTAATATCTGGTTGCCATAAATATCTGACAGGTTTTTGATGTGTTTAATTTTGCACTGGAGGTTTTATTTTTTATTTTTCATGTTTGCAAAAATGTTCTTCTTATGAAAGAGCTATGCACCAAGATTTTAAGTGTTTGTGGGAATGGTGATCATGTGACCATGTATTACATGGGATAAAGTACCCCTGACATACATGCTAAGGATATTGTAAGTCACCTTGGAGTTCTATAACCTTATAAAGGAACTTTGCCTGCGGCCTTGTTCTTCTATATGGTTACTGAACTCCTCAGTGACATGTAATATCCGTATAATGTACGCAGGGGGAACTTTATCCCTTATGTTACAATCTGCCAGGTCATGTAAAACCTGCAAACGTACCTTATTGCGCCACATATCAGAAATTTCAGGATCCCCACTCGGCAACCGGTCAGTGTTTCTAACCCTGCCCTTACATTGGTATTTTATAAACATTTACTATGCATGGTGTACTGTGGTGCAAGCAAAGTTCAGTTCATATTTTGTTACACAGAATATTGAACAACACAACTTGTTTGAAAAATTGTTATACATGGAAGCTTACTGCTAGGTTACTTCCTTCTTGCTACAAGGCAGAACAGAGAACGTCATCTCTCCTTGTAGCTATATGATAGTTGCTGCGTTCTTGGTCAGCACATGCATCACAAAATGAAAATGTTCCTTCACTGACTTGCTACGGTGAGATTAAGGAAAAAAAATTGCATTTATTAGCTACACCATTCAAACATGCTAGCCTGCTTTCTAGGATCTACACTTGCACAGAACACTCCATCAAAGTAAATGCACAAAGAAAAGTAAATGCTAGCACTTAACCAGGGCAGTTTTGTATGTAACACTGAAAATATATATAGAAGCCTGCCATACATGCCACTCGTCTTGTCCAAGATTGTCATAGTTGACAGTCACTTGCCTACATCTTATATGCTTATTAGTACCATAACAATGTATTTTTAATGTCTGCATAAACTATATACCATAGTATTGAATGTTTGAATGTATAAGAATACGGCTCGCAAGCATCAAAAATTGCTCAATGGGCTTTCAGTATTGCATTACTCTGTGCTTCAAATCATCAGTTCTTCCAAGTGTTATTTTTCAGTGAATAATTTGAGCCCCGAGTCATTTCTTACTGACTAGAAATGCTGAGATCATCACAATTTCTTTATAATACCAACACTTTTGCTTTACCCAAAATCTTCTTCATCTAAATCAGACTTGGAATATCACCTTTGAGAAATCGAGTATTTTTTTATCATCAGTATTGCAAATAATACTGTTCCACTCACTAGTATTATTGGAGTCACTCCAGAAAAAAAAGACGATGTTAACTATCCTATAATGTTTGAGGCTGATCCTACAGTGCATTTAAATGCTCTGCATATCCCATTACTAGGTGCCTTTATGTGTTGGACAAGCCCTGTTGTGTTTGAGGCATGCAAAATTGTTTCTATGGTCTCTATGAATGCTCAGGGGTAGGCTGTCTGTAGTATCTGTGTACTCTGTGTTGCCCTACATATACTCATAAAGCATAATAATCATCTACTATACATCATGCTTCCATAATAATTAAACTATACTAGCTGATTTGTCAAGGCTTGCATGTGAAAGCTTGTCAGTCTTTGGCTAGTAAGCAATATAGTTGCTTCCTGTGGTGGTGGAAATAGTTTAGAAACACTACAATCATCTCTTAAATTCACAGAGACTACATAACTGAGCTTTCTTTCCAAACAACAGCACCTTATTTGAAACCTGACTACATATGCAGAATTTTTCATCATTCTTAATTCTTCAGCAATCTTTTGCTGTGGGGACAATCAGTGTACATTTGTTATTCAGATCAGTCGAATTGCAATCACTGTGTAAAGGGATCTTTTTGCATATGAATGAAGTATCCAATGGGGCTAACACAATCTGCTGTTATAGAGGTTGTTCTTCTAGCAAACAAAGTAATAAGAGTGGGATTTTCAAGGAATAATGTAAAAGAGCAATTGAATATATCAACTCATTTCTTTCTTTAATCAACAATCCTCAAAATGTAAACCATTTATTGGTATTGATGAACCCACGAATCAATCATGTGATTGTTCACTTTTCATATGGAGTAATTGAGTAACTCAAATTCCTGTACAGAGTCTCGGTTTGTCACCATTTGTTGATAATCATTCATACCATAAGATTCTAACATGATAGAGCCATATGTAAGGTTCCATGTTTGTGTGGTTTCAATGGCTGTAAACAAGGTTTCAATGCAAATGTAGCTTTGTGTGACTGCTCTGGCTTGTAGTTTCCTAATGTTTCTTTCATAGTTTTAAAATCAGAAGATGTCAATTCTGAAATAGACTATAACTCTTCTTTCAGCATTGTAATATCTCATTCAATTATTAGGAGTGTAAACAGCCAATAAGATGAAGTCTATTATAATGATAAATACACTTGAAAGTTAAATTTTTTAAAGAGCTTTCTAATCGGAGTAAACAGGTTTCTGAAACATATTTGGATGTGAACCACTATGGACCAAATGTATTTATTGGCAGGACATGATAACTAATAGCAGACTGAAAAAATATATTTTTAGGTGACTCAATGTTTGTGTTTGTAAAGTAGATTTGAAGACACATCCGACGTCAGTTGCTGTTTGTGAAGTGGCCCACTGTGTCCATGTAGGATGCAAGGCTTTCGCGTTCTGGATGCTGACCTTTGTGACAGCCTCTAAAGCTGGATGGGAGTCATGACAATTATACGTTTCCCCAGAGCCTATGATCTTTACTTCACAACAGCATCTCTGCATTGGAATATAAATACTGAATTATATACAATCGATACAGTGTCACCCCTGTTGAAAGTGAGTTATGTGTAGCCTGTGGTCCCCACAATTACGCAGATCACCAAGTTTGTGGTGTTAACACGTGTATGCAAGTGTTTTGAAGCCAGCATGTAAGTTTGTACTGCTCGCAAGATCTGTGTATCTTCTGATGTCCAATGTGTTTTTGAAAGTCTGGACGTATTAATTCATAGAAAGGTATTAGCCATTGTACATAATCTGGTATATATGTTCTACCAAAATTTACAAAGCACAAAAGTGATTGTAGCTCTTTGATTGTGTTGGGTGGCTGTAAGTGTGCACATTTCTGTAGGAAATACAGCGCAAAGCTTTTGCCTTCATTTGATAGCTCGTATCACAAGAACAGGACACTGAGAAAGGCAACTTTTTTAAATTGAATTTGTAGCCCATTTGAGCAAATCCCACAACTATGGGGTCGATTCCGATTCGGGCCGGAAAAAGCACCGACCGACTCGGAGCCGGAAAAATTACCGACCGAGACGTACCAGTGGCGCCCGACACGCCAAATACGATGCAAGCCGCGATAAATCCGACCGACACGTAAGGAAACCAAGCCGACCGACCGAGCCGCACGGAAAATAGCAATCCGGCCGGAAAACACGCGAATCCAACCGACCGACACGCACCCGGAACAAATCCGACCGAAACGTACCCGCCAACTCCAAACCGCAAAGTACGATGCAAGGCGCGAAAAACACGACCGAGTCGGACGGAGGACAAGCCGTACGACCGACACGCATACAAAACCGAGCCGAAGCAATACAATACACCGCGACCGACGCGTACGCAGCATAGAAAACTGCACAAACACAGCGTGAACAAAACGGAAAACACCGTACGAGACCAAAGCAGGGTCCGACTCGGTCACAAGAACGTTTCCAACATACACAAACAACACAAAGGAAAAATCACCCAAAAAAAGGCCAAACAAGCAATTACCAAGCCAATAAATACTGGGGGGGTGGGGACAGAGAACAAAGACACACCCACAACTCCACCTATATAAAGGACACAAATCACTACCATGAGCCTTTGCAAATGCCATTCCACTGCCAGCACCCAAGAGAAAGCAACCACACACCCACAGCTCATCCCTCACACAAGCCACACACCATCAGCACACCAACAAATACCTACCTCACATACACCCAGCAAAACACACACTCACACACCCTCACCTGCACACCAACACACACATCACTCACCATCACCACCCATCACCATGCCCCCCAAGAAGAATCACAAGTTCCTAGATTGTGAATTGGAAGTCCTGGTAGACGAGATCCTCAGGGTAGAGCCACAGCTGTTTGGCACATTGGTCCAACAGACCCCCATGTCGCAGAAAACCAAGATGTGGGAGAGGATCATCAACAGGGTGAACGCCCAATCACCATGTCGGCGCACAAAGACCGACATCCAGAACAGGTGGTATGACGTGCGCAGGAGGGTACGGAAACTGCTGAAGCAAGACTACATCAACAGCCAACACACCGGCAGTGGCCCTCCTGCCAAGCCAATATACCTCAGGCCCTGGGAGGAGAAGGTGCGGGCCATCCTACCGCCAGTGAGCATATATGGACTAGAGGACATCCCAGAGCCTGGTGAGTACACAACAAATGTACACAATATACTGCCACAAAACACACACACATCACTGTCAAGGGGAGAGTCAAACCATGCACTCATAGCAATCACACAGCAACCAGAACAGAATCATCCCAAAATGTGTATGTCAGTCAGAGAAACACAACACATGCCATCAAAAAAGTCACATCCAACTGTGCCAACACATGTACAAACACAACCACAACTACAGCTAGGCAGTGGCACAAATAGAACCAACAAACACATCCACACATGTAGCCACCACAACAACACCAACACACAGTGAAGACCACTCAAAGGAAGGAATTCTGTGTATGCTGGCCAAGTCAGTGTAGCCAATAGCATCATGGGAGTTGCAGTCACACATATTGCCCGCCCCAAAACTGTCCCATCAACACCACCATGAACCATGCGCACATCACAGGGAGTGGAGAAGGACTCACAAGATGGCTGACACTGGCTACTGCTGTGGGGAGCACAAGGCCCTGCTGCCAACTGTGCACCAACAAACAGCAGGACACCACTGACTGACATCCTGAGAGACAACTTACACTCCCTGCAATGCAAGCACGTTCCATGGTGGGATATCTGGCTGGCTGGGTGGGAAGGGGGACTTGCAGCACTGACTATAGTCACCAGCACCTCCCCTCACACACCCCCCAACACAAACTCCACAGTACCCACCTGGTAGAATGCAATGCCCTCCATCCTAACACAAGATCCCACAAAGCACCACCACCCTGGGTTATGTTGTGTGAAGCACAGGGACACTCTTGGGACTCTTAGCCAAACAACTGCCAGGACAACACTCCCAGCCATCCTGTCAGCACAGCCAGCCCAACCCACAGGGAAGCAGAGTCAAAAGGAAGGAAGCATGGGCATGCTGGGAAGGGGGGTGGAGGCAATAGCATGATGGGAGTCGTAGTCACAGACATTGCTCAGCCTCACAACTGGCCCATCAACACCACCCTGAACCGTGCTCACATCACAGGGAGTGGAGAAGGACTCACAAGATGGCTGACACTGGCTACTGCTGTGGGGAGCACAAGGCCCTGCTGCCAACTGTGCACCAACAAACAGCAGGACACCACTGACTGACATCCTGAGAGACAACTTACACTCCCTGCAATGCAAGCACGTTCCATGGTGGGATATCTGGCTGGCTGGGTGGGAAGGGGGACTTGCAGCACTGACTATAGTCACCAGCACCTCCCCTCACAGCCCCCCCAACACAAACTCCACAGTACCCACCTGGTAGAATGCAATGCCCTCCATCCTAACACAAGATCCCACAAAGCACCACCACCCTGGGTTATGTTGTGTGAAGCACAGGGACACTCTTGGGACTCTTAGCCAAACAACTGCCAGGACAACACTCCCAGCCATCCTGTCAGCACAGCCAGACCAACCCACAGGGAAGCAGAGTCAAAAGGAAGGAAGCATGGGCATGTTGGGAAGGGGGAGGAGGCAATAGCATGATGGGAGTCGTACTCACAGCCCTACATCCCCCACCACATGGCCCAGCAAGCTCACACTCACGCATGCACATCCCACAGAGAGTGGAAAGGCCCATCAAAGATGTCTGACACTGTTGCTGTGTCGTGGGGAGCACAAGGGCATGCTGGGTACTGCTCAGCAACCAACAGCAGGACACCACTGTCAGCCATCTTGCCATTGCCCTCACACCCACACCCACTGAACTCCACACAAAAGCAAGTAAGTATGGGAATGCTGGCAAGTGGGGTGGAGGCAATGGCATGATGGGAGTCGTAGTCACAGACATAGCTCACCCCCACAACTGTCCCATCAACACCACCCTGAACCATGCTCACATCACAGGGAGTGGAGAAGGACTCACAAGATGGCTGACACTGGCTACTGCTGTGGGGAGCACAAGGCCCTGCTACCAACTGTGCACCAACAAACAGCAGGACACCACTGACTGACATCCTGAGAGACAACTTACACTCCCTGCAATGCAAGCACGTTCCATGGTGGGATAACTGACTGGCTGGCTGGGTGGGTGGGAAGGAGGTCTGGCTGTCAACCAAACCCAAGCAATGCAGACCATGTTCACACCCCAGAGAATACATAGAAATGCCCAAATAATGCAGGACAATGTGCCACACCAATATCAACCCCTGACTGTGACGACTTAGGACAATACAATGTACAGGCCCGCACCCCGAGGCACAGTCACAACTGTCAGGTGTGTCAACCACTGATGCCTGCAGAAACATGACATACATTGTTTGTGTCTCCCAAAAACAGGTGATGATGGGGACACAGCAGCAGACGCTGAGGAGTCCCAGTCCCAGGCTCAAGAGGATGCCGAGCTCACTGGCGTCGTACAGCCTCTGTCCTCCTCGGACGATGAACAACCTGGCACATCCGGTGCAAGTCAACATGCTGCACCAGCAGGACCACCAGCTGCAGCACCAGCAGGTCCACCAGCTGCACCCCTGCACCCACCCCTCCAACGACTGTCACCACGAATACCATCCCTGCCGACATGGACAGAATAAGGAGCAACACCAGCGCAGTGACCCTGGACCAACCTGGGGCCATGGACACCACCACCACCACCAACCCCCAAGGTGGACCAGGGTTATCTGTGCGTGCAACTGCACACACTGCACATGTCAGCAGGGGTGGTGGGAGGGGTGGGAGACAGAGGTCGCTGCTTGCAGACGTTGCTGGTGTGCATGAAGACCCACAACTGGTACGCATAGCTGATGCGTACCAGTCCAGCACCGGAGAGCTCAGCCAGGTAGTGGGGCTCCTCAGAGACATCAAACAGCAGCAGGCTGCCCATCATGCCCACTTTGACTCCCACATGTCCCACGTGGAGTCACACATGTCACGTGTGGACTCCCACATGTCCCGCGTGGAGTCCAAGTGGGATGTACTACATGAGATGACGGCGGTGCACAGGGACATTTTACAATGCCTCCGCCAGATGAACAGCAACCAGTCCACACCTCCCTGTGTGCCAACAACATCTGGTACTGAACAAACTGCAACTGCCACAGGGAGGGAGGAGGACTCTGGCGGAGAGTCCCCTGCACCGCAGCAGCCTGCACTTGAGGGCCCCCCCAAGAAGAGGGGTCGTCCGAGGAGGGGAAAGTGAGAGGCTGATGGCCAAGCGCAACTCCCAGGAAGCCTGAACCTGTTCTGGATTTTCGCCTTTGTGCACAGACTGTTCACCCTGTTGACGGCAACACTACTCCCACACATTGCATGGGGAGTACAAGTTGGAACAATGTGTCAGACAACTGTGGCCCCGATACTGGGGATCCTGTCTACCTGGACTTTCAATTCACCTAGGAACTTGGGATTGCAAGATTCATGTACAGCACAACCCATCCTATGCACTATTAACACAGATGTATCACAATAAACACACTAATACACCATACTTGCCTCTGTCGTGATTACAACGTGGGTGCTGTCATGGGGATGATGAACTGCAAAATTACACTGTGTATGCGAACTGCAACAGCAAGGACAACACAGGCATGTGAGTACAGGCAACGTGACACATATGAGGGAGACACACCACCAGGGGTACACAACACATACACACCTAGGCCATCTGACTCATTGCCTACACTGATGTTGCCAGGGAAGACGGTGCAATGCACAGACACCACACCCATTCCCAGTTGTAGTCAAGTAGCCCACAGGTGCAGTAAGCAAATGGCAGTCAAATGTGTGACCACAGACAACGCACATCACTAAGTGAAGCACAGGTTTATTACACAGTAGCAACATGCCGTAACCACTACAGATGCAAGGTAACCCCACCTGGTAGCGGGCACACAGTCAACAACTGTAGACGGAAGGAAGTCCATGGGTGTGGCGCACATCACCTGTAGGGACACAACAGCTACCAGCCTGGATGTGCAATCACGCCGTCG